>VXAC01001105.1:731084-867935 GCA_013399225.1 Rhipidura dahli | reverse complement strand
TTAACTTCGGGGGAGGGGGGCAGACGAACAGCGGGAGGGAGGCAAGGTGGTGAACAGGTTATTCTCTTAACCCGACCTGGCTGCAGGAGCGAGATGAGCAACACTGAACAGATGTCCCCATTTAAGCCATTCTTTTCCCACATGCCTGCTGGATGCTGCCAGGGCGCAGGAAGCTTGCTGCAGACCTGGCCCATTCCCGGCCATTATGGCCAAGTTATTCTGGACCAGTGAGCATGAACAAAATGGGCTTCAGATCGCGTGCTTGAGAATAATTCGACTCCGAGCCCTGGAAGAGACCCCTCCCCCATTTTTTTAAGTGTTGGGGGGTGGACAGGGACGTGTTTCAGCTCTGATCGTAGCAGAACTTCTCAAAAGCCCCTTCCCCCTCCGTCTCTTCGGCAAATATGGTATAATTTACAGAGCAACTTAATAATCCGAGGGCCACCGCAAAAGCCCTTTGCGTTGTAAACCGCTTCTAATTACCTGCCAGAGCAATTAGCTGACTATCACGAAGAAATTAGATCGCTCAATGTAGCATAAATAATGCGAATAATTTTGTAAGGAGAATGGAAAGCGAGACCTGGTGTTTCTTTATAAGGAAATAACACCTCGTACTGTACGAACCCTACATGAACACATATTAATGTCTAGGCATGCACGGAAATGAATCCGAACATGAACCCTCTGGCTTAGATTCAGCACTTTCTTCATTTACATATGCGGGGTGAAAGTCGGCTTCCAGGCGTTTAGATACAGAGCTCTTCCAGATCACAGTAATTAACACATAGCGACTTCAATAGGAAAACCTGTTTTCCAGATGATTTTTACAATGCGGCTTTCTGTCTCATTTGGCAGTTTAAATAGCTGGAGTTGTTTTCTGGCTGCATCTCCACTATCATCTGTTGAGCATATTTTGCCTAGAACATTGACCAAAACTTCCGACCCCTTTTTTTTTTTTTTTTTTTTTTTTATATAGATGACTAATATACTGGACATGCCTAGAGTTTTTGGGAGGGTTTCTTTTTTCCTCATATGGTTTGTTCCTCGAGAAAATTTTATTAATCGCCTAGGAAGTTTATGCTGTTTAATAACTATTATTTTCTTCTTTCTGTATTTCACCTTGAAGGATAATAAGCCTTTTCTCCATTTTCACTGCTTCAATATTGGTCTCAAGAGGAAAACGCTTTTTTTTTTCCCAATTTAAAATTTACAGGTATTAGACAGTTTTCAGTGATTTAAATATATGTGTATAACAATTAGGTTATTAAATAAAAATCTTTGCGAAATATTTGTTCACACTGCTGGATCTACAGCTGCGGAATTGAGGAAGGAGATTGTGCCCACCAACGGCAGGAGCGTCGTGTAATGAAAGTGCCTTTACAGATGAATTCAGCTAAAGTGGATTGAATTTGTTTCTGTTGTGTTTCCCCCTCTACCCCCGCCCTCGTACTGAGAAAAGTGCTAGTCATAAAGCTAGACGTGAAGGTGCCTGATCGAAGATAATCCCAGCCCAAACTACAGCTGCTCGGAGGCACTCCGGGATTTAGTGTAACTCGTTAGGAGTGCTCCCGGCTAAGGACAAACACAATTTACTGGGTTTATCTTTGATAAATAGGAGCAGCGGCGTAAACTGTGATTCTTTAAATGCGTCTTCGAAGGGGGGCAAAAGCTGAATGTATGATGAGATCTTTCATAACTTTCCGGAGCTTCTCTTTCCTCACGTTCGGACACTAACGCAGCAGATATGAAGTGACTCGTCAGACACCCTTGTCTCCAAGTTGTCTCCGGAAAGTTGGAATTTTCTCTGAACATGGTGTCTGGGCTTTTCTAGCTCTGAAGGGGACTGCTCAGCTATTCCGCAGCCCCCACGCAGCACACTCGGAATTGTACAGCATGTTTAACGATTCTTACTCGTCGGCTAATTAGAGACGGCTTTGAAGCTCCATTACCGGCAACAAAATTATTGCGGTCAGTTTAGGCCAAATTCTGCGGTCCTTAATGGAGCGAAACACCCATTGAAGTCAATGGGACAGAAGTCAATGGGCGTTGTGCTCTATTAAGGAGCACAGAATGTGTCCCTTTGTGATTTAGAGATTAAAAATCTGTATTGGTAAAATGTGCGTTTAAGACGGTCACACTCCCGAGGCAGGATCCCACCCGCTCCCCGGGAAGGGCCCGATCCCTTTCTACCGGGCGGGCTGAGCCCCGCGGCTCCCCAGGGACGATGACGAGAGCAGGATCGGTGCCGGGGGTTATTAATCATCAACCGGGGCCAGACAAAAGAGCTTTTCCGGCGGTTCTGAAAGGAGCAAAACTTCAGTCTCCTGGGGGCTTCAGCCCCCAGGGCCGGCGGGACTGTTAGTGCAGTGAGAGGAATGCGGTCCACCCCGCGGCCCCGGCGCTCCACAGTCCCCCGGCACGGAGGGGGCGTCCCGGGCGCGTCCCCTCGCTCTCCTCCGCGGGGCTCTGTCCCTCGACTCCCCGCGGCCCAGTCACTGGCCAAAGAGGTTCGTTTCTCGAGCGAGGTTTTGGAAGCCGAGAGTCCTGCGTGAGGACACAGGAAGCAGCCCCTTCAGAGCCCGCAAGCTGCACATACACCGTTTGGATACCAGCACAGCAGGACTTGGGAAATCCCGGTCCTAACCCTGACCACCCACCCACTGCTATCGACGTGATCTGACAGCTAAATTCTGAGCTCGGGTTTAAGGTGCAGCTTTGGGCTAACCCTTGATCTCTGAAATGGAGATTGGTTGTGCATTATTAAAAATTTCCTTATTATTGGCTCGAAATAGCACTGGACAAGCGGAAAAGCCCGTTTTACAAAGCTGGAGGAAGTGCTGAAGGTCACTGAAATATGAATACAGTTCAATATCCTTTCTCTTTGAGAGAGAGGATGGGTAGGATATAGAAATCTTTCTTTCTTCTTGTTATTGCCCTAGTGGAAAGTAAAAGCCTTCAGGAAAACTTCACAGCGTTTTTCCCTAAGCGCAGAGGGGCACACACAGCTGATCCTCTAGGAAGCTGTGCACAATTAAGACTCATTTTCTTTCTGCTGGAACAATTAATTGCACAAATGAAAGGTCAGGCATGTGCTTTTCCAATGTTTATCAACCACAATAATGAGCCCCTTCTATTTTTTTCTCCCAGTGCATTATATTGCAATAAAGCGCTACCGCAGTGCCGTCTCTCTGGGTAATCATCTTCAAAGACGATGCAGCGGAAGCGAGCGGTGTGTGTATGTATGTTCATTACATACGTTTAAGAAGGACGCAATGGCCGAGGCGAACGCAGACGCGAGATGTGAGAAGCGAGGGCTTCCCCAGCCCCGCTATTGCCCCACACCGGCCACGGAAAGGCATCCCTTTCCCTGGAGCGCTCCCGGTACCCATTTGCCTGGAGCGCTGCTGGTGTGCCGCCGGCCGGGGCTGGCTGAGCCGGGAGGGAGAGTCCTCGCTCCGGCGGTTTCTACGTTCCTCGCGGTTTGAGTTACTTTTGTGGAGGGAGGGGTGGATCCTGCCCTACTTCCCCGAGCATCCAAATCACCTTGGCAAATTCTTCCCGCTTGCCTCCACATCATAAATCCACCCACGAAGAGATAAGCTGGCAGCACCTCCATATCCACGACAGGTTTTTCTTTCCATCACAGGATTCTTCTGCTCACACCTTCAGGAGCACACCAAGTACCTGCCAATTCTAAAAAATTCAAGGGGCTCCACTTTTTCATATTAGCTTAGTAGAGTGTGGATTCATTGACTATATATATGGTAACCTTTGGAACACAAGCATGACATTAGACATTTCCACCACCAGGTTCACTTATTTTCCCTATTAACTGGGAAACAGGCAAGTCAGCACTGGGACTGTGCTTCAGGGAACACAAGTAGTGTTGGCAAGGTGTTTTTCTCCCAGTTGATATGTTACCTTACATGCAGCTATCCAGGATATCTACCCTGTGTAACGTTCATCTTGACTTCAATCTGCCCACACTCACAGTGGATAAATTTTTCACTCCTGACACGTGAGAGGATGGAGGAGGATGGAGGAGGATAACTACTGAAGCAGTCTAACATGTTGTTTTTGTCTGTCCAGGTGACTGGGTCTACTTCGATTTTTTGGAGTCATGTTGGCCTAAGACACCCAGAAGGTTTCTCAGAAGGGTCAGTCTCTGTCAGGACCCAAAACATGGGTCGGTTTCTCTTTGGGTAGGAATCATTGCCCTATTTCTTACAATATTTGTGAAAGGGTGCCTTGTGCATATCTGACAATTGTGGACAGGCAAGTTTGGTTTAAACCAGCAGGAAGTTCTCAATGCCTTAAACTGGCATTTGGATTCAGCATCACTGCCATAACCAACCCAAGAGAAACATCCATCTACAAGGGGAAGAGCTCTGCTGGACAAGATGCAGTGTGGCCTTTTGCTATGGCCTAAGTGGTGACAGCATTGCATTCCATGAGACCGAGTCCAAAGAGAAGATGCAGACTGAGATTTTAGACCTAGTGGATGCAGAACAGTGATGCCTGCACAAGGAGAAGGCAGCATCCTTTCTCCTGGGGTGTGTAGCAAATTGTCCAGCAACTGCTCTATACCAGAGCTATATGGTAAAAGGCCGGAATGATTTCTGGTAGAAAAACTCATTACTCCTTTGAAAGGATGCTCATTTTTGTGCAAATGTAAACTTGTTCTTCAAGCACTGAGCAGTCTCAGCCGAAGTTTACTGTAGTGGCCTGTTACACAGAGGGGAGGAAAAAATGGTCATGATGCAAGCACTGACTTTTGCCACAGTGGGTTAGAGGGATCACCCTGGGCTGGAAACAACACTGAGATAAACACTTGGGCTACGCTGAGATGGCCGGGCCAAAGCATGGGGAAACACCCCTACCCTTGTCGGAGGGGCTCCTGAGTTCAGGCGAAGAGCCTGGGCTTCCCTGACAGACCGCAGCCGTGACCTGCGCGACCCACAGCCTCTCTCTCCCAAGCCTCAGGGACGCGCACAGACAGACCACGCGCACCTGTATGTAAAGAGCTGATCCACCAGCGCGTCCAGAGCGAGCACAGCCGTGTGCCCAGCCCGTCCGCCACAGCCTGCTGCCTTAGTCCAGCGGGAGGCCATGCGGGCAGCCCGAGCCCGCGGGCACAGCCCCGGTGCGCTGCCCCGGGCTCTCGCTCTCAGCCTCCCCCTCAATCACGGCCACCCCGCTGACAGGCTGGNGCGGCGCTCTCAACAGACCCAAACCCGCCTTTTCCACAGCGAGGCGAGCAAAGCTGATGCAGGTGCGCAGCAGCAAAGCACACGCCTCCTCGTGCTCGGGTCTGGCCGTGGAGGGTTCAGTGTGATGATAGCCAATTAGAAGGAATTTGTGGTTTTAGTGACTAGGAAAGGTTTGTAATCGGACCGTAGTTTGTTTGTATGCGGACTCTATTTCTCAGACACTGCAATTCAAAACTGATTTCTATGGCATAAACTACTTTTTTCCTTAGATGTTCTTGGCTAACGAAAAATTAAATAGTACTGTAAAGAATGACCCTTTAAATATCAGTTTGTATCATGCTATATTTAAAAGTAGACAAAAGAGATGTCAAATACTAAACAGATTTTCAGAAATGCTTGAAGCCCATTCGTTGGTAATTAGAAATCTGTTTACACCAGAAAAATCTCTCACAGGCATAAAGTCATTTTTTTATTAGGATGCAGTTAGTGTTTTATGTATGATAACAGTAAGCATTAGTTAGATCTTGCAGGATGGCTTCAAGTACGAATTTAGGAACCTGGTATGTTTAGTCGTAAAGACGCATTTCATTCCATGGGGAAAAGTGACATTGAGCCTGTGCTACATTTTTGTGGAATTACTGTTTCCACAGAATCATTCAACAGACATCATGTTAGTAGTTATTAATTTATTCATCTACTTTCGCTACACTAGGAATACTGCCTTCAACTGTTAAAGAAGCAGCTGGCTTTTTTATACAAATAAACTGGGCTCTGAGACTGTCAATCTTCTTTGTTTGACAGAGAGGAGTTCCTGCTCGCACTGAAAGAATAGCTCAACATCTGTCATCCCATTCTCTGTGATGGCCCAAAATCAGGAAGACTACAGCTGTCCTCTTCCTTTCAGATACTTCTGGGAGAGAGAGGCAGGAGGACTACGTATTTGGTCAGCATGTTCATCGTGCATTAAGCAAGCCTCTACAAGCCCTTTGCATGTAATTGTGTTGTTTTTCCACTGCTTGAACAGTAGAATTTGCAGTGTAAAAGGTCTTTGGAATTTTGATCCTTCTATGAGTTTTTTGGGTTTTGTTGTTATTGGATTTTTTTTTTTTAATATCTAATTACTTTAGTCTGCATTTGTTAATAAAATACATTTTAATTGTAATTAAAGTGTTTAGCAATAATTTATACCTAGGCATGTGGCCCACGGGCATGTAAATTGCAGATATATACTTGAGGATAAAGCAGAAATATTTATTCTTAGAGGTTAGGAATTACATTACAGTGCTGACTGCTGGAAGAAGATGAAAATGTAACAGGATGTAATTTAGCTTATTCTACACAAGCTCAAAAGTGGCATCTTTTGACATAACTGTGGAGCAGAGAAGAGAGGGAAGGGATTGAGGAAGAGGAGAAGGAGATGGAAGAGCCTGGGAAGAAGGATCATGTAAAAGAACTGCTTAACATCACTATCTTTGGTTTAATATCCAGCAAATTTGTCAAAAGCAAAAGAAAACAAATTAACAGAAACACCAAACAAATTGAAAAAAACTCAACCGAACCCCAAACCCAGAATAGAAATTAATTTTTAAATTAAATGTTATGTTCTCTTCCAATAGTAGATAAACTAGTAGTCAATAGTAGAACGTGAATTGCTTTTCCTATTATCACAATTAAGAGCTGCTGTGAAACCTCAGAGTCTCATCCAGCAGCAATTGTGTGAAGCATGCACCTCTGCGACCTATGATTTCAGCTTCACAGTCCAAAGATTTGGGGAAAGCATGAACTGCAAAATGCACAGAGGGATTTAAGCACTGTGAAACTCAGCTCTGCTGTCCAGGGGAATCCACCCTCTGAAGTTAGGCTGTCAGGCTGCCTGTCGTGTGCCTGGTGACACTTAGGCTGTGGTTACATGGTGATTTTGATCACCTACTCAGTCCCACTGTCACCTACTGCTTGGATTCTCAGAACTCTAACTACTGTTTATCTGCTCATGTTAAAAGAATGCAGAAAGAAAGCAGTTTCTTTGTAAAGCTGGTATTGATTCATTTAATGTTTTCTAAATAAAAATAAATTAATTACATTTTCCACAGAAGTGCCAGTCTAATACCAAGGCATTTACCCATATCAAGTCCTCGAACGAGACCTTACTAGACCATATCAGATTATATTTAGGGGAGATTTTAATGTGCCACCACTGATTGCAAAAATGGTACCCAAGTTTGTATAAAAAGTCCAAAAATATTTTTTATTACTATTTACAGATAGAAGAACCATCTTGTGTCCATAGCTGGACCAACCCAGAAAATAATCCCACAGAAACGAAAATCTCCTGCACTACAGTAGAGAATCATGAACAAGGAAATCCTACTTTCCCTCCAGTCTCTCTGGTTCAGGAATGAAAACTATACCTTCCATTTTCTTTATTTCTTTTCATGCACATACCAAACTTGTCTCTGCCCTCTGTGGAGTGACATACTCATCTTCATCTAGGCCCCCAGATTTTTGGAGACAGCAATTGATTTGGTGCCTCCTCAGGTCTCGGTCCCCATAGTGTTGGAATCTTAGAGCAGGAGTGGAGATTTAAGTCAAAAGGACAATAGCTTAAAGGAAGGACAGGGACTTGCTAGACTGCCCAAAGGTGAATATCTTCCTCCACGTGTCTGCTGCAGGAAACAACAAGCAACTGAATCAGTTATTGGCCTTCTCTCATTGCTTGACATCTCTCAGATGTCATATTTAGAAAGTAAACTAAGCCAGCTCTGGCCTGGAATTTTTTTTCCAGTAGAAATATCCCAGTAAGTTTTTTCCAGATCACTGTTTATAGGAGTTTTCCTGGGCTTTGTAACAGAAGGAAAAAAACAATTGCCAATTCTGCATGGCCTTCTCATTAGATGATTCAGATTAAATATTTTGCATTTTCCTTCTGGTTTATGAGTTTGGGGTATACACTCACTTTATGCCTTTTTTTTTTTTTGGTGAAACAGTGCAGAATAGAATTTGGTTTTGTTGTGTGCATTTTTAACGAGAGCTGTGAATTTTGCAACAGCATTTTCTTCTGGGTCTATAACTTGGAACAAACACCAAACATTGTGACACAATAAAATTGCAAGAGTTATAAACACTGTAACTAGCCTTGGGGATGTTTTGACTGAGTCCCTCCTCCAAGTCTTCTTGAGGAAGCAGATCCTGAAAGTTAATAAGCTTAGGAAGATTTTAATGAGTACATAGACACTGAAGCAGATCAAAGCCATTGCCTTTGCCTTATGAAAAGGAATCACACTTAAACTCGTTATTACTTATTACATGTAGTTTGTGCTTCGGATTAGCAACCTTCAAAGGCATGTTATTGTGATTTGTTGAATTATGTGAAATAGGTAGAGACAAATTTGCAGCCCTTAATGACCTGGCCAGTACTGTCACTTTGTCAGCTTCCAGAAAATCACTCTAGAAGGGAAGAGCAACATTGCCATTGATTACATCAGAAACTGATAAAATAACATTTGCATTTTCATAATGACAGAATGAAAAATATTGTAACAAAGAAAACACCTGTTAACAGGGTTACCCTGATCTGCAGACAAGTCAACAACATTCAAGCACCTGATACTTGGATGGTTGTGTGCATCTATTTCTGGCTTGGACTGCAGAGTGTGAGTCTGGCTTCTGACACCCTTTAGCATCTACAGTCTCCCGCAGCTCATAGGAGCTGGCCTCTTGCTGTCTCTGTGATCCCACTGAGAGTCTAACAAACTGAGGACTGTAACACTCACCCACTGGATTGCTCCAACCCTAAACCAGTCCATTTCATTCTGTGCTAAAATGCAGACAGGAGCTGATTTTAGGAACTGGTTCACTTTGTCCAGTCCTGTCTTTGTCCTATCAAGCATTTTTGCTGCTGGGGTGAGGTCCCTCTCTCTCATGAAGATGAAGGAGATGCAATTACCTCCAAGTTTAAGACTGTATTTGTTGTTTTTTTGTTTTTTTTTTTTAACCACAAAATTTATCTAATAGTTAAATTATGGTCTGAACAGTGTGAAAATAGATCTGTTATAAAAGGAGGAGCCTTTGAATCCAAAGATTATTTGGGGGTCTCTAGACCTTCTACAGAAAAGAAAAGCAAAAGTTGAGTGCCAACTGTATTGTTAATCCCGAACTTTACAAAGAGGGTTTCTACATGAAATAGGGAACAGGCAGGGACCACCTCTAGGGACATGTGTCATGGGTGGTTGCACAGGTCACCACAACGCGGGGCTGCTATTCACCCAAAGTGAGAATGTTGCACTGTCATGCCTGTGCTGCTGATTCAGCTCCTTACTAGCTCTTGGCTTGGAGCTTTGATAGCTGATGTGACAAACCATAAATAATGGAAGGTCAAACTGAACAATGTTGTTCACTCTGACCTTCTAATACTTCTGGCTTATTAGATCCGTCATTAGAGTTTCAACAGGATGCTGAGAAAGAGAGTACAGTGGCTGTAGCTGCCAAATCCTTCCCTATTCACAGCCTCTCTGTGTAGGTATTAAATGTATCCCAGAGAAAAAGTCATGTGTTACTTGAAAGGAAATCAATTTACAAAACAGTGAAAATCATGAAGTAGCCAAATATAGAATATGGCCGTGTATAAAGAGAATGTATCATCAAAAACCCCAACCTGTTACCACCCACAAAAGCCCCTCCAAACAATAACCAAAAAGAGAGCTCAATAGTTATCAGGGCAAATAATTTTTTTTTAAATCAAAGGAATATGAGTAATAGTGTAAGAAAAGAATACAGTGAAGACAGTCAGAATCTGAAAAAGAATAAATATACTGTCATCGACCAACCTCTGCCTCCTCCAAAATTCTGAAGTTGAGGAAGCTCAGTAGTTTCCATTTTAAGGCTCTATATTTATCCATCTTATAATATTGTGAATTTTTCCAGTAAAACGGGTAAATTTTCCATACCAGTGGTCCACCAAATCTGAAAACTTTGAAAAAGTTTAAAGAAAAAATTAATTTAGAATTTTAAAGCTCATTGATTCCAAAATTAATTTTAGGAGAAAACGTCTTTCAGTAAATATTAAAAATTATTTTACAATTATTTTCTTGAATATATTCAACTGAGAGGTTAGAAATGGAGAGGATTAAGCTTTCCTTGCCAGTCCTAAATGTCCTCTTTCATGCTGTGTATCTGTCCTAAAATGAAAAGTCTTTTTGTTTTTCTTTTTTTCTACAGCATTCACACCTTGTCAGGCACAGAGGCTTCTTGGGGGTACTTTATTGTGAAAAGCTTTCATCTGCTCGGGTATCATGAAAAATTGAGAAGCTGCCATAAATGAAACCAGAACAGGGAGACAGACAGCTCTCTCTTTAAAACAACTCTTTTGTTGTGATGGATGAAAGGATTCTCCTGGAACCATAGCTCCAGAAGAGAACCCTCATCTATCCTGATTTTGTCCCTCTTGTAAACTCAGATTCCTCATGTAGTTCAAGTGAAAGTTTTATAGGTGGAATGCACTTGTTGTGTATTCCTTATTTCCTGAGTGCACAACTTTATACACTCAGGACTGATTCACAGAAGTGCTGAGTACTCACAGATGTTGCTGAAATCAATGGGACTTATGCTTTAAACACATAAAATACCATAAAAATGCTAAGCATCTTGGATAATCTAGCTCTAAGCACATCATATTGAGGACCCCAAATTAGTACACATTTTCATCAATCTTGGCCATAATGGCTCAGCACTTCAGTTCCCCATCTATAAAGTGAGTCTAATAGTACAGTCTCACTTCTCAGGTTTAAAGGCAAATTAATTAGTATTTGGGAAGCACCCAGAAACCCTAGTAGAGAATGCTACAGAAACACCCATAAAGATATTAATAATTCAGTATTCTGCACGGGGTTTGAATGATGTGCAGTAAGGAAGGCATGGAGCCACATATTGAGTGATAAGAATAAAAAGAATATTGAACAGCTTCTCACTCCGGGAGCATCGTCCATCCTGTGAACTGAATGATGTATGTGTCTCTGCAGTTAAAGACTTATTATCATGCATATGTGCAATGAGCTCAAATTAAAGTTGCAAAAGCAAGCTTAATTCTGATTTTTTAGAAGTTGAGGGGGCTTAAATTTGCAACATGAACATATTTTCAATGTAAATATTTTGTGTGAACATCTCTGTATTTTCATGTTTTCCTTCTGAAGACGTGAAAAGTTTCCCGTGTCAGTGGACCCAGAGGCCACTTACATAAAGCATCCATGTGGCCTGGGTCACTCTGGGAACAAATGTATTGATTTTCTGGGGACTGACATCAGGAGCAAATTCGGCTCGAACTATCTTCTTTGTCTGATTGTGTAGTAAGTTTTGTAGGGGCTTTTGGGTAAAAGTGTGGCATTAAATGTGTTCAGGGAGGGGGTTACAGGCTTGTCTTTTGGCTTTACTTTGTGTCACATTATTTTGGTGGTTAATGTAGCATTGGGAGAATCACATAAACTTTCATCCCAGAAATGAAGTTATTGCCAAAGCAAAAATTCCTATATTTACATATAAATATCCCCATTCAGCATGACTGAATACCTTTCTCATTTATAATGAAGTAGCAACATCCACAACAATCAAATTCTAAGACAGAGATGTTAGATTAAACTGTCTGTATGAATCTTCAGATGTAAACCCAATCTTTCAGAAATTCTACCTGATCCAAATGAATAATCCTTTCTAAACATGTTCTGAATTATGACCAGATTTCTGGATAAGATTACTTGATCTCAGCTGAAGACCTCTGCAATACAGAAATAAGACTGCTGGCTTCTTCTGTCTCAAGGATGTAAGTCTATTTTTAGCATGTCATCTATGCTCAGATCAAAGACCAAAGGTGTGGATTTTCATAGTGACCTGGAGCAGCCAGTGGACATTGTGGTCTTCTATTATTTGTGACCAAACCACAATCCAGTCATTTTGAGCCTGTCATCTACTTTAGAGTTTGAGGGCTGGAAAAAACAAGAGTGGTATTTTAAATTTTATTTCACTGGTCATGAAAAGACAGTCAAAAATATCTGCTTCTCCCCTTGCTTTATTCTCACTTTATCCCAGAATTCATTAGAAATATATTGGGTTCCCAACTGGATGTAGTCCTGTTTCATGTTGTATTTTCTTGTTATGTTAACTTAAAGATTATTTCAGAGAAAACTGTATCCCCCCTTGTCAGGAGAGGATTTAAAATATTAAATTGTACTGTTTTAAGAAAGCTCTTAATTTTTCTTGCACTTTTAAATGCTTTCCTGGGCATAAATATATTTCTGAGGAGAAAGCAGTATTATTTATTTACACAACTCTCTTTTCTCCCCTTTCCTTTTTTTTTTTTTTCCAGAAACATAACTTATTATCTACTCCAAGATTAAAAGCATTCTAAACCATATCAGCTGCGAGAAATAGCTATCTTGTTGATTTTCGGAAAGTCTACAATACTCCATCTAATGTATTCAATGAATTATTTATTTCTTAAAGAGATACAATAAATCTTTACCTACTGTATTTGATGATTTTCATAGCAGGAATAATAAGTAATATGATTTGAGTGTGATTGGAAGCAGGTACTGGGAGGGGGGAAGGGAGGTCGATTTAGATTATTTACCAAGTACATTGGAAGACAGTGCATCTGAAAAGAGACTGGACATTGCTACTCACTTAAAATTTCCAGGTGAAGAAGGAGCAGATGTATTTCCATTGAAAATAAAGAGTAGGAATTACTTAAGTACTTATATTTTAAAGGAGCAGCTTAGGTGCAAAAGCACAATGGTGATGCTCAGTGCCATTGTTCTCTGTTACATTGGAGTGAATCCAAGTAATTCCATTGATTTCAGTGGACTTTCATTGGGCTAACTGAGAATAGAATCTGACTCCATGTTAGATGGGGGTGGGGGAAGTGACAAGAATATAAATAACTCCAGATAAGTATTTGAATTACAAATACTCTGCAACATGGTTTCTATCTTTTAAGACTGGTCATATACCAAAACATGAAAGTTCTGGATGCATCCTCTCCCATTTAGTTCTTTACAGTTAAAAAAAGAAAAAGTATAAAAAAAATTAAAGCACTGCTCAGTGAGCAGCTGTTTTTGATACTGTTGTTATATATTGTTGATATCAAGCTCTGAAGCATCCATCAGAGGATCTCTAGAGTACCTCAGAAGTGTGCTGTCCCACAACAGACCTTGAATCAAACAAAAGTTGTAGCTTAGTCTAATTTTTTCTTGGCAGGTAGAGAGGGGAGTTTGTGAGCTCTCTGTCCCAGTGCTGTGTGTCTGCAAACAGCTGAACAAACAGTTAGGACCATGAGCACCAAGCCTTTAGATTTTAATGTTTTCTAAGATACTCAAAGGAAACTTGGAGAACATTTATGTGAAATATATAGGAATTTCAGGGTTTAACAATTCCTTGCCATGCCGTGCTTTGCCTTACCTTGCCTTCCCTGTCTCTTCCCTCACATACACTGCAATTTTCTTTAAATTTATTGATGAGATGGAGACCCTAGTTCAAGCAGTACATAAGATTTTATATAATGCCTTACTCCTCTTGACTTCTGCTGCAAGCAGGTATATTTTTTATGGAATACCTGCAGTGGGATCTTGCTCTAGATCTAGCTAGAATTAGCAGCAAAGCACAAACTGGTGCCAGCTATCTCTATATTTACCTGGATCCATCATTCATCCACCTCTGAGGTTTCTTCACATATATGTTCAGACTTAACAGTCTTTAAATCACCTTGATGTCTGGTTCTTTCAGATCACTGGCACTATATAAATGTATGTTATCAATATTTTAGTCGTCAAAATATCTGACCTTCAGAATACCCTGTTAAACAGCAAACAGACTGACTTAGGTAATTTTGCATGATGAACTTTTCTATTTAAATCTCTCTTCTGTAAAAAACTATTCCAAACATCTCTTTGCAAAAATACCTTAGTAATTTGCATCTATTGACTGGATTGTAGATTCTGTTTTCAATTTTAGAAATTGTTTCCTTTAATATTTGTGCTAGTCAATGAATTTTGTCTGGTAGTAAGGGTGCTGGCACACTAAATAGTTGAATTCTTGTCTCACTTTTTCTCTTTAAAGCATGTTTATCTTTCTCCTCTCTTCTGCATTAGAGAGTTGAGTAACTATCTAGTTAATACTTGTTCTGCTGATACTCTGTATAGCTTTTCTTTAACAGCATGAATGAACTCTGCATAAAAGTAATTCTAAACTTTGGCTGACATAGCTCAATAAATCAAAACCTTCATCTCTCAGTCATACCCTTAGAGTAAAGAATAAACCTTATAATCGCATTAACATGGCAGAAAAATTGCACACCAACCTGTTGGAAATTCCCCACAAATACACCTAAATAGATGCTGATGCCATGAAACCATCTCATTTCAGGTAGGTACATTCAGCACGATGTACCTGCTCTATTTCCTTTGCCAGCTGTAGTGGGAAGGGGGAGTTTCCTGGGATTGAAATCTCTTGCAAACCTTTGAGGGTTTTTTTTAATGGCTAGAAACAGCTGGATGCAAACATCTCCACCAGTTCCCTCAGAGTTTGGTATCTGTGGAGACCCCACAAGAAGGGCAAAAGGGCCAGTGGAAACTGCCACATTCCTGCCCGTGTAGGCAGAGGGTTATAGACCACAGTAGGCAGCCTTTTACAAGATGCATTTGAAAGAAGATGGGGCAAGATAATCCAGGGATTTTGACTCTGTAATATTAGCCAAATAAATTGGAGGACTCGGGCAAAGCCAAAGATCACAAAATCTGTCCCAAAAAGCCTTTATCTCTGTGAAAAGAAACATGTTCATATAGCCTTACAGCTGACACATTCAGCATTTACTGTAGTTCCTTAGACTTGTCATGAGGTATAGAATATATTTGCCATTTGAAGAAGAAAATGGAAAAGCTCCCTTTTATTAAAAGCTATCTTATTCAGAGGATGTACAGCTGAACTGCAAGGCTCTTGTGTTTATCGAACTGGAGTACACAGGGCAGCACAATGAAATAAACCTTCCAAGTTTTCTTGCTCATTGCTTGTTCTTTTGGCCTGATTCTCTGTCTTGGTTTGTCTGATGGTTTAGGTTGGGGACCAGGAGTCTTACTTTTTCAATATATGCAAAATCTAACAGCATTAGTTACGCTGCAGTTTTGTAGCCAACAGTGTTTTCTAATGGCACCAAGGAAATGTTTTCCAACTCAACATCAGGTGATTGAGCTTGGCAGTATCTGTTAAATCAGCCTTCAAGCTTCATGCTGTTCTTTTTAAATTAAAACTTTTACATATTTATTCCTGGCTTTACTGTACTGTGATGGGATGCTAAATTGACAGTAAAAAGATTTCTTAAGTAATAATTAAAAGCAACTCTTTCTAAGTCAGCTGCATATGCATTTTTCTCTTAGTTTAAATTTTGGTTTTGATATTAGAGAGGTACCTGGATTTGGCTGTCACTAATAAGTAGTAATTGCATGTCAGTGTTGCTACATGAATGTTGCATCCCATTAAGATATTAACTTTTTACAGGGATGATGGAAAATTGGAGCAGGTTCAGAAGAAAGCTGCGGAAATGACTGGAGACTTGGAAAGTGTTCTTTAGAGTGGAAGCCCAAAGAAACTTAATCTATTTAGATTATTTATAAAATAAAGGTAAAGAAACAACCTGACTGTGGTCTGTAGCCCTCTGCATAACAAGGTATTAGCTGAGGTAAGAAGATTCTTTAAAAAAACAATATAACACAAAAGACCACATATAACTTGATTTAATGGCAGAAATCAAAGTCAGCAGTTTTTAAACTAGAAAATTCTGAGAAGGGAGAACAATCAACCAGTGGAAAATACTGCCAAAGGATGCAGTCAATTTTATATAAATTAAATCAAACCTGCATGTTTTTCTGAAGGTACACTACAGCTTTATCACAAGCTGCAGCTTGGGGCAGAAACTATTGGGAGAACTCCGGTAGCGTGTGTTAGGCAGGAAGGCAGAGCACACAACTGTAACTGTCCTGGCTGGGAATGTGTGAATCATGTTCAAGTGCAAGTAAAAGCACAAGGCATTCTTTCATCAGAGTCTCTAAATTCATATTAAGTGCTGTTCAGGTCTTTACAATCCTTTAAACAGAGTATCAAGTCTCCAGTTACTCTCAGGCTTCCCTTTTTTTTGAGCGTATAGAGTAGAGAATCTCATTTTTCTTGGTGGCAGGGGTAAACTTCCAACTTAGCTCATGGAGGAGCTGTGAGAAAAAAGAAAAAGCCTAGGAGATCAAAATTGCTTTGTTCACATTTACCCCACCAGCTGCCTTTCTTTTGTTTCTTGGTGTGTTAAGTTCACCTATTTGCCAGTGTGTAGCTCAGTGCACTGCCTGAGCACATAATGGGCTGGCACCAGAGCTGCTGTGACTGCCCAGGGTTTTCCAGGCCCTGTTCAGCTGCAGTCCATTTTGGGATGAAGACCTGTTGAGATATTGAAAAAGTGCTTGATTCATTGGTGTCAATTGCCAGTAGTAACTGGTATCTCATAGTTGTAACACTGTAAATAACAATTCTCTCTAATGCCCTAGGCTGGGAGTTAGCTGTGTGTGTGGCTGTTGATTTAATATGGTTTAAAGGCAGTCTGAGTGCGATTCAGTCTGTTCATATTCTTGAATCAGGACAAATGCTTGAAAACTTGTTCACATTCCAGGCACCAACCCTGTAACCTATTTCCAGTGCTACCTTACCCTGTAGTTTGCTGTGCCTTTGACTGGAAGCAGGATGTTTTGATTTTTTTTTTACTTTTCCTTCTCAATGAAGGATTCTTACATTTCTACCTGCAAATGGAGCATTTTTCACAAATGGAAACTCTCCAAGACAGCATTTTAGCCTGACAGTAATGATCGTCTTCTGAAGGTTTGGAAACTTTACCTTTACTTACATTCAGAGATGCAGTATTTTAATATAAGCTGCTAAATCGTGTGCTTATGTTGGCCCTGGTCACCCTATCCCTGGTTTCTCTTTCCATACCTGATCTTAGCTTGTGCATGATCCTGATACAATCATCCTCTTCCTCTGGTTTGCTTCCTACCCATTCCCTATTTTGGGTGTATTTTGTGCATTGCTGCTAAATGGCCCACGTCAGCCAGCACCAGGGCATTTTAGCTGGTGCTATTGCAAACAGGCTGCTATCAGTACTCTCAGCATTGCTTTTCACTGGTACCAGTGCAATCTGGGAAAGGGTACAATTTTTTTTTCTTATTAAGATTATTGATGTTTTTTAGAAAAAATAACACAGAAAAATGTGTAAAAGTAACAGATGATGTCTAAGCAGAGGCATGTGTAGTTTGGTTGTTCCTTCAACTGTAGTCCATAACTATACTGAAGATTTTTGAGAATTATAAATAACAAATTTCTCAGTCATTTGTGATCCAGTTTTGTTCTCCCATTGTCATCAGTGGCAAAAAATGAAAATACCTTTTAAATGAAGATGGTGAAAAAAGAGTCGTTTGCATAGCTCTGTTAGAACAGGTTGCCTGGGAAAGGCACTGGATTTGTATTTGTCTAATTTTTTGTCCCTTTTTACATTCAGTAAAATTCAGACCAGTATTCTCCAGACCAAGTAGATCTAGTAATTTTTTCTTCTAAGGTGCCTCTGAGGCAGAGAGGCTAGATTCAGGGAGTAACAAGCATTGCTTTTAGAGGAAAAAAAGCACCCAAAGGTGTCTTTAGAAATCACTGAATTTGAGGAACAATGCATTTCTCCACCTTTGCTAAGCCTTTAGCCTCTAAGTATTGCCTTTGCTAAAGAAACATGTAATGTCCCATATCTGATGCATAGTGAACTAACTGAAGGACACATTGTCAAGCCCTTCTTTGGATTATTGTCTTTTGTTGCCTTGTTTCCTGAACATAAGGTTATTTGAAGCTCTCAATATGTTAACTAATATGTTGTTAATTATTTTATTTATTAAAAACCTTTGTCTCGGTGTACTTCTATCTAAGGATCATGTGAGCCTTTACATATTTTCATACACTTTTACATATACAGCATACTTACAGCATATTTTACTTTCAGCATATTTTATGCAAATAATTGTTAAAAATGAAAACTCTAATTTCAAATGAAGAAAATTCATGACATGCATCTTGTGTTGCAGTTTAATCACTGTATACCCGGGAAAGTATTGACAGTTGTCCCGTGGAAGCTATTAAAGTTCCTGTCCAAGGTTAAATGAAATTGCAGTTTATCAGAGCAGCATTGAGAAAATAAGGGAATCTGTTCATGGCTCTTGATTAATGCCAAGCATGATCAACACAAGGGGGTTCATTAAGCCATACATCATGTGGGTAATTTAACATGTCATTGTGCCTGCTGTCTGCTTTAACTCTCTGCATAACCCAGTGTTCTGAACTTGTACCTGAAGTGTTGTCTCCCACATTTTGTCATGCTTGGGTTGGCTCAACATTTGTATTTATGCCAATCCCTTTTTTATGACCATTCTGGTTTTTTGCATAACATTTACGATCTCAACAGGGAATGCATCCCTCATTGTCCAGATTTTCCTTGACTTTTTAGATAGTTCTCAGGTTTGGGCAGTTGGTTTTAAACAAGGCAGTCAAAATTAAAGGAATTAAATGTCCTAATCTTAGTAGACAACAGGCTCCTCAATTCCCAGTGAAGGACTGAATCTTCATACAAGATTAAGCCTGACAGCATTCCACACTATTGTTAACTTTGAAGGATGGAATGGGCAAGACTTTTCCAAACAGCTACAGAAATCTTCTGATTACAGGACTTCGCCCTCCTTGGGATTTCAACCACAGAGCCATTTTTCGGGAAGGCAGCATAGCACTTTGCAAGGAATCCAGGAAGATTTTAGACCATTGAGATGAATTTTCTGGCACAAATACCAAGCAGATCAGACTTGAGCAGCCTGGTTACTTGACATAGTGGAATGACTGGCTGTGCGAACAGGGGAGGAGTGGTGGATACAAAGTTTGAATTCAGTAAGGTTCTCACACCATCTCCCACAGCTCTCCTGTATAAGCGACTGATAAATGCATTTGGTCTTGTCTTGGCTGTTGGATCCAGAGGCATTTATTGAGGACTTCCTGTTCAGTTAACAGCTGACAATAGGAAGACCACTAGGATGCTGAAATGGGACTGATTTGGTTCAATGTGTTCATCGTCAACAGCAGTGATGTAACAGAAGGTGCTCTTAGCAAATTAGGAAGATTAATTAACGTGCTAGGCAGGAGAAACTCAGTCCAGAGGGGCCTTGAGACACATGAGGATGGAGCCAACATAAAATCTGTGAAGTTCAGCAAGAGTCCTGAGTAACCTCATGCATGTGCAGGTGAGGAGAGGCAGTGTGGCTGAAGAGATCCTGAGCAGTGGCCACCAGGCTGAGAATGAGCCACCAGTATGCTCTCACTGCAAAATCCCAAATCTGCTACTGGCCATACTGCAAGGACTGAGGCCAGTAGATTTGGGGAAGATATTATTCCATTATGCTGGTTACTGATGAGTCTGTACTGGGAATATCTGTATCCTTGGGTCCTCCAGTTCTGAAAGTATGTGTAGAAAGTGGAGAGGGGCCAGCAGCAGGTTATGAAGATCGAGGAATTAGATCATTTGCCTTTCAAGGGGAAGCTGAGGTAGCTGGTCTTTAATCTGGAAAAGTGGAGGCAAAGGAACACTGTGATGGCATCCTTATAATAATTTTAGAAGATTTGTAGAAATGATGGAGTGAAGCTCAATTTTGACAGCTGGTAGAAAGATGCAATGGCCTACGAGTACCCCACTATGCTGTAACTGAAATTTCAAGAATGTTCAGCAGTGCATCTGGATGCATGCTATGCTCATATTGGGGTGGAAATGCTTAAGAATACACTGTCCCTCTCCCCCTGTTTTCTCCCCATATTCATTCTCAGGCTTCTCTTCCCCAATACCTGTGGGAGAGAAATCTGAATAAAAAGAGGGAAAGGCAGCCACAGCATCTGGACAATAAGTGGCCAGGATTGTGGGTCATTCCTAAGTCTCAAAGGACTGAGGTTTTAGTACTCTTTGTTGTATTTAAAAGCTTCCAACAGTGCTAAGATGCAGTGATGGTGTACCATGCAGGGCCTGACCACAAAAAGCTGTAACATACCTCCTCACTGATACCAGTAGTACTATCAGTAGTTTAAAGCACAGGATGAACCAGCTATGAGCATTTTTGAAATTTACCTTGCTCCCAATGAATTTAGAAAATATCTACTACACACTTACATTAGCTGGTCATTTTCACTGCCTATTTGTTTGCTGTGCCATTGTTCTCATTAGCTGTGGGAATCTATTCAAGGCAAAGCATACCGCATTTATTTTTTCAAGTGTAACAAAGCCATCAAATAGAGGAATTTTAGGATCAAGTCATTTATGGGAAATGCACTGAGAAATTCAAATAGCACAATTCAGGTTATGTACTTTATTTGGGCAACTGAAGTGATTTTCCATTCTCTTCCTATTTACTTGTTTTCATGTAGTTCTGGGATTATCTGAGATTCCTGTATCTAGGAAGGACTGACCATGCCAGGACTTTCAAAGCATTGCCATTTAATGAGAAGTTTATCTTAGCTATGAATTTCTTTTGCAGAAATTGTATTTGCTGCCTACATCTGAAAATAATTAACTCTCCATTTTCCCATAATATAGGGATTGAGAGTTAAATATAAGTAAAATAGATATTACAGACTAAAGCCAGATGACAAAGGTGTGCATTGGTTATAGTAAGTAACACAGAATGGTTGTTTAATATAATGGTAATTAGTGTATTACTCCTTCTAGAAAGTTTGCCTTTAGTTGCAATTATCATGTCTCTTGCTGCAGTGTGAATCCCTTTTACCCTGAAATCTAAAATAGTTGTCAAGTCTTCATAGTTCCATAGTGGGATAGTTTGAAAAAGATAGTGTAGTGTTTCCTGCTACCATTAATTATCAAAGGTTTATTTACAAGACAAGAATTAATTATACTTCTGGGATGCTCAAGAGTCTAACATAAATCAAAGCAGACTTGATAAGAAGCGATGAAAGTCTCACATAATTAAACAGGGCACTAGAGACCAATTGTTTATAGAATTATTTGCTTGGGCTAATTGACACTAATTATTTAATCTGATTTTCTTCTTTCCAGTAATGCTTCTACCAATTCACGGTTCTCGGCTGATGGCACAGGCATATTTCACTTTATCAAGGTGTTCTCATTGTATCAATACAAAGGTTTTTCAGCTGTTACCTTCACTAGGCTATTTTTGTGGCAATGCAAGAGGGAAGTATGGAAGCTGAAGATCATTAAGTTTTGGTAATAATTTCCTAACTACACAAGGTATTGAAGTGTTGAAAATGCTAAGCAAGGTAATGACTTAGTTGATGATAAAAGTTAATTCTGCAGTAGAAGCAGCCTTAGGAACACAAACATGAAAGATATTTGCAAGCCAGCTGATAGTATAGCTCACTTGTTACAGCTCCCTAGCTACTATAAAAATTCTAATAACAACTTTATTTCTAGGTAAGATCAGTAACATTTCCCTGATGATGCATTATCTCATATTTTATAAATATCAACATGTGTTACAAGAAACTGTTCATGGAATTTTTTAATTTCTTGCAAGAAACTGAATTCAAGGCCCAGTGATGTTATTGAATCTCTGGTGCTGTTTTATTGAATCACCCCTCATGTGGTGGAGCAGAGCATCAGCATGTCATGCAGTTGTGCCATGTCCCATATCCACGCAGAAATGGTAGCAAAACACAGAGACAACCAAATTAAATATGCTGATCCTAACACAGCATTGTATTCTATCTGGACATGCCATTTATTTTAGACTTTAGTGTTACTTGGTCAGTAAGACATTTGGAAAGATGTTTATGCCTATTTTTAACCTGGCTCCTTCAGGAAATGAGGCTAATGCAATACTTCTACCTGGATGCCGAGAGAATCCCTTTACCAAAGTTTTAACTCACTGATCAATTTGAAATGGATGTAACAAGGAAGAGATGGCTCAATTATATGAATTTCCAGCTAAATTCATGAAAATAGGTATTTGTGTAGTGGAAAAAAGATACGTATTAGAATCCCTGCAGAGAAAATGACTGCAGTATAAATTCTATTATGAAACAACAGAGAATCCATGTGGGGTACAGCCTATGACTCGTTACAGAGCTAACGTTTCTTATGCGGTAGTGAAGCACACAAAGGTTTTGGTCAATTGTTTGCAAGCATCTGATTCCGAGTGGATGAGTCCTTTTCTTCTCTGTAGTGCTTAAAGTGAAACACTGGTGAGAATTTTCAGCATGTAACTGTGTCATGCTCTAAGCCAAAGGACAACCAAAGCACACAAGCAGCCCTTTCAACTGCAGCACTTCTGATTCACATGTATCTTGAAAGCTGCTTTTCTGCTGTCTCTGGAGCTACACATCCACCTTTTCCCCCCATCAAAATATTTTTAAACTAACTAAATAACTTATAAAATTGTGGCTATGATCCAGTCCTCAAGACCTTGTGTCCTGCTCTGTTCCTACACACCACAGAGCCAGAATTAACTTTACATTCTAACACTAGTAATTCAGATATCTTGATTTTGATTGCTACGATTATTATTCTGACAGAACAGATAATATCCTCCTCCAAGGACCTCTGCATTTTGCATCTTCAAGTTATTTTTCAGGCTCTATTTCTGACTACAGGAAGAGTTTCAACAAGTGATTGCAGGTCAGGGTTTGTGAAGTAACACATTCAATTCTTCAGAGTGGGTGACTCAGGGAATATGAGTTACTAGCTGCTGCTGGCAGTAACTGCAGAAATCATGGATTATCCAGGGCATTGATACTAGAAACAATATAACACCTAGCTGTGTCCTGACTAGGTCATTACAAATATCTATTACTAATTGGTTTTTAGTAAATTACTTCATAACCAAAATCATAAGTTATCATTTGGTTTTCCCATCTTGAGACATACAGGCAAGAACCTACCTCCCACAAAATCTCTGGTCCATGTTACCACTGTGATTTTTAAATTAATTCTGTAAGCACCTTAGGATTCTTGGATAAATATTGCTCTGGTGTACGAAGCTATATGCATGGAAATATGAGCAATTAAAAAGAAGTTTTCAGTAAAAATCATAAGTAGTAAATAGTTCTTTAATAAGAAAGGTATGAAAACTGGTTATTTTCTTACATCATCCAAAAAGATATCTATTAAAGTCCTTGTTAACAGAAGCCTTACATGAAAAATATACTGCATGAGATAGAAATGCTGGTAAGTGATCAAAACACAAGAGAGCCTTCATGTTTCCCTGATGAGAGCTAAATATCTGTGTGTCTGTATGTCTGTCTGTGAATTTGCTTCTCATGGTACACTAGAAGAATGAAACAGAAATAATTATTTTCTAGGTCCCTTTTTTTTATCTTGATGATACTGGTTTTAAACCATCTTAAATCAATTTCACTGGAGTTTTTTTATACACCTTGTAGGGGAGATATAATCAGTCTGTTATAAATTTACTTTTAATAGGCAAGGTAAAAGATGGTTTGGTGTTGGAATCTAATTATTGGTGTATGAATATCTCAGAGCTGCGCTTCAAAATTGAGAGAAAGATTTTGCATTTTAAATAATTGTTTCTCCTTTAAAGGGAGAAACTGAAACTCTGAGGAAATCATATAAGAAGATGAAAACTCTCATATGGAAATATGCATATGTAAGCATCTGAAAGTGAAAGGAGTTTAGGTCTAAAATGTAAAAAACCAGATTTATCAGAGACTGTGTCTATATCTATATTTTATTATTTCAGTTATGAGTATAATACAGAGAAAGGAGTTTTTAGATGGTTTTCCAAAATAATCAGGCAAGTTCATATTTAAGCATTTAAAATACATAACCGGACTTTTTGAAAGTACTGCATCATCATCAGTCTAATTCTAAGACAAAGTTCTTGATATACTCCCAGATTCAAGGGAATTCAAGGATTCAAGGTGTTGACTTTCATCTTTAACCCCCTAACTAGCTGGGGGTGCATCTTTTCCATGCCCAGGACATGCAGCTGCAGATGAAGAGCAAGAGCTCAGCCTTCCAGGGACTGCAGTGTGTCCTGGGGGAGGCACAGAACAGCCACAGTTGGCTCTGTGCCTGAGCAGGGGTGCTTAGGACCTGCTCACCTCCTTGCTAAGGCTCATGGTGAAGATGTCTGTGTGCACAGATTTTTATATTAACTGTGGGTGGGTCCCACAAGTACTGAAACCCAGCAGTAAGACACAGAATAATTGGAGTGAACATTATGTAAATGTTTATAACCACGCAGTCAGTGTATTGTATCTGGAGCACAAGGTATTATTTTTGTTTCTAACCTCTGGAAATAAATAATGAGGCTTTGCCCAGTCTAGGTGTTTTATAATCCAGGTTCACTCGGGTTCAAACTTCTCTGTGTATACAGGTAGGTTCAACAATGTGATTTAGACTTTGTTTAAAGCTGCTGTGGCACTGGCAATCAGCAAAGCTGGAACCTGACAGTCCTGCCAAATTTTTCCTAGGAGGGATGCAGCAAATTAGATACACCTTGGACAACTTGTAGGCTTAGAGGCTGCAAGGGGACTAAATTCCCTGGTAGCTGTTGAGTGTTTGCAAGCACAATGGGAACATTAAGCTCAGAGCCTTTATTGGCTTCTTCCCGTAACTGAAACATCAAGTTCAGAGGTTTCCACTTATGTGAGAGTTTTCCTAGGCCAGAAACTCATCTGCTTGCACCATCTCTAAAAAACCTGTATGTACTTCTCAATGATCATAACATGCCTCACCGCATGTGTTTTATAAACTGATTTTTGTGAACTTTTATGGTCTCTCATCCTCTTGTCTGCTTGGGAATTATTCATCATTGTGTTAAACTACAATTATTTTATTTTATTTGTTTTTTAAAGCAGTGGTTTTGTCACAAGGATGCACAGAGGAACAAACATCTGCTGCTGAAAGGAGATGAGAACCTTGCTGAGTTTATTGCCATTGAAAAGGATGTTCACCATTTCCATCTTCCCTTCTTCACATCTTCCCTTCTTTGTGGGTAAGTTCAACTTATCCACAAAAAAAAAATCGTATCCCTTCAAATACCAGTCTTAGGTACTCATGACTCAGTGACTCCAGTATCTGACTGATTGATAAGTTTTTGTCAGCAGTTTGTACTTCCTTCAGCCATGGAATTTTCTGTTCAAATATACCACCTCTGGCACACATATAATGAAAAACATATTGTGGGGAGTTTTTCAGTACTATACAATCTGTGATGAAGGAGTTATCAGACATTTTTTTCATGCTGATGTCAATAGGAATTTGTATTCTGTGTAGATTTTATGAAGAACAACGTACTGCTGTATGCTAAGCTGCCACAACTATACCTCAGGATCAAGGATACAAGAGAGCAATTTCTTTTTCCTCTCTTACATTGAGCCTGGTAATCAATGGGAAGTAAAGCAGAATCAATATTAATTGATCAGTTAGGTTTTTAAATAATTGGCATTCACTCCATTTGCTAGACAAAATAACAACTGACTTTTAGGGTTTGCCCTTTTCCAGCTCTTTTATCCAAGTTGGTGTAGTGGCTGCTGTGATGCAGTAGATGCCCCTAGGGGATGTGGCACTGCTCCCACTGGCATCCCTGGTACTGCAAACAGAGCCCAGGCAGGTGGAACAGGGCAGGGCAGCACCAGGGAGTGTTTCCAGAGTGCTCTGCTGCCTGCAGGGCAGTGGCCAGGCTCACCTTCAGGCACTGTAGGGTTTTGTTCCTTTGATTTGCTCCTAGTAATTCCAGCACTGCAATGAAACCAGCCTGGCAGCAGCACCAGGCTCCCTGTGAATGCAGGGGCCAAACATGCCAGCAATGACACTGTGGTTTATCTCACAAAACCTACAATCTTTGCAGAATCTTTTGGAGCACACTAAAGGTTAAATAACAGCACCCATGAGAGAAAGGAGATTATAACAGCAGAATATGGTTTATTGGTGTAAAAATATGGACCAAGTAGAGCTGGATGTACACACACATGTTCTGCAAGGAGCAGAGGAGGCATTGATGGCCTTTCATATTCTGTATACCTCTCCTCAGGCTTCTGGGGGTGGATTTGGACACAGGTGCATCTGTCCCGTTCCTGGCCTCTCTCTGCCTATAATCACTCTAGAGACATTAATTCAGCATTGAATTGGGTAAAATTGCTATGTTGTCAAATAACATCTCCTTTTAGGTGACCTTCAGTCTCAGAGCTAATCAGGGTGAATTTGGATCTTCTGAGACTGGGCCCTTTGGCTCTCAGTACTGCATGCTTTCTGTAGATATGTCTGTTTGGTTTCCCCTGGTCTTTTGTGACAGCCAGCTGGGATTTCTAAACAGATCTTCATAAGATCTTTCTAGGATCTGGTCCTTTATCTCTCTCTCTTTTGACTTCTCAGCTCTGGGAGAGTTAGAAAACCTCTGCTCTACAGAGGTGATGTGACACAAACACATTACAGAGTGTGTGGTGCTCACGTTTATCTGTGTCTCCGATCTATTACGGGCAGCATGCAGGTCTGGGGGCTCTTCATGCCATCACCTCTTAGAGAGCACAAAGAAGAGTAGCCATGGAGGACCTGAGGTCTGCCACTCTACCCACTCTGATGTAAAGCTCAAATGATTACTGGCTGCCTATTTGCCCAAGAAAATGGAAAAGCATATACCTGAGACACATAAAATTGGTAAGAAAGCATTTCAGAACTTGAGTTGTGGAAAGTGGTTTTTAATTGACTATCTGATACCATGCCTGAATTTATGTTGTTTGGCACTCACTGTGCCTGCCATTTTTTACTTCTGTAAATATGACTGAAGCATTTTGATCACCTGTACTAAGTGCTTAATCAAACTCTATTATCTTGCTAACCGTAAACTAGCCAACAGAAAGTTATTGCCTCAAAATGTTACTACCTATGGGGCACCCTTAAATAAAGAAAGTAACGGCCTTCTTCTTGGGTGTGATAGAAACCTCTGTTTCCTGGAACCAAAATATTTTTGTACTTTGCTATTAAGTTTCATTGAAGCTTTGTCTACTTTTATGTAAAATATACTGATTTATTAGAAAGCTCACTCCACGGTAAACTGATAATTGGATGCTGTTGAAAGAATGAGTTTCATTGATCTAGTCAATGACCACAGACATTACTGAAGTAAACCTCTTAACAGTGTTGGGGCGTATTTTGGCCACAATCAATTTTTGTGAATCTTTCCTTGTAGTATTTTGTTTTATTTGACACTATCTGCATTGATCTAAACCCAGAGCACATTTAATGTGTAAAATTTATCTTGACGGAAAGTTTCATTACTTTTCAGTCAACACAAACTTCTCATTCTTTATTATAGATTAAAAATCTTCTGTGACAATGTGTGCAAGTAACCTGTGGGTACCTGTTGCATCGGTATGCATGTGCCAGAGACAGAAAAAGGATTGTAGTTGGAGAACTGGGCTTCAGATAAATGAGACATTGAGGCTGCTGATGTTGAACAGAATGTTTTTTAATATCTGGTGTGAGGAAGATGCCAAATATAAAGATTCATGTCTCTACTTGCTGCTGCTGTTTTAAATGTTGATTCTTTTAACTAGCCTGATTCTTCCCTCTCCTCATAGCACATTCACGGCTCAACACAAATGCAGCCATTTTCAAGTAAAACTCCATGAACCCATTGACAGGATGAATCCAAGAGCAAGAGATGACCCACAGAAAAACAGGAACATCAGAAGAGCCTTTCTTACATTTCTTAAGATGCTTGAGTGTAAATGTTTTAAGGTGGGTCCTCAGAATATTTTGACTATGATTAATGCTTAGAAATCCGAGTAAAGGATTATAATTTAATTTTAATCTAACATATCATTTGTACTAAAGTTTATAAAACAAGACAAACCTTTGTGCTTCAGATGAGATGCTTAAGTTATTATCCCCTCCATGGAGGTTTGCCTCAATGTGGAAGCATCTGTTTTCCAGGTGGGATCTTAAGATTTTATATAAATAATATTTGAAATATTGTTGTCATGAACTAGATATACTTTTTGAGTTCCTTGATTTTCTTTACACTGCATAATTGCAATGTAAGTGAATTAATAAGAAGTAATAAGAGGTGAATAAAACTTAGTCATATCCTGATAGAGATCAGGTTCAAATTTTTTAACCAGATGCACAATACCTACTTTGTGGTTTTTTTCACTTCTGATCAGAGCTGCTTCTCATCTTGGGACTCCTGACTGGTGAAAAAGCATGGTTTTTTGTAAATAGTTTCATTTGCAGGAAATTTCTTCCTGGAAAAAAAGTCAATTGTCTTTAGGATTTATAAACCCCTCTTTTTTGTAAAATACGAATTCAGAAATATTTTTGATTAAACAGCCAGTGCTGTATTTTTCTATTTTTAAAATACCAGAGAAACAAAATATTTACAGGTTAGAAGTTCCAAGATTAAGGCAAGTGCACTATTATCTAAAGACAATAACTCAGTGACATGAGAAGTTTTAAATGTCTTTTCTAGGTAGTCTGAATTACAATTATTTCTGGAGAGAATTGCTGCCATCTTGTTCTTGCTGATTTATGAGCTGACTCTGAAGGTGAACATCAGGCTGGCATGGGTTGTTTTTTTTTTTTTTTTTTTTTTAACCCAAACCCAATTGTTTAAAAAACCTAAAGCTCTGTAAACAGAGCACATTGCAATACAAATGAGAATGACTTTGCCTGGTGCTGAAAATCTGTATGAGAACCTGCATTATATGTCTGGGAGGTTTCACAGGAGGTGAAATCCAGTCCTTCATGAAGAATAACAGTGCTTTGCAAGCAGGATCCCTTAGAACCTCTTTGGGACCTTTCTGGGACTCAATTATCTGAGCAGAGCAGTTAGAGCTGCCGAGCTGCTGACTCTGAATCCCTAACCCTGTCTATACCAGCACAAAATAAGACCTATTTAATTCTCCATGGCTGGCAGTGGTGAGAGCAAACTTCTGAGAAAACCTAAAATATTTATAGGATTTTAAGTTCTTTTTCTGTGTGAAGGACAACTGAAAGAGAGCAGAAGAAAGCAGTGCTCTAATTTTCTTGCATGCCAAAAGCAAAATTAATAAGAAAGGTCATTGAGTGGTTGTTCAAGGTATCTACAGAAAGGAGGTAATCAAAGGAGGTACAAGTACCCATTCAATGGAAGTGGACTTTACTAGAGATTTGATAGTGGAGAAATTAATTTCCCTGGTGACCTGAGTGAGATAACATAGTTTTATCTTTTTCAGAAAACTAAGGGAAAATTATCTGGTTCAATAACTCTCACTAACTACATTTAGATAAGCAATTTTTTTGTGTTTATTAAGTTGTTTATTTGTTATATTACTAATAGTCATTTAATGAAGATAAGAATTTAGATGGAAGTCAACAAACTTCCCTTTAAGCAGCTGGCTCATTTCAAGCACTGAGAATAAATTAAATGATAAAGCACACTCTATTGTTTGATTAGAAGACCAAAATTAGTCATTGTGGAAATGTTTCAAATTGTAGGAAGCAGCTTTCATTCTCTGTGCAAAGAGATAGAAATGTATGTGCAGTGAATGGTCTGACATTATACTGCACTGTTGTGTTATCTTTGAGGAAAGGGAGGACTGAAAAGGGCATGTGTTTCACAAGTGAGACTGTAAATGGCTTATAATGAAAGAAGCATAATTCACTTTTGGGAAAGAATACTAGGTAGAGTAGCTACACTGTTATACAGGGTAATAGTTTATTTTACAGCAGCAAGAGATCTGAAATTTCACACAGTTGAAATGGGAGAATTTTGCACTCTGCATTTGAATTCTGTACAGAATAAATATCTGTTCATTATCTTGTATCTGTATGCACACACGGTGAACTCTGAGGCCTGACTGTCAGAGAGGAAGAGATTAGTCTGTGTCTGTTAAACAGTGAAGTCCTCTAAGTGCTTTTATGTTCTTAAAAGCTCAATCTGCCCTTGTATATGCAATCTGCAGTATGGTGTGTCATCAGAAGAAAAGCTACTGAGTTTGTGCATGCATGTGTAGTAATTGATTTTTTCCAAGGTACTTGCCTGGGTGCAGTATTGCATATTTTGTGGGTAAGATCAAATCATAGTGTTCAGGAATAAGCCAGTGCAAATACAATAGTGAAAACAGCAGCACAGGTGGCAATCAGATTTGGAATGCAGACATTTTAAATCAGTGCCCTTTGTGGAAAATCAAGATAAATTTCAGTGATAGCAAGGTCTGGGAAAAAAATTGAGCCAGAAAACATAAAGGCCTGGATGTCTTTTTGTCTTAAATTGTATGATAGCTCTGAGAGTGAAACCCTGGCCACACCTGAGGGCTTCTCAGGGCCTTGCCAGAATTTGATTGCTTACTGGGTCTCTGTCAGGATTACCCACTCTGACACATCCACTAGGACAGATACTTTCAAACAGTAAAAATACTCCACTAAGATTTGACAGATTAGGAAAATGCAAACATTTGCATTGAGCAGATGACATGTGAGAAGAAGCTGGGAGAGCTGCATTTCTGCAGCCTGGGAAAAAGATGGCTAAAGAGAGATTGGTTTTCTGTCTTCATCTCTGTAACAGAAAAGATGAAGCCAGGCTCTTCTTGCAGGTGCACAGCAGAACAAGAGGCAATGGACCCAAGCTGAAACAAGGGAAATTCATCTGAAGAAAAGTGACTCTTCCTTGGGGGTTGATTTAACACTGGAAAAGCTGCCCAGAAAGGCAGTGCAATCTCCATCCTTTGAGGTATGAAAAACTCAGCTGCATGAGACCCTAGGAAACCCCATCTAACTTTGAAGTTAGCCCTGCTTTGAGCAGTGTTTGAACCCAATGGCCTTCTATGTCCCTTCCAACATAAACTACACTATCATTAAATAAAAAAAAAAACAAAGGAAAAAAAGAAGAAAAAGAAAATAGAAACGAATGTAGAACTCTTTGCTTGGCTGATCGAATGCTCCCCAAAACCAGGGATACATTTACAGCAACAGTGTGTGCTCTTCAGGGCAGGAATTCCCTTTTTATTTCTGTTTGGAGAGGATCAGTAGCAGTATGATTTCTGTCCTTGGCAAGTGCTTTTCCAAGCTATAGCAATTCCCCTGGTTTAAGCCCAGCTGGAAATTAAGCACCCACAGCTTCTCTCTCAACCCTCCCATTCTTCCCCCCCAGATCTGGTGGAATAGGGAGGAGACTCAAAAGAAAAAATTGTAGGTTCAGATAAAAGCAGTTTAATAATTGAAAATAAAGTAAAATACAGTAATAATGGTAAATTATAATAATAAAGATGATAATAATAAAAAGGTAAACCCAAGCCATGCGCAATAGAATTGCTTATAATCTGCTGACTGATGCCAGACCCCTCGTTCCGAACCCAGATCAGCCCCTCCTCTTCCTCCTTTTTCCTCCTACTTTATGTACAGAGCATGATGTCCCATGATATGGAATATTTCTCTGGTCAGTCAGGGCCACCTGTCCTGGCTGTGTCTCCTCCCAACCTCCTGTGCACCCCCAACTTCCTTTCCAGCATGGCAATATGAAAAGCAGAAAAGACCTTGGTTCTGTGTAAGCCCTGCTCAGCAATAACAAAAATATCTCTGTATTATCAGCACTGTTCAAAACATAGCCCCATACCTGCTACTGCAGAGACTACTAAATTCACCCCATCCAAAACCAGCATACAATACAAATACCAGAAAAGAAGGGTGGCTCCATCAGAAGAAAAAAAATAATGAGGGTAAAGTTTAGCAAATATCTAAACTGTAGGAGAGCTGATAATAAGAACAGAGAGTCTGTCAAAGCCATGCCCTCAGATGGAGAAGGAAATAAACTGACGAATGAAAAGATTGTGCTTTTTCAGATACAGGGCCAATCATGTGATGAGTCTGGGATTGTCTTGGATGGAGAACGAATGTGCTGACTGGACTGTGACAGGCAGTCTGGATGTCTAGTGATGTGCTTTGACATCTTCTTTGTGATTTTGGTAGTGTAGATGGCTTTGATCAAAGCATATGGCCCTCCCAGGCATCTTCAAAAGCAGTGGGGATTGTCCCAGTTAAAATTTGGTTACTCTTGGAGTAAGGGAATGCTTGCTATGGAAACACAGCCAAGTGTTATCCATCTCACTACCAAACAAGTATCCTTGCCTGAGGAGAAGTGACAGATGGCTTACCATGCGTAACCCTGCAATTCACAACCTGCTTTATGTGGATCTCCTGGCTATTGCTTTCTTCTCTCCCTCATTTCCATTTCCATTCCCACTCCCACCATTCCTTGGGCTTTTGCCATCACCCTCCCACTCCCTCCCCATTCCTATATTGTTGCCTCTCTCCCACAGCACTGTTTCTGCTCCCTCCCTGCAGTTTTCCTGTGGGCACAAGCTGAACTTCAGGTCTGAGGGGATGACTGCCAGCACGAGGCAGCAGGGAAAGCCACTGTGGTGTTGCTCTTCTCTATCCACATTCTCATTAGTGTCGCATATCTCAGCTCCTGGAAAGGGCTCTAATAACTTGTTATGGTCTGATATATGAAAATTTTTCACCTTAAAATTTCTCAATTATTTTGTTTAAACTACAAAGGAGACAGCACGTGTAAAGTGCTTACTTTATTTACACCGGACTCTCTGTGTCAACTTTCAGTTCATCAGCTGTGATTAATTTTGTTTGTTGCAATGCAAAGCTTAACTGGGTGTATTTGCAAGTTAGAGTGTTGGTGTACATGTCAGAGGAGAAATCAGGTTTGGATACACATAGAATCCTCCTGAATCTATATCCAAATATTAAACTTTTCAAAGTATGTTAAAGCTTGCTCAATTCTTGCATCATTTAGTTGCAGTGGAAGTCAGAAGTACTGGAGAAGAAACACCAGATAAATGAATCGTGCATCACTTCTGGAGTGACAGGAAGGAGGAAGCACAACCTCTCCATCTCTTCTGGAACCTTCCCACCTGAGAGATGTAGTCCACAAAGGTCACATAAACTTCAAAGCATATGTGTCCAAACTGGATTTCTTGAGATCAAATCACATTCAAATTGCACGATTCCCTGTTGGAGTGCTTTACACCTGCTTTCCTTAATTACTTTGGTGAGAGTTACTCACTGTCCTCGTTGCTTCTGCTTGCTTGTGAATGGCCTGGGTGTTTCTGGACAGGGGTAGCAGCACATTTCAGTGGGTGCTGGCAGCCTCTCAGACATTTTGCCCCTCAGTTCAGTGGTAAATGTGGAATTCAGAGGGAGCTGTGGTCTGCTGCCGTTTGCAGGCTGTAAAGACAAGGGGTGTTGTGAAAAGCCATGTGTTCCCTGCAGAGGTTCAGACTGTGAAATAAGTTTGGGAGAAAGTGCAGCTCCACTTTTACTTTCTGCTCCTGTTGTGACACACACCGAGCAGAAACCTTTGGTCTTTTGAAAGCCTCCTGTTTGCCTTTCTCCTCAAATAGCCTTGCAAGGAAATAGAAACACAGTGACTCTCTTACACAGACTGAGAGATCTGTGGAAGTTTCCCTTAAACTGTAAGAAGTTTTAATTTTATGAACTGATAGAATGCTGCATTTGAAGACTTCAGGGTGTGAGATCATTTGAAAAATTAGCTGTCAATAATCAAAATTAAAAGTAAACTTTGAACCAAAACCCTGCACTCTTTTTTTTGCTTTAAATAAAAGCAGAGGTTTTTATTTACAATAACTTGCCTAATATGTGGTAATTTTTGTATGTACCTTCCAGTCAGATATTTTACCAATAGTAACCTAGAAATATTGACAGAATTGTAAATAGAAAATTTTGGTAATCACTTAAAGACATATGATTACAATACAAATGGGGAGGGTGAAGGGTAAAAACCTCTCATGGTTTATATTGCTCTAGTTGCCAGATTGCTACATTTTTTAAATTTTTAGATGAGGTCAGCAGATCAGAGGGTATTGCTCAAAATGTGTAAAATTTCTTAACAATTTAAATCAGGATAACTCCCAATTTTAATAAAATGAAGCCAACCTTGAAACAAAAAAAAACCCAGATAACCCTGACCTAAGTAATTAATTTCAGCTATTTATAACTTGTCTAGAAAAACTCAACTTTGTGTATTTGATGAAGTTGAAACGTAACTAAATAGAGAAATTTGTCTTACAGTATTTGTGCAGTTTTTTGGGGGTTGGGGTAGTTTGTTTGCTTGGCTATTCATAAGGATGAATTACAAATTTAGGAACCATACCTGGAGAAAAGTTTAAGCTACCATTTCAGAGAAGATACATTTTGGGGGGAAAATTCTCTTAGCTTTGCTGTGTGAAAAGATCTACTGATTCAGTGAGACCATTCATGAGAGAAAGACCCAAGAAGCTGAGGAGTAAGGCTTTCTAAATTGCATGAAATGACTTCTTTAAGTGTTTGTGTAGAGGGAACGAGAGGACAGTAACAAAGTACAGTGGGGCTTGTAGAAAATAGAAGCAGAATATCATGGAGCTAAGACTAAGCAGGATGGGGAAAATCAGCCTGTAGCTAGGAGAAAGGTGGAAGCATTAAAAGGAAATTCTGCTGAAGAATTAGATGAGAAGGAGCACTTGAAAGGAAAGAATTAAAGAACATGAAGTGCTGATGCTGTGGAAGACACCAAAATCTGAACGCTTTTTGCTGTAAAAGCAAAATTTTTCTTTTAGGAAGACCATGGTTTCTGATCAGTCAGTGGCAACACAAGATACAGCAATGCAGAAAACAGTGATAGAAAGCATATTGTATCCAGTTTGTATAAATTTTTCCAGGTGTAATTTGATTCAAGTGATACTTCTTATTCTGGCAGCCAGGTGCCATGAAATAGGATCTGGCTATCAAGGGTCTGGGTTCTCCAGGGAGAAGCAGGAGCTGGCACCATTAGTAAAATTTTCAGGAACAATTTGTGGAGGATTCTTCTTCATAATGAAAACCCAGAGTTTTGTGTCAGATATTTTGAAGAAGGCCAAACTTCAGGTTATGAGTTTGCAGCAGGAACTGGGGATTAGAAGCTTTTAGTGCCACTATAGAGACAGACATCTATACCAGGTCTTGTAAAATCACTAGCCACTGTTTGGCAAAGAAAAAAGATACAAAGTGTAACTGGTAATGTTTTTCTGGGGCTAAGTTATGATTTATTTTCAACTCTATTTTCTGTATCTGGCCTTAATACCTATCATACCTAACACTGCCATGGTAATGTGCTTCCTGGACCATTCTTGTCAGCAACTTGGTCAGAGTGAACTGGCAAGAACTTTTGGTGTATGTAAATGAAGGGACTACATGTTTATTTCCCAGGAAATATTTTATTATGGGTGGCTTCCTTGTAAAGTAATTTTTACCTGCCATTTTAACTACAAAATATCTTCATATTTGCCATCAGTTTTTAAACTGAAATAGTTCTAGTTCTAGACATTCTATCAAAAATCAACAAGTTTTTGTGGTAAAAAAAGTTAAAAAAAATCTTTCCAGAGTCAAAGTTCAGAAGAATATCGATATAAATTAAACTTTATACGTATATATTTAAGCAGTGATAAAGGTAATAATTTCAGCAGTAATTCTTATTAACTCATTAGTAGATAAATTCTTGCACAGTTTATTGAAAGTGATTCTATAACAGGAAATATTTTTTGAAATATATTGCATACAAATAATCCTCCTCTTAGAACAGCAGGAAGGATTCATCTCCAGAAATGTTTGCCAGGACTGTGCATGTGTTGAAATTTGTCACAGAAGAGATCAATAAGTGGGCACTGCCTGAAAAGTAAATCACCTGGGGAGAGCCAGGGAATTGTCATTGTAGTGGAAGTATCTCAGTAGAAAGAGGTATCTGTCCCTGTTCATTAGAAAGGAAAATGAAGAGGGACGGAGGGAATGAGGAGGGTGGATTGACTAATATAAAGAATAACTGTGGGGGGTTAACTCTTCCTGTTTGTGCTGTCAGAACTCGTGCTTTGAGTTAATTGATGTCTTTGGGGACCCCAGAAGGAGGCAACAAATTGTGTCCTCGTTGTACCAAATTCACTGACTTGACAAAGTGGCCAGTTCAAATGCAGAGGCAGAACATTAAATGGAGCTAGAAAAGATATCTGCATTTGTAGCAAATGCACTGCATTTGAATTTGAGGATATGTAGAGAGCAGTGAAAGGTAAAAATTGCTCATATTATTCAAGGAATTATGTATGAATACAGCCAAGAAAAACAGAATAAACCCAGACAATAAACAACCACTGAGACCCCCTACTCAAAGCCTATTTAAAACCAACAGGGCTTGTTCCATTAATTTCAGTGGACTTGCACTGGGGAACTATATTAGTGGGAGGGGGGAAGACCTCTTATATATCATGAACAAAGGCCTTCCACTCTGGGCAGTATATCCAGCAGATTCAAGAAATTCACCAAATTTTCTTTTTATCTTGTTACTTTATTTTGTTATCATTAGGGAAAAACAGAGCAGCAGATAAAGGTGGAAAGGAATGGAAATCTTGTCTGTGAAATCTAGTGGAATTTAACTTATTGAAAGTAACAGGAATTATCAATTTTTTCTGTTTTTTCAGAGAATTTAATTTTAAAAATGCTTGATATTCATAACTTCTTTGGAGTTTGTGTGTGTGAAACTGCACATGCAATAAAACATTTTATGACTGCTGGGCAATAAAATTCCACTAGTTCTATACAAATGTAGTGTTTGGTGAAATACAGCCTGTGGAGAGCAGGAAATCCCAAAGACATGCAACTTTACAACCATAGAACTGGCATAACAAAGGCTAATAAATGGAACTAATTCTCAGAGTCTCAAGACATTGTCCAAAATGGGAGGTTGATTCCTGCAACTTGAACAACGTCACAGAAAGAATACTGTTCTTCAGCAGTAACTTTGTTAACCATGACTCTGCCCTTGTGTTTCCTGCATTCTTTTTACTCTCCAGCTTCTTCAACATGTGAGACAAGGCTCTGATTGACAAGAGCTTTATTCACTGCACAGCCCCTGGACAAGGTTCACCCTGCAAGTTACATTCAGACTCTGTGTGATGAGAAAAGAGGAGTTTACTGTAATGTGATTGTACTTAAATACCTCCAAGATGTTTATGGAAAATTATGCCTTAAGATGATTTATGATGACTAAAGCTCATGGTCCAGCAGGTCTCTTGTATGTCCTGCTAGTCTTTAAACCCACATCATAATTCAAGCACACTATGCTGTCTGTTCCAAAAACTGCTAATTTTTAACTATTTGTATTTTAAAATCTTGTTATGGGAAGCATATAAGCAACAAACAGTGCTTGTGTCTGTAACAAGAATTCCACATGGACACTCATTTTTGAGTTCCATTTTGTTAAGCACTTAATAACAGCTAGCTATGTTCTGCCTTAATGATTTTGTCATTATTAGTTAAGAATTTCTAATGAAAGTAGAAGAAGTGCTTCTTTCATTTTATATTTGACAACCTTAAGCCTTTCAGAGAATCAGATACAAAAGTGTTTTCTGGAAAATAGAGAGCAAATTTAGCAATCTTTCTTTTTTCTTTTCCTCACACACATCCAGAGTAGAAGAAGCAGATATCTTGTGTGGGTTTTGTGTTACTGACACAGCCTGAGAATAAATCTTTTGCATGAATTCACCTTGTAAAAGACATAATAAAAGAAAGTGTCTGTGTATAGACTATTGAAGACAAGGACCTTATCTGAGCACTGCTGATATCTCTGCTGATAAACTGATATTGCATTTCTTGCTACCACTTTCTCTTAAGAGCTATAATAGACCTGTACAATCACTAGGGAATAAAAACATCAGATAAACAGTTCTTAGTATCTGTCTTAAATCTCTCCCTAATTGACCAAATATATTTCAGTACTAGTTTAATTAGGTGTCTGTCCTAAGAGAATCAAATAGCCATTCAAAGCCTCAAGCAGTTAAAATAGATCTAGAGGTAGGCAACCAGCAAATGTTCCCATTCACAGAAGGTGATGTGGTGTTGCCTGGTTTATGTTTCCTTTTTCCAAAAATTGGTACCCTCTGGCAAGCAGCAGCCTGTCCTCTTCCTCTCTATTGTCACCAGTGCCATGTTTTATGCAAAGACAGGTATTACTGCGGTCTGTGCTCTACTAGCTCAGAAATTACAAACTAATATTTGCTTCACTGTTCAACACTTTGCATGCTCAGGAATGTGTACAGTGATAGAGGCAGAGAGACAGGAATGGCTTCTTGGGGGAAGCAAAGTTGATTTAACAGGAGCTAATCCTGTTTTTGGTGGATTATACCTGGCATGGTGGAGAAATAACTAAGGCATGAGACTCTGGCGACAGAAGTTGCACTAAATAAAACTGCAGCCATGGTAAGGTGCAAGGGAAATGCTTCTAGGTCTTGTCTTTTGTTTACATCCCTGCACTGCTGTCAGAAGATGCTTGATTGTAAAGCTTGTTGGGTTGTCCCAACTTTGCCATCATTCTCACAAGTTTTCCCCCAAAACAAATGGCTCAACAAGCAAGCAGGAAATAAAGAAGATAAGCAGCAAGAAAATGTATGACTTTACCCTTCATATGATAAATCACGTTGTCCTGAAAGTTTGCTTTGCAACCCTGATTACTAATTGCACCTGTTTGAATGGCTGTCTGTGGGTCCATTATGTATGCTCTGCTTAATATCCTCCTGGATGTCTTTGTGAAACTATTATCCTGTAACATTCAAGTGTGCTCCTTTCCAGCAGTGCATTAAATAACATGACTGACGTCTGTCACATATTTGTTCTCTTCTCTCTGAAAACAAACCTGTGTCTTGCTCTGTAAACTCCCTTCAATCAAACAACTCCTATCAAAGGTATTTTGAAAGGGAATTCATCTCTCCTACACAAGGATAGACTGATTATAATTGCAACCAACAGTGATAGTGTTGTAATATCTGGAGGCTGCTTGACCTGTGAGCAATTGTTGGCCTTGCTGAAGAGGATGGGTGGGCTAGATTTTGGAATGAGTAGAAATACCAAATTATCTTGTGAAGTAAACTGTTTTAAGCAGAAGAAGCTTATGCATGAGGTTCACACCAGTCACAGAAGTGCACAAGCTGCAAGAGAGGAATATGCTCTCAGGCAAGTTTACTGTTGTTCCCTACACTTAACAACGAATGTACACCATACAAAATTGTGATTTATGGGACAGCCACTCAGCATTTTATTTTCTTCTCTGGAGCAGTGAGAAGGCTGTCGATGTCACTGGTGGAACGTGCAGGTCCTATGAATTTTATTGGTGAAGGTTTTCATAGAATTGAAATAGAAAGCCAAGATAAGGTCAAGAAACAGGAATGGTGTTGCCACGTGGGGAAACAGAGCTCTGAGAAGGGAAACAGACTCAGGAAATGAAGCTGCAGAGATGGTGAGGAAGAGTTTGCCTATTAGACAATAAAATGTTTATGATGAAGCAGCTGACTGTGCTTAAGCTGAACTGTAGTGCTGTCAAATGGCAACAGACACCAGCCACCAGTTCTATCTGTTCAGCACCCAGCTAACTCATCTTCTGGGCTACAAAAAAGAATAGCTCTTCATAAGTTTTTTTTGTACTTGTCTGGCAACCCTGTCTTTCTATCCAAGTATCAGCTGCCATATATGTTTTGCATGATTGTGTATTGTGTCAAGGTCTGTGACCTTGCTGTTCTCCACTCTGCTGAGCTCCTCACTTTGTCCTCAGTTTTATAGAAATGTATCAAAGAATCAAGACATGCACCCAGCTGAAAAAGCTCTTACTGATTTCTTATTTCAGCTTGTTTACAACCACTTGTTTCCTATCCAGCCCCTGCCAACTGATATATACCATGACTAATGAGCTACAAAGACGTGCTATGAACTTGAAGACTCCTATAATAAAAATTCAGTGGGATGAAAGGAATAAGCCACACATCTGTCACGTGAAATTCCAGCTTTTAATTCTATGTCACTCCTTGATACACCAGTGATGGGCCTGAATTCTCATTTTGGGTGGGACTGTCTGGGAGACTGGATAGCAATTCTGAGCCTACCAGCTAGTAAGGGACAGTTCACTTTGGCAATGTGTGTGAGTACAAGACAAAAATATTGTTTGAGAGACAGTTCTTATTATTTCTTGTGCTAACACGGAAAGTCTGTCTCTGATAAGAATAATTTGTTAGCAAACTTGCTTACTGTATTTTTTAAATTTAAAATTAGATTAACATTAATATAATGAAATATGCAAGCTCCTTGGACCTGGAAACAAGCACTAGAGGTAATTTAAAGGATAATGTTTGATATAATTTGGGGTAATCACTTTAATTCTTTAAAAAAAATATTAAAAAAAAACCAAACCCACAAACCACAGCACGCCAAACAGGGAAATCCGTTGCAGGCATTTTTTTTTTTTTGCATATACACCAGTTGCACAGCTGCAGGATGGTTTTAACAGGCCTTTCCCAGTGGTGGCATCCAACTGACAAACAGCAATAGCTAGGCACCAGTCTTCAGGGTGCTAGAACCCTGTTTTAAAACCTCTGCTTGCTCCCAGCAGAAGTACAGAGAGCTGATTTTCCCTTCACTGCCTAGGACTGTTGCTGTGTTAAAGGAAAACGTGTTTTTCCTCGGAAGAATGTTTTGTGGGATGAAGGGTGAGGTACAGAATCTACTACAGCCCCTGGTTCTGACTTTACATACAGAGGCTCGTTGGGACACCTTCTCTATGCAGTGACAAGCTACAGCCCAAGTCCTGTCAGCCCAAGTCAGCAGCTTTGTGCTCAGCCTATTGCAAAAAGGGCAAGAGCACAGCATCTGTGGGACCTGTGTGTGCCCTGCATGCTCCTTTGCAGTTCAAAGCATGAATGCAATACTCTGCTTTTCTGGTACTATTGTTCAAGGGACTAGCCCAGCAGAGTGAGAATCCTGTACCGCTTAAAAGTGGCCTGTGCTTAAAGGCTGTGTTTTGGGTCACAGATTTTACCAGAGTACACCTAGTTAGCAGATTGCAGCCCAGACACCTATCCCTCTGAGGCACAGTGTATGCCATGTCTGGTGAGCCTGATACTGACGTCCCTGTGACCTACAACCAGTCATCCATTAAATCGAATTTCTATTAGATTAAATCAGCCCCTGTGGTCTACCTGAGTATTGACTGAGGGCTAAAAACTGTATCAAGTATTTTTATTCCTTACTAATTGTTTTGCTGTTGCAAAGTCTGATTCAAAATGATGTAGATGTCTTGCAGCATCAGCCCAGAGGAATCTGAATAAATACAGCATCACTGGGTGTGTAGTTCTTCTTCTAAGACTTAGCAGGGTTCAGCACAAGCTTAGCTTTAGGCATAAAGCAGTTCTTGCTCCAAAGGTGCAAATTCTACATGATATCCCTGCTGGTTAACTAAGGACACAAAACATATACATGTATATAAGCAGAGAAATCAAATGGACACCTACTGTAAAAGCAGGCTGTTTGCATGATAAATAGTTGAATATTTGAATTGCAGTGATTGCAGACTAATAGGCCTATCATAAGACTTTCATAAAGAATGAGATATTCTAACTATAGCTCTAAAAAAGTAAAATAAATGCTATCAGGGAGAATTCTAATCTTGAAAAGTGATTTAGACTGAAGGGAGAAAGAAAACTCTTGAGTGAATTTTGGCCTCTTTGTAACTAAAAAATAATGCTGCATTTTGTAGCAGTGCAGAAGTATTTAGCAAGTAGAGCATAGTCCTTGGAATTGCTAACTGCTTCCAGCTGTCATTGCTTTCAGTGGGAGTGCAGAACATTCAGAAGAAAAAAATTGATTTAATATCTTTTAAAAACAAAATCTATCCCAGGGAGGCTTTTCAGTTGTACTGAGCCCAGTGATACAGGAACATAACCAAGACCTGTCTATGGTGTGTGAGAAGAATCAAATCATGTGGCTGGTTGGCAGTGTCTGTGAGGGCTGAAAATCCAGCTTGTTAGCTTTTTCTAAAGGTCTGTAAGAAGAATTCTTGTTCTAGTTATGTGAATGGGAAGATAAATGACTTCTAAAACACTATCTGTACTTTAAAAGCAACTCAGTGCAAATATTGTATCTGATAAGTTGTTCCAGTGTGTGCCTCTTAACAGTTACTATCCTTTTCATGCCAGCAAAAACCACATAATAATTACTGTTGAAACTAGTGATCCCACAGTATTAATATCCCTTTAAATGCTTCATAAATAGCAAGTATTGAAGTTTTTATAGAACTTCACATGAAAACAGGCTTTCAGTTGTTAATAGGCATTTAAATGAACTCCTGCTTCAAAGCTTGGCCTGCTGGAGGGTGGGAATGCCAAGGGAACAATGGCAAACCTCAGAAGGGAATGGAGATGGTCTCATGACTCAGCTGTTCAGCCAATCAGTACCATTCAAAAAAAACAGCATATGTCCCACCCCAAGCTTCCTAAAGATTCCATGTACTGTTGGAAGAGCAAATAAACACAATCACTTCTGAGTTTTGTTTTTTTTTTGGGGGGGGGGGGTNGGGGGGTGGTGTTGGGACTGACTTGCACAAATAGAGAAAATAAAGCCAGTAGGTGAACTCTTGCTGGAGAGCTGAAGGTTCTGATCAAGAGCATGAAGATCTCCCACTGAAATCTCCACCAGTCTTGTGCCAGCAAATAAGGCTCTAATTGTGTTCTAAATATAATTGTCATGAGGCTAAGTGAGATCTTCAAAAGTGATTGGTAAGTGTAAGTTGCTTAATATCAAAATTCCTTATAATGTTTTGATTTCAGTAGAATACAGAACATATTAGAGTTGTAAATAAATGTTTGGTTCATATTATATTTTGCATTAATTATTGACACATTTTAGAAATAATCAGGTAAAAAGTGCCCATATATTGAATTTAGATGATTTTATACTAGATTGTTAGCTAATGAAATGTTACTCCTTTCACATTTTAGAAGCTAGGCTTGTATCTGCTCTTTCTGAATTGTTCAGAGCTGAGCTCCAGACGCAAGTGGGACTTCCCATGACAGATGGGACTGCTAAGAATGGTCCCCAATATATTGGAAAACATATATCAGAGTATAAGGTTGGTATTTCTTTTCACCCTTGCTGCCTGGCATAACAGTACTGCATAATCTTGAGTGTAAGTAAATTACATGAATTGTCAAAACCATTCTTTAAAGTGTAGACTGACTGACAGAAACTCAACAAGAAAAGTTTACCCATCACACTGGTTGCTTGTTGGTGCATTAGAAAATCTTTATGGGTAAATCTCTTTTGCAGGTTTTGAGCCTTTAAAGATTAGTTCACTCCTTTCAAAATTCAAAAAAAAAAAGACACATCTATCAGACTTAGTTAATGGTTATCTAGCTTCCTCAGTTGATACATCATTTTTATTTCTTCTATATGTCTGTGAAAGAAAATGTCCTGCATGTATTATTTGGTGTTTCTCCATTATTCTCATTAGAAAAAGTGCAATTTAAGAAAATCATCAAGCTCTTTTTAAGTAATTCTCCTTATATGGTGTGCTTGGACAAATAACACACATTTTCTGTTGATCAGCTGTTACTTCAGAGTACCAGACAATTTCTTACTATTTTACTGACATTCTAGTTGCTTTATTCCTCAGATTTCTTGTTTGTGTCTGTAATTTCTTTCACAGATTTATTGTGCTAAGGTTTTCTCCCTTTCATTAGAGTCACTTAGGCTGTTAAAGGGACACAAATTAAAGTAAAAATGTGAAGCTGATGAACATGTGAATATTGTTGCTAGGCATTACCCTTAATATTACTGTATTTGAAAGTGGGGAGATGTGGTGAATAGGATACAGAGGTACTTCAAACTCATTAAACTACTGTGCAAGGCTTCAAGGGTAAAATAGTTGTAGCTTACAGCCATTAATTTTTGCTCCTTTGCGAAGCTTTATGCACAAGCACAAAGACACTGTGGTCTTGGAGTACTGTAATTGCAGATCTGTTGACAGTATTTTAAAACCTCGAAGTTATTCATGCTGGCTTGCTCACCTGCAGCAAGTTCCAAAGTCCCAGAACAAGCAGAGCTAAAGTATTAATCAGAGCAGGGTATTGTATACATGAAGCATTTTAATTCTCTGGAATAGCTCATTCAGTAAGTCTTTCCAACCAGAGATTTTATTTACTGTGTGACCGGGATCTAAGCACCGAGGACAGAAGAGTGGCTTTGTAAGCAACGGGATTTTCCTGTGGTCTAGAGATTTCTGCTGTGCTGGTGAGGGGTTACAGCAATTCTACAGTGTGAAAGTAGTAGCAAACTTAGCTTAGATATCACACTGGGTTTACACAGATTTAAGTGCTTTTGTTAGTTCATCTGTTGTGTGTTTCATGGTGGTGTTGTCACTGTGTTCCTACACCGTAATTTGATTGAGCACTGCTACTTTATCACAGAAGAAACTGTAAGGTTCAGCGATCCACTGCACCACCACTTCCATTTTCTCATTACAAAAATTGACCTTCTTGCTGTTGTTTGAAAGGGCTCAGACCACTGTCATTCAGACTTCAAGGCTAGTGAGCAGTAATCATAGTATAGGAAGTAGGAGCAATAGTTAAAGCAGCCTGGCATTGTGCTCCCTTCCTGGAATCCATTTTGAATTTCACAGTACAGGCAGCGGGTGTCCTTTGCTTCCTCCAGTGTGCATTGTGTGTTCCTGTAATCCCCTACTTGTCATTAAATCATTTAAATGTAATAAGGCAACACACTGCAGGAACATTTTGCCATGTTCCTTTTGCTTTGTGGGTGATTTTTCTCAACTTGCTTCAACAGCCCAGAAATAGCACAACACTATTTAAAAAAATAAAATAAAATTAGGCAATACTTGTTTGAAACAAACTGACTACCAAATCTATTCCCACACGTGTTATACACCATGCTGCAAGACACTCCTGCATGTGGGTCCCTAAATTTGCAGATAAGATTATGGATCCTGCTACAAAAAATCCAGCACCTTAGAGACCTTGGCCATGGCTTTGAGAGAGAGTAACTTTGCCTTCCCCTGTCTGGAAATTCTTCCCTCTGCCCAAATGTACTTGGCAGACCTTGGATATGACTGCTGTGTTCTCGGGGCATACATGACACATGGACCTCACTGAATTTACTCCCTGATATTTCACATTTTCCACTAAAGCACTTCTGGGGGATTAGGGGAGTGTGTACCCTGTCCACTGCAGTATAGCTATGTCAGATTGGATTGTACAGTATAACAGGGGTAGAGGTAACTTTGCATATTGTGAAAGAAGTTTTGTTAGAGTTTGGGTAACAAAAATCAAGGACTTTCCACTGAGTAATATTTTAAATATTTTTTGAGGCACTAGTGTCATTTGAATGGAAGCAACTGAAACATACAATTTGGTTGAAGTACCAAAGAGGGGGGATTACTTTGGGCCCCCTTTCCCTTTCCCTTTCCCTTTCCCTTTCCCTTTCCCCTTCCCTTCCCCTTCCCCTTCCCTCACTAGTTTTTAGCCAGAACCCCCACTGCTAGCAGAAGATAGAGCAGACATTTTTCATACACTCTGAATGCATGCTTGTTCATAGATGCCAAACAGGAAAGTAAAATAAGTTTGGATGTTGTCACCCAGGTTAAGTCATTGGAGTTTTTTAAAAAACCTCTTTTTTTTTTTTTTTTTTCTCCTTTAAATTACTTAATAATGCACAGTGGTTAATAATAAACCAATTTTGCCAATAGTATTTTCTTTGGCAAGCTTCTTACTGAAACCTCTGATTAAATACTGTAAAATATTGTACTGTAAATACTACATCAAATGTTCAATAAAATCAAGAACTATTATTTATTCATTTCTGCTATATTTGGGGTTTCTTGGGTTCTATTATGTCTGAGACATCACATTCATTGATGTTTTTCTAAAAATATTGTTTTTATAGTACAAATCCTTTCTGCACATTCTTGAAGTCCTACAGGGGCAAGCACCATACTAATACAGATGGATTCAAAACAAGGCCATGGTTCTACCAACCTGGGGGTTTCTATGACTTTAGGATCCAAATCCAGTTCAGATTTCAGTAAATTATTTCAGTAAATGATTGCTGTTTTACAACACATCAAAACAAAACAAAACACGTTCAAAACATTCAATATTTTTGTGAAGGTAAGTCTCAGGCTCTGGCTATAGAGTCTGGGGTTGAGCCTGGTCTCCAAAGTCTAAAGTCTTCATTTTCTCAGCAGGATAGTAGCACTGTTTAAACATAGGAACTGTGAATTGAATTTTGGATAATGTGAGTTCTCAGAAAACCGCTTCTGTTCTGCAAATATTTGCTAACAATTTTGGATTTATGATGAACTTAATTATGTTCTCGCATGCTTTCCCAAATGTGGGCCCTTGCTGCTTGTCAAATACGAGTTCTTGAAATACGGGAGGTTTGTACTCATTTCAATACATTTCCAGATGTCTAAAGTAACCCTAAAACTCTAACAAGGCATACCCTAGCATACAAAAAAAGCTGCTTTTTACTCAGAAATTTGAGCAACGTGCCATACTTGTTGCCTGTTTATTTAAACTGTCACACGGCTTACAGTGTGACTACAGTCTAGCAGTAGTTATTATATTCACATATTTTAGCCTCTCTCTTCCAATCCCTTACACATACCCAGTTCCTGGGACATTCTGTGACTCTCCTCCTACCTCTTATTCCCTCTGTCCCTCACCAAGACAGAGGACCCTGACTGTAGGTCTTCAACCATAGTGATGGAAAGTTTGCTAGGGTTTTTTGGGTTTTTTACAAAATTGCTGTGGGACAGACTTAGGTATAGCACAGAACCACCTGAACCAGCTGGGTATTCTTAAGGCTGGATTAGAATCCATTATTTTGTTTATTCAGTAAAAAAAGGAAAATTAGATACATTCCTTAGAAAGGAGATGGTAAATGTATCATGTAAGTGGATCAAGAATATAACTTTTCAAAACATGGAGTTATTTGAATGTAATACATTTTTAGTATCATTTCAGATGAACTGTTGAAATTATCCTACTGCATATTTGCAAAAGTGAAATAGATAATATTTGTTAAATGAAGCTGGTTGAATAGGTAACGAATATAATTTCCTGAAGATGAACCTGACATCGTAGTTGTCTTTTTGCAAATTCTTTTCCCTCTGGGATTATTCAAATAATCTCCAGGATTTAGAGAAAGGACTGATGAGCCCAGAAGATGTCATACAATTCAACTTGGTTAAATATTCACTTGAAACCTTTACCAGACACTAGTGGTATGTTGTTTAAAGTTTTGTTGGTTGCCAGATTCAGCTACTCAAACTTGTAAGACAATCCCCCAAAACATTGATAAAGTTAAAAGGTATGAAAGAGTTTAGGTACTTTGAATTTGCTTTCTGGTTTAGATGTTTGTAGTTTGCAGTCTAACAATGTTTTCAAATTTTCTCCACAAATATGAGAAGTAAAAATTGCTCTTGGCTAGGAAAGCTTGCTTTCTTGAGAAATCATTTACCTTTGAGAGCTGAAGTTCAAAGAATTGCTAGAGAAACCCAAGAGAAATATCTTTTTGGTGGAATTACTGTTATTCTGTTTAGAAATGTTGTCATCCAGTCAAGGAGCAGCCCTAACTCTTAGTGATTATTTTACTGAGTTGTCATCTAAAACAGTCTGCAATTGCTGCAGTTGTTGAGGAAGATTTGTGCAAACTGCTTGATGAATTCAGACTAATAAAGCACAAGCTTTTCCTAATGTGTTGCTCTGTTGTTAGTGAGTATTAGCAGGCTTTGAGGAGACAGTGTCACTTTTTCCAGTGAAGGTTGCCCTGCTTGAAATACTCCTGACAGGAGCAACACTGGCAGAATTTACAATTTGCCACCTGACAGGGTTGTCAGCATCAAGGGCCTTGTCTTGGGGCCTGACATGAATGTAAGAATATTATCCAGTGAGAACTGTGAACTTTGTTGAACTGATCTGTCTCCATTAGATCTTGTTGAATCCCAAACTTGGCATGTTGTCTTACTGAGAAAAGCAGCTAGCTTTTGCATGACTGACTGCCTGTAACATTTATCCACATCCACTCCTTTCTTCACTGTGGGCTGAAATGTCAACAAATGAGTGAAGAAGTAACAAAAACAGGAAAAACACAATGGTCACTCTGAATTAAACAGTCCTTCATGAACTCATATGTCTTGTGCTTTTCCTGCACCCGTAACACTCTGCTCTGGCTAATGCTTGACTGGAACAGAGGTTGCATGTATCTCAGTATTTCCTGTTCAGTTAAAAGCCTGTGGAAGTCATCAGGAAGTCACCCATGGGCTTTATTGGGATGTATTGATCCCCTTCTAATAAATGATAAGGAAACTGGAAACACTGATGCAAAATCAGAGTCTCATGAGGTATTCATAGCCAGGTGTGAATCTGTGTGTGGATGTTTTTCTTGCTATTATTTCTCCTTATGTTACTTCTTTCATCTGCTCCCCTGCAGGATAGCTATCAAAGAGTCACATTTGAACTGAGAGTCTCTCCCTCTGCTGATTTTGTAAACAAGAGGAAGAACATCTGAAAAGGCCAACATAATTTATATCTACAAGTCAGGCTGACTGCTGACTGGGTGTTACCATTCCATGGAAGTCAGTGATGTTGAATGTACTTGCTCGCAACCTGAATTTGGCTCACTTGGATATTGAGGCATCTTTTCCTCTTCCCTGAGAAATCTGTAATTTTCCCCCACCTGCAAGAAGGTCCCATTGTACTTCACTTTGGAGAACTGGGTGAGTCCATGGTAGATACAGTCAGCAGCAAATGTGTTCACATTTCACTACAGAGAACATACGAACTCTTTGTACCTGACACTTTACACAATATGCTCCCCGGCTTTAAGAAAACATTGTTTCATGTTCTTTCTCTAATCAGCCTTGTCTGCCAGCTCAGAGAACAGAGAAGTTCATTGTTATATGTAGCTGTCATTTGTTCCATCTTCTTGCTCTTTCTGACTTCAATATCTTTGTGGTATTTAGAGAAAGTAATTTTCAGTTAGAAATCTTCTGCCCTTTCAGTAAGTGCAAGTATAGCACTTCATCAATGGCCAAAGAATTCCAAGCTATCTGGGATGTATCAGGACAGTTGATAAAACCTCACAGAGCAACCTATGATAGTACATCCCATCATAAATAAAAAAAAAAGTAGAAAGGGCCTTTGTCAGTGTTTATCTGTAGCGCTTTTATTCTTTGCCCTTGATTTCCTCTTCAGAAAATTGATGCACCCTTAAATTGAAGCAGGAGGCTTGACAGGTGATGGTTAGTGTGATAACTGCTCAGATTTCATCAGCCAGTGTTTTTCTGGTGGTGCAATTGTAGGAACTTTCAGCTAGATTACCTGTCATCCACTACATCAGATAAAAGAGGGAGAGTTGAAAGATGCGGTTTTGCCACTGTACCTTATAGGAAATGAAAAGTGTGGGTGAGGTAACAGCAGCTGAAAAGAAGTACAATTATTTTCTAATCAGGCTATTCCGTCAGGAATGTCACTGCTGAAATGTGCAATCATTGGGCAGAATCCATTGTTAAATTTGCATTGTTAAATTTAAAGGGGGGAAAATCCTAAAAGACATAGTCGTTCTTACTGGAGGTATTAGCTCAAGCACTACTTTTGACTACCCATTTAACTCTTCTGTATAGGAAAAGCAAAGTACCATCTGTATTTAGACAGAGGAAAATGTTCCTATTTTGAGTATATTTCTATGTTCTTATTTCATTCCACTTATTCTGATACTAGGTTTGTTTTTTTTTTTCCTGAGCTTCTGATAGCTCAATCACTTTGTAAAAGTTTTATTTATTTTGTGTTCAGCCAGGCAATATTTATGTTTAACAACTAAGGCATGCTACCAGTACCAAATATTAAAATTATATAGTTTTGTCAGTACTTTTGTACTATGAAAAAATTGTTGGTTTTTGACCACCTGAAACCATTTAGTTTAAAAAGGTGATATGAGTTTAATTAAATTTAATTGAACATAGTATATTTTATATTTTTAATTTTCTATACTGACTTAATTCTCTGCTCTAGCAGTTTCTTTCCAGTGTTGAATTTCCTGAATATAGAGCAACTTAAATATGTTTTGTGTTATCTGTGCTCTGATATATCTTGGTTATCCTCCACAAGCTATTCTTCTAGGTAGCTGAGGTCTGTTGTGAGTTTTATTTAAAATTATTACATATGCAAACTCTAAAAAAGAATAAAATAAAAACATAACCACCAGTTTGTTAAATATCACTATCCCCAATACTGCAGTTGAAAGTCTGTCAGTAATTCTATTACAAATGCTTATTTTTCTGAGGATTATGCAGTTTAGCTGTGAAAATTTTCTCTTGGGTGAGACTTGGCAGCTGAAAGTTCATCATGTGACTGTAGCAATTTGTTGCTATTGTTTTACCAAAGATTCTCAATTTGTTAGAGATTTTTTTGTCAAAATTATAAGGAGAAAGTAATTTTGGAAAATGCAGAAGACTAAATCTACAGTCTCATAATATTTTTTTTGTACCCTTTTAAATAATAATTTCACATATTAAAATGATTCTGAGAAAGTTGTATTTTTATTTCTTCCCCCTAGATGGATGGACAAGGACTCTGAGAGATCAAATGGATTGGCAAAAGCTATAGGTGGCAAGAAGTGTTGTTTTCTCTGAAGTTCTCTGTCTTTATCACTGTTGCAACCTCCAAATGGTTTCTGTAAAGGAATGTTCACCCAATGTGCCATTGCTCATGCTAGAAACTGCTAAAAATATTATTAATAAAAGAAAATAAGGTATTTTTTTTGCATATCCAGATTGAAATCTAAACATTTGCACTTTGGGTGTGATGAATGCAGTGCCACAGTGTCTTTTAATGCAATGATGAAGGAACTTTCTGAGAACTGCTGTTATCTCTGGCCACTCCAGGAAGCTTCTCATGCAATCCCTTTTCAGGCACATCCAGTTCAAAGGGGTGCTTTGTATACACAAGGGGAATTCTTTCTTGACAAGCAATTGCAATTACTTGGATCTCAGAGCAGGCAGTCAGCTGAACATAGGCTTTCACTGTAAAATGATGATAAAAACTAGGAGAGGACTTGCAGAACAGATGAGAAAGGTTAAAAGTGTGGAAATCCACAGAACCAAGTCTGTCTGTTGAGGAAAAAGTTAAGAGGACAGTTGGTCACCATTGTAGGTTTCTACACGAAGAAGAGATTTTAATAACAGGATGTTATAAACAACATTATAAAAACTTGTTCTAAAGAGATTTTGTAATTTTTTTACAAAAATAACTTGTCATGAGGTCTGTGATTTTGGAACATCAAAAATTGATTTATTGTCCTACATTAAATAAAAGACAAAAAAATAACTAAAACCAGAGGAGATGTAGGCTACAATTCTCTGTATGCAGACTGCTTCTGCACATAGAAGATGTTTTTACGAATTTCTGCTGGCTTTTACTCCTTGAGGCAGTAGAGACAGCAGTTGGGTCCATATTTTTCTCACCTGTATGTAAAGAAGGTGGGATCTTTAATTTTCCATGCACAACCTTAATACTCTTTAGATCAGATGCAGTCATGATCCAGAACCTCAGGTCAGACCAGACAGGAAAACCTATTTTCCCTATATTTGACAGCAATCTTCTATTCTTTTGAAAAAATAGCCATATTTTAATGTTTTTCTTTGTTGGTCATCTGTATATCAAATTAGCATATCCTGATCTTTTGACTCAGTACAAAAATGTCATCAATATAAGAGTAGTTGCCTAATTTTTCTTTTTGATTAAATCTATTTTCAGCTACCTGGAAAAGTAAGAGGACAATAAAAAATGGATATTTATAATGCAGAGGGTTTGCTGCTCTGCAATAGGCACAGGTTTCCAGAAGGGTTTAAGTTCTAGAAATGAGATTAATGTTGTCTCAGAGAAGGCAGTTTAGCTGAGACCAGATCTCAGCAGGATTTGAAGACACATGCAGTCTTTTTAAGAGAGGTGAAATATCCAAAACCGAGTAAGCCACCTACAAAGATGGTGATCCATGAGCTCATCTACTGCTACATAGACCAGGTGGAGCCTTCCAGGCAGACTGCAGCTTCCAATTCATGTTGCCTTTGCACACCTCCTCCTCATATTGAATTTTGCCACTGGAAAGGACTGCTCATTTACTCCATATTTGTATATTATTATTATTATTATTATATTATTATATTATTATTATTATTATTATTATTATTATTATTATTATTATTATTATTATTAAAATAAAAATAAAAATAAAAATAAAAATAAAAATAATGCTGATGATGACAATGAACAGTGTAAGAGAAATACAACAAAGACACAGTACAGCTGTAGTAGCACATACCAGTTTTGGCAAGCTGCTTATTCAGATGTCTAACTCTGAGGGCAGTGTAAGACCAAAAAGGTAAATTGATGGCAAGGGGAGAGGAGCAGCTGGAGATGAAATTGTTTGTCTGAGTTTGTGGAGTGGGACAGTGACTGACCTAAGTGACTCACAGACTATCACTGATCACACCCATTGTACCTTTCTGTTGATAAAATGCCTGCTGATTCAGCAAGATATATTACAAATAATTGATTAAAATTACTTAATTCAGTCCGTTTTTTTACTTAAGCCAGCTTTTAAATGAGATGCATGGTAATAAAGGAGAGATTTACTCACTCTGACAAGATGAAACCACCTTGCATGAACAGTAGTGGCTAGGAAAATGATAGAACAGTAGCAGCACAATGAGTAGCTTGCAGGGATGCAAATAAAGCACTACTGTGCTGAGTTGCAGAACGGCAGAGCTTTTGCTGAAAGCACAGACTGAAATGCCTCCTGGTTTGCATCGTTACCGTGCAGCAGTATGTACTTATACACGCCATTAATTTATACAAGCTTTTTGGCCCCCAAAAAGCCAAATGTTAGAATAAGCTATTTACTCACCCTGTCCATAAATTGAAAAGTGGCTGAAATGATTACACTTGATCTGCAGCCATATTCCACTGGAAAGTCTATTGGCTTGCAAAGGCTCTCAGAGCACATTAACCACAGAGCTCTCTCCCAAGCTGGAGATACTTAGCTGCCATTTCTGTGCCTCATATTTTTACTAGTTTGGTCTTAAAATAAGGTGTCATTGGACAGAGAGTTGAGTAGATGCATATTTTAACACTGATAAACAGAAAAAAAAAATCAAGCAATTGCAAACTCATTGTCTGCTGCATTGGGGGCAATTTGGGATGAGTGGGGGAATAGCACAGCATTTGCACTTTTATGTGAAGCATTAGAATCTAAAACATGAAGTCCATTCTTATGTTTTCTGTTCTGGAAATATCTATCAAATTTTTTGAAGCAGAATATTCACTGGACAATATTTTTCTGTACTAGGTTAAAATGCAGGTTTTGAAATACCCAATGGGAAAACCCCCAAATATACTTGGTCAGTGTGTAAAGCAAGCATGTCAGTTCAGGCATTCAGTAAGTAACAAACAAATTGTCAAAAGAAAGCATGGGACACACCATAAAGTTTTGGTTTTGAAAACTGGTTGTTGGTTGTTAGTTTCTTGTCCATATTTTACTTGATCTTGTCTTTCCCTGATAACACTAACGTGATGTTCTCTGTCTCATATTGACTGCTCTCCTCTTCACATTGTTGTACATAAAAACTTACTCAGATAAACCAAATTTCACAGAGATGCTACAAGATCAGAGCTAAAGTCTGAGACTTCTAAATGGGCACAGAATCCAAGAATGTCCTTTGGTGAAATGCTGATGAATTTTAAGAACTTGACACCAATTATTTTCAGTGCAGCAGACTGAATCCACCAAACTTAGTTTAAATCTGTTTTAAAATGTTAGATTACAACAGTAATATTGTTGAATTTTTGTATTTTAAGCGTTTTCTATTTTAATTATTACAAAAACATTTTTACTGAGATCTAGAAATCTCTGCCACTAATGTGTGGCTCACAAAACTGGGAGTATTGTCCTAATTTTTATAGCTAAGTCTTCATTAGTCATTTCCAAACAATTATGGGCATGTCTATTTTCTATACAAAAAACTGTCTTTTGTATGTGGTCATGGAAAAATTGTCACTTTCTCCTCACGGGCACATGAGTGTGGTTAGGAAAGCAGTACAACACAGGAGTATGGCCCTGCCATGTACATGTATTGAGAGCAGCAAACAAATTTCACTTTTCCAGAGCTCAGCTTTATATAATGCTTTTGGTACTTTTAATTGTGGCCTAATTGGAATTTGTGCCTGTAAAGTTGATATCTATGTTTGGAGCTTTGATTAAAAATAGATGAGGTGTGACCCTAAGCTGGTTCTATTGAACTGTGCATGAAGCTGGCTCCATTTGTGGAAGAAAGAACATTGCCTTGTAGTTCAGTACAGGAGAATCCCAACTCACATTTCCCATGCAGCTCAGAAACCTCTCTTACAACATTTGGGGTTTTTATTATTTGTAAATATTTCTTTTTTATTAGAAAGTCTATCGATTACTAGGAAGACACAGATACACTCTTTCCTAAATTCTGGTCAGGGTTGTGCAACACTGGCTTGATAAAGGACCACAGAAGGTCTGAGGTCTTGGGTAGCTTGCCAAATTTTTGTTCTTGCTAGGCAGAGCTATGTTTGTTTTGAAAAATGAGAAAATTATGCTGGCTAGTCCTGTTAATTCTTTTCTTGAGCTATTTTTTAAATTTTATTTTTTTATGAAATTGGTAGTTTAGGGTTCAAAAGGTTTTATTTTGGGATTCTGAATCTGTAGAGATTCTACAAAGAAATGGCAGGTTATAGATCCCCTATAGTAGTTCACAATCATATGCGTGTGTTTGTGTTCACAGCAGTAGTTTTAGCTGAAGAGTCTCTGCAGTCACTGGGCAGGCATGTGAGCTCTCCTGTGTGTTCATTGCCATTCCAGACTCTCACATGTCCTTTGCAGAAAACTTTATAATTCCTAAACTAACAATTGACAAGATGAGCTGTAACAGGTTTCAATATTTAGCAGAGCTGCATATATAAAAAAAAATCCTTAATCAGCCCTTATCCTATCTGTCCCATTTACAGAGGAATACCTTAGAGGCTGGTCAGGGAAAGTTGCCTCTCTCTCCCCACAGGCACACCAGTGTGGTTAGAAAAGCAGAGCAGCATGTGAGCACAGCCCTGCCATACATTTGTACGGAGAGCAGCAGTGTGCTTTCACTTTTCCAGACCTCCTCTGGCTCCCAAGGTGTCCCTGGCCCCACATACTCCTCAGTGCTTCTGCAGAGGGTGTGAGGCCAGCTTGGGTGTCTCTGTACCCAGGCAGTGGACACCCTAAATATAAGATGAGAAACAACAGATGGCTACAAACAGATGGGGGAACCTAAGTAACAATTAGATGCTATTGATCAGTATGACGACAGTTCTCACAACACAGTGATATTTTCTAGGGTTTTGTTCAATCTGCTTTAAATGTGGTTCAGACATTCACTGCTTCTTTTAAGCTGCTATTCCAGTGGTGAGTTTGCTGGGGTGAAGATGGAAAGAAGAGTTAGGTGTGTTTTGGCCTTATCCTGAGCACTGGAAGGAGTGTAGTATATACTTTTACATCTTGAAATGGATTCACACAGGGTCCGCAGTCCCAGTCACGGCTTCAGTGAAAGAGGTTATATGGGAGGCTGCAGAAACGAACAGCAAAAGTGCTGCTGAGGAGTGGATCAGATGTTACTATAAAATCAGACATGTTGTTGATTTGTATCTTGTTGGTACCTTTGTCATCCTTTAGTGGAAGTGACTGTGCAAAAGTTTTTGTCCCTGAAACAGTCTTCTCTGTGTTCAGATGATTTTGTTGCTGCCCCAGGGTTGACCCATAGTTCATACCCCACCATCTCATGAATACTTTTCTGGTAACAGAGTGCCTATAACATTCTAGGACCTCAGCTGACTGTCTTTCCCCAAGTTCTGGAAGGTTGGGGGTTTTTTGTTCTATTTTGTTTGTTTTTAAAGTGCTCAAAAGTTTCTTAGGAGTAAAGGGAAGAATACTACCTCCCCTGACCGCCTGCAGTTAGAAAAGACAATCCATTATGTTCTTACTATTGTTGTCATAAAGGCCAGGTATTTCTTGAAAGGGTTGTTGCTATTCACAGTAATGTCAGGTGTGGGATCCCACAACGGCTAGCAGGCCTGGGCCACTGTGGTAATTCCTCTCTTATGATCATCAGCAGTGTAGAAAAGACTGAATCCTGACTTCCCATGCTCTGAAGATGGTGCATGGGCAGCACAAAATAGGCTGTTGGGGTATTTTTGGTTTTTTGTTTTTTTTTTCTCTTCTGCCATTTTTCATTGCCAATTAGTGTCTGACTCTGTCATTGAATATTCATGCTTTGGATTGTTTTTCAACAAATGTGTTGGGAATTGTGTCTTTCCAGTCCAAACCTCATTTTGTTACAGTATTTTTGCCTATGCTTTTAATTTCTCAGGGTGCCTTTGTATTATTTGTCTTTGTTCTTACTGGTACTTTCAGCTCCTCCTAAATTACCATTGTTAGCTCATTATGATAGTGAATTCATTAAGATCATTACTTCTTTCAGATTATTATTGAAGATGTTAAGAAAGACAAAACTATTCTCTCTCCAGGAGTAAAGCAACAGCTCTTATCAATGCCATGCACTGCCTTTTCCTTGCAATCTCTTTCCAGCCCACCAAACCCTCCTCTTCAGGATTACACCAATCCAGTTTTAAACTCAAAGGTTGTGAGATGCAGCTTCAAGGCTATAATGAAATCCATGTTGGTTGGCTGCATTCTTTGTGTCCCACTGCCGTGGGGGACAAACATGTATGTGTTATCTTGAAGTTGAAGGGATTCCTTAAGTGAATGAATTTAAATATATATATGTAAGATTAAAATCTTAGAGCTCTTTTTAATTTCTATTTTTATAAAAGGATCCAATGAGTCCAGGGTAAGGTACTCTCAGTAAACTGAAGGTTTCACATCCTTTAGGTAGCTGGGAATTTTAATAATATTTCTCACTGTTGGTCATTATTTTATTTAGGTTAGATTTTTATTGTTTTGATCACTCTTTTGCTCTGCACCATTTTGGTAATTTTGGTTTCTTACCTTGTAGATATAAGTAAAAACCAAAACTATCAGGTCTTTATTGAGCACAAAATTCTCATTATAACAATGGATATGTAGCGTGTCTTAGCTGGTCTAAAAATTTCAGAATTCCACAAGTAATTTATTTCAAGCTCTTTATTGTTATTATTAGTAAAAAGGCTTCCCTTATTTAGTAACATTTCTTTCTAAAAAAAATATTAGCAATATTCTTATAGGAGCATCACTCATTTGGAATCACTATTTTTTTTCCATTCTCATTTCCGTCTCTATGTTTATGAAAGCTCGTAAGATCATGCTTGACTCTTTGGACATTTCCTCTTCACTGAATGTCCTCATCTATCCCAGTATTTTGGCACTGTCAATATCTGCTGTTTATTTAAGGTTGCTTTTGTCCTTGCCTCTTAGAAACTCTTAGCATCTCTTTTTTTAGCAAATTTTCTTATAAAATTCACCTTATTTTTCCTTCTTCTCCTTCTCCTTCTCCTTCTCCTTCTCCTTCTCCTTCTCCTTCTCCTTCTCCTTCTCCTTCTCCTTCTCCTTCTCCTTCTCCTTCTCCTTCTCCTTCTCCTTCTCCTTCTCCTTCTCCTTCTCCTTCTCCTTCTCCTTCTCCTTCTCCTTCTCCTTCTCCTTCTCCTTCTCCTTCTCCTTCTCCTTCTCCTTCTCCTTCTCCTTCTCCTTCTCCTTCTCCTTCTCCTTCTCCTTCTCCTTCTCCTTCTCCTTCTCCTTCTCCTTCTCCTTCTCCTTCTCCTTCTCCTTCTCCTTCTCCTTCTCCTTCTCCTTCTCCTTCTCCTTCTCCTTCTCCTTCTCCTTCTCCTTCTCCTTCTCCTTCTCCTTCTCCTTCTCCTTCTCCTTCTCCTTCTCCTTCTCCTTCTCCTTCTCCTTCTCCTTCTCCTTCTCCTTCTCCTTCTCCTTCTCCTTCTCCTTCTCCTTCTCCTTCTCCTTCTCCTTCTCCTTCTCCTTCTCCTTCTCCTTCTCCTTCTCCTTCTCCTTCTCCTTCTCCTTCTCCTTCTCCTTCTCCTTCTCCTTCTCCTTCTCCTTCTCCTTCTCCTTCTCCTTCTCCTTCTCCTTCTCCTTCTCCTTCTCCTTCTCCTTCTCCTTCTCCTTCTCCTTCTCCTTCTCCTTCTTTTTCTCCTTCTCCTTCTCCTTCTCCTTCTTCTTTTTCTCCTTCCCCTTCGTCTTCTTCTTCTTCCTCTTTTAACAGGGAATGTGATATTTTTGGACAAACACCTTGACCCAATTTTTGATTCCCCCAAAATACCACCAGATTTCCCGAGCAATGATGGTAAGAACGGCATCATTCAGACTTTGGACTTGAGGATTCAGGAAAGGATGATCCTTTGACTCACTCTTCTCTCTAAAGAGCCAGACTCTGTTGCCTGTTGTTAACTTGTATTTTAACTTCATCTATTCTGTATTACTTATTAAAGGCTAGGTTGCAAGTAGAGCCCAAATTCATGAGAACAGGGTTCAGACTTTGTCCTTTACCAGGTGTCGAATGACAGCAGGGCTGGGTTTTACAGATGTATAGCCACAGGCATCTTTGCCAGGCTTGCTAGCTTTGGTATCTTGTGACTTTCAAATCCACCTGACTTCACTGGGAACTGCATTCATGCAGTGTTTAGATGCCATTATCACAAGGACAGCATATTCTTTCCAGTTCTGTGCTCTATCTCACACTGTTAGAATTTACAGGATGTGCAATTTTTTTCCAAAGTTTTCTAGCAGTCTGTAAAATGTTACATCACTTGATTTTTCTCATGGTTAAAAAAATGTCAAAAAGCTGCAAAGAACAGGCCATTAAAAAGAAAATATGTTAGTCAGATGACGATATTGTGTCTTAAATTTAGACACAAAATGCAAGACCCTTAGCTTTCAGTAAATCTGCTCAGAACTGCCCATTTACCTCTGGATCTGGTCTGTGAAATTCATATGAAAGAATAAAAATCTCACATATTCTTTCCTTGGTCTCCTAAGTAATGGTCTATATGAATCCATATAACCTGTGGATACTTTTCATCTGACTTTCCTATCATGTGGTTTATTTCCTATGAAGAGAAGGAAGACCATTCACATCATTTTAGCACAGTATACTTTCTGTCTATGATTTTCTTGCAAATAAAATAAATTCCCACTATAGCTAAAAGATATTTCAGCTTTACTTCCTAGTCAGAAGGTAAACTTGTATATTTTGTAATTGATGTAACTTGAAAGATACGTGTTAAGCCTTTTGTTTAAAGTACATTTAGAATTAAACAGGCCACATTCAAAGTAAATTATCTAAATAGATTTTGGAAAGAGAAAGGAGTCTGTTCATTTTAGTATACCTTCAGAAATATTTTACTTCTTGATGATGACAGCAGCTCTTACTGACAACTATTAATACATTATAAACACCCCATCAGAGTTATATAAAAACATGTCAGTTTTAAAGAGAACATCTTTGACAGCAAATTTTCTGATTGTGAAACAGCTGTGCCTCCAGTACAATGCATTAAGTAGTTTATTCCTTTTAGATAGTTAAATTGTGCATGAAATGTTGCTGGCGCAAGGGCTCCAAATCTGGCCTGATTAGCGAACATCTGTTACATTGGAAAAATTCATGTCTACCCTAATTAGCTGTCAGGCTGATGTACATCAGCCCTGATGGTGAGGGATCCTGTGCTGTTTAAGTCAAACAGGTTTCTCTCCTATCCCATCACCTGCCCTTTCAAATCTCTTCCTCTGGTGTGTTGCTGTAATTAGAGATTGTTGGAAATACAATAGAGCAGGTTATGGTCAGTTATAGTCCCATCTGTGCAATTTTTTTATTCCCACTAAACTTACAAACTGATATAAAGCAGTCCTAGCAGTCAGGCTGAGGTCTATATATTTTTCTAATCCTAATCCACTCACTAAATATGGAGACTTTTCATTCTGATAAAGCCAACACTTTGAGGTGACTGATAGAAAATTAATAACAGGTTGACAAATTTGTCTTTTTTTAAATGATCATTTTTTAAATAAAGGTATTTTGGGTTGAGTATAAAATGTGGCGAAGAATTGAAGAAATCTCATGAAAACAGTGTTCTCTGCTATTGATAGTTCAGCATCTGTTTACTGGAACAAGTACAGACACAATGCACCTCAGCTAGTGTGTACATATATGCATATATATGTATTTAAAGTTCCATATTAGATGGATATCCTTTAGCTTGGGGTTCCAACAATTTTTGCTATATTTGCAGTGGTTTGCTAATGTGTTTTTAATGATACTTTATTTGGTATAGATACAGAGATCTTATTGCTATTAATGGTAGAAATATTCATTAAGGGTACTAAGATTCTTTATTTAATGCAGCAGTTCTATTACATAGGTGTCAGATAAATACAAAATAGCAGTTCCTCAGATGGATAAGTTTTTGTGACTCTATTTAAGAAGGTCCACAAGCTTAACATTGGTTAAGAACCTAGTCCTATTCAATGACAATAAATTTTGTTTTCATTACTGACTTTTCCCTGTGTCCCAACAGCAAGGATTAAAGCCAAACTGAGAAACTCATGTTTGTTAAATTAATTTCTTTGGCTTTTTCAGCTCACAGTTTCCAAAATCTAGTTCAGTCCTCAGTCGAAGATCATGGTTTTCTTCATCCCCTAATGTTTTCAGGCATGAAAAAACAGAGTATTAAAATGTGTAATAGATTGATTAGTGGCAGAGTAATTCATCCTCATTCATATAATTTCAGATCAGGATCAACTCCTTTAATTTCAATTATGAATTTTTAGACTGTTACCTGACTAGCAACTGGTCTACACGGATTATATTAAAATATTGTACAAGGAATTATCTTCTTTATTATGTAGTCATATGCAGGGGACTGAAAGGTGAAAATTTAGAGTTGCATACTTTCTAACCAGCCATCTCTGGGGGGCAGAAATATGTAATCACCTCTCACTCCTGTACCCTCTTGGAAAGAAAAATATCTCTGTCCCTCTCTCTGTGAGGGGGGTGTGGAGCCCTTCAGCTTGATTCCTGAGTTTACTGGTAGTACAGATCTTCTCTTGACTCTCCCTTCTTGGGTTGTCTCAGAGTCCCAGAAGAGTCCAGACAGAGTAGAGATAATTATGAATGGAGGGCTGTAAAAGATGTGAGAATTGCCTCCATACTTCAGCTGATGTCAGTTTAAAATGGGCTCCAGGTATTTGTTTCATGTGTTGCTTCAAATATTGCAGCAGTGGAAGCTCACTGATCTTTAAATTATAATGGAACATTGACATTCACATTAAATGGTGTCTGTAACACCAGTTATTGAAGGAAGTTTCTAGGCATAACTGAGATGCAGTTAAAGTTGTTTGTAAGTGTTTCAACTTTTGAATTTGTAGCTAAAGAAAGAGCTTTGCAAAACTTGCAGTGAAAAACGCATCTCCAGCCATGAATATATATATATATATATAAAATATATATGCATGTACATGTATGTTTATGGAGGTCAGTACTGCTGTCCTGTTGAAGCATTAGAAAAGAACACACTGTAATTCAAAAGGAACAATCCATGTGATAAGTGTGATGTACATTAGAAAGGCAGCCAAATAAATGTGTTAATATTCATATGTACAAGTACCAGCCAGACAGGGCTGGTAAAGTAGCAGATGAAAGAGTAATGAAGGTACAATTTATATTCAGATAATAACTGCAGTTAGGATTTCTCTCCCAGTAGCATTCCTTTAGCTGGAAGTGACATTTTTGCCCTTAATGTCACATATTTGGCAATGAGGTGTATTGAACATTCACAAAGTTTTTGAAGTTAGGATGCTGAAATACATGAAAGATAAGGAATAGTGCAAAAAGGAGAGTGCTGAGATCAATTGTCATATGCCATGTTACTGCCACATTGTGTGGATGGGTCTAAGACAGTAAAGGAGAATACTGTAAAAGGCAAACAAATTGGAAATTAAAAGTTTGGGAGCCAAAATGAATGGAGAGAAGTCTTGCTTCAAAGTTGCAATAGACTGGAATTAAACTTCTTTTGAACTGCAATTGTATCTGTAGCCTTGGTGAGGGATTGGCTTCGGGGGAAGACTGAAAAACCTTCCCCCAGCTGAAAGGCATTTGCAGTAGCAGCAGAAACCTCTGAGTAGTTTAAATACGTACTTGTTCTGTTGTCCTTATCTGTTACTTATTGTTCTACAGAAATCAATGATTTTGCATGAAATTCTGACTGCAATACTTAATCTGCTTTCTTTTGGTCAAAATATTCATCAAAATGTGGCAAAAAATCTAACAGACATCTGGTGGGACATTTGAAACACACCGAAGAAAAAGTAGGTATCTCTCAGATTGCTTACCTAACATTTGCAGTCATGTTATATTTAACCAAGCATCTGATGCCACTCAGAACTGTGCATGGCACTCCTCTTCCTTTGGATAAAGGCAACAAAAGATTGGTGACCACTGTTCACTGGAGGTGTTACACCACTGGAGATGCTGTGGGATGCTGTCTAGTGCTACCAACCCTTATCAACTAAGTGGTGCTGTTCAAAGCCAGTCATTTCAATGAATATAAACTCTGTAGTTAATTTGCAGCTCAGTATGCAGCATGGTAATGGTCCTGTCAGTGGAACACCAATGCCCAGGGTAGTCAAGGGCTCAGCCATTTCTGACTGCATGCATGATGTAAAAATGATGACTCCAGGAGCTCACGATGCTTGAGCCATCAGCATATATTTCTTGAGCTCTGGAAAAAAAAAAAAAGTTAAAGTGTTCAGATTCTCTGAATCTTGCTAATTTTCAGAATGACAAGGTCCTACTGACCCGACTATATTTTGAATCAGACCATAAATGGGTCTCAATAAAGTTTTGGGATCAAAAATCTAACAAAGGACATGCATTATTTTCAGGATGTGATGTCACAGAAAAAGTTGTTACTCTCCTGTGTGATCTCAGAGAGAACTACTGTTTTATTTGGTGCTGCAGCCTGCTAAAAAAGAATAAATCATTAAATATACACCATAAGTCAATTCTCCCTCAAAAATTGACAAAATTATATCTGTCTTTAATATGTGAGCCTTTACTTTGGATCTCAACTACTTCAAAAGTCATCTTTCACAATTGTTGGGCTTACATTGATAGAGACATGTAAAGATATCCTGTGTTCTGCACCAAAACTTGAGGGAATACCTACAGTTACCTTTTGGGGCTCCCTTCCCTAAACAATAAACCAAGCCCTAACTGCAAGTGCATCATCTCATGCAGCAAACACATTTTGATATAAATCTTGAGTATAATTTACATTGAAAAAGAATGGATTGATATTTGAGTTTTATCAGTTTGGATCCAATTCCCTGAAACATAAAATTTTTTAGAACATCAAAACAAGTAAAGAACACTCTCAAGTTCAGAACAGTTTTGTTGGAGGAAGAATTGAAAAAAAATTAAATATAAGTTTTGGGTTGACATAATCCAGGTTAAATCTGAAGAAGAGAAATACTTACTTTTGTAAAACGAAAGGCTATTTTATCACTCAGAGAATGTCACATCAATTGTAAAGCCATCAGCCTCAAGGCTTGTTGGTGATTGCTTCATATTTACTGTTAGTCCAGCAATGGAGATGGTACTTTTACAGTCTTTGGACAGACTAGTGAGTGTGACATTTAAAGTGTTGATTTTTGCAGCACTTATGTTAATTGTTGTAATTTTCCTGATGAACCACCATTCTGGTTCCCTGATGCAGCCAAGATAGTTTTACATTTTCTATGCAGGCCTCTTTGCCATTTGGTCTGTGTAGTGTCAGCTTCGAGTGCTACTGAAAGCAGACAAAATTGCAAGCAAATTGCATCAGATTGCCAACATTGTGAAAAGGTAAATTGCTTGCAAATCTATTTAAACCACTGCCCTATTTTCATCAGCTTCAGTACTTGGTATTCATGATTGCTTAATTGGCGACCTTTCCTATTGTGTAGTGCTTTATGGTGTAATGGAAAGCGATCTTTACCAAACCAATTACCCTTTTTTTCTCAGCACTACATTATTGCTGTGATTGCAACTGCCAGTCCTTTGTAAATGAACTTTCTGATTTCAATGATGTTTTTAAAATGTAAGATAGAAAAAAGTGGCATTCATATTGTGTGATGTTCTATTTTGAAGCCTTTTTGTAGTCACCATTGTCTGGGAAAATGGACTGAAGGGTTACACAGTACCTACAAATATCCATGTAACTATTATTAATATTATCATAATGTCTCCTTTTGTACAGCAGCTCAATTAGGAAAGGATAGGAGAAATATTTTGTCACCCTGTCAAATGCACAGGAAGTGCTTTTGATGCCTCTTTTTTGACACATACATTATCTTCACTAATAATATGAGATTCCTTTTTAAGACATGGAAATAAATACTCAAAATCTTAGCTGCTATGATAATGCAAATCACCATAACTTTACAAAATGTATTTTTATGGCGTCTTAGCTTTTCCAGATATTCAGGCATAAAATATTTTGAAATACTGTGGGCAGTATAAATAAAGGTAAATGTTACCGTTTCTTTCCACTAGAACAGGGATTGCAGCTATTTGTCTAGTAAATACAGACATAGTGAAAGAACATAATTCACAAGGTGCATATTATCTACTTTGGTTTTGGTTTCAGCAATAATAGGATGCAAATGTTTGAACACATTCCTGTGCTGACAATAAGATTGAATTCTATAAAAATGACCATTCTCATTTATTTTTTATAATACAGGATAAAAAAAAAATACAGAATTCTGAGAGCTTACTTTGTGTATTTATTTATGTGATTTAGGAAATTATATCGTTACTCATAAGTGGCAACATGGAAAGGGCTCTATAAGTAATTTAGTCATTCCCTAATATGGTACTGTAAGTGCAAATGGATGCATCATTCTACCCCCTACAGTTAAGAATTCTGTTGCAATGACAAAAAATTGAAAGGATTTATTTTACTATTTGTTCTTTATTCTTTTGCCAATTAAAAAAACCCAACATCTTCTGGTCAAGGTTTCTGATAATTTTAGTATTTTTGTTGTGGTACAATGATTTAGTTACAGCTGTGCTCTTCAGTAAAGCAACGTTTCCTCAGTTGCAGAGCGTTTTTTTATTTGTAAGAGAAAAACATCACTGAAATCTACTGTATGGCAGTGTGATTCTAATTCAAAACAATGAAAAAACTTTATTCTCTTTACTTTAGAAAATGGCAGAAGTCATTTACACATTTGAGTTTCTGTTCTATACCCATTGCATTTAAGCCAGCCTGAACTAGTATTGATCTCCATGGGTATGTCATTGCATGCATAAACACAGTGTGTGTGCACATGCACAGCTCTATTTCACTTATAGTGAATATAATATAAAGTCTTTTTAATTCACTGATAGTTTTTGTGGAAAGAGAGAAAAGAAGGTATCCATACCTCTGCCATTGTAGATGGTAAGAACATAGCAATGTAGATTAACCCAGTATAAAATTAAGGTGTTTTTTAATCGGAAAAAAACTTAGGTGGGGGAAATGATTGAAAGAGAGAAATCCAGGAATAAAATATTTGGAACTTCTTTCCACATATGTGTTTACAGAACATGAAAACTGTCAAGTACAGCCTGGTATCCCTCAATTTACTCTGCAAGTGTCGTACAGGCACCCCAAGTGCCAATAGCAAGGATGATGTCTTCACCTCAGAATGGAGTTCTGTTCTTCAGAAAGTAACTCCACAATGTGGCAGAAGTGAATAAGTAGGCATTCAAACCTGGTATTACTGATGCAAAGAAGTGAATCAGTAGCTGAAGAAAGCTGGCACTGATGGAGCCCAAAGGTGAGGAGGGACTTCCAACTTGATGCAGTGAGAACGGTGTAGCTGCAAAAGGAGGTCATGGCTTTGGGATGGGGCAGGGCAGGTTCAGTAAAGCATCAAAATAACAGAAGTGGTAGCTAATTCAGTGGGAAGCACAGAGAGGAATGCATTGAAGGGTTTTGAGAGTTATGATGGGCATATAAAAATGACAGAAAATTCCAGGGGCTTGCTGTAGACATTTTGCATGAAGCATGATCAGTGCAGCTGAAAATGTTTTGGGACACAAAATGAAATCTGTGTCCATATTGTAGAATGGAAAATTCCGGATAGTGCAAAGTGGATGTACAGAAACAAGGAAGTACTGTGTAATCTTGTCCACAGTTCCCTGTTAGTTCTTTGTTGAAAGTGTTCTTTAAGGCTTAGTTGTTGCATTGATTTCAGTGTTGACTCTTTGCCTTCAGTGCTATAAATGGGATAATGTTATCATAGTCACTTCAAGTTAATATCGTGGTACGTGACCACACTGTTGTCCTGAATAAAATTTTAAATTAATAACATTAGTTGTTGAACTCTCAGGAGCCACTGCCCTACTGCACTTTTATGTTGCATATGTTATCAATAGGATTTTTAATCCTACAGACAAATAATTCTGGTTACTTAGTTTCCTTTATTGTGCATAAATGTCATAAAATAATTGTAAAATTAGAGGACAGAATTTTGTTGCTGGTTTGAAAGATACAGAAATCCATTAGGCTTGCAAAGTAAAAACATACATGCATTCAGAGAAGAATACATACTAATATCTCTTTAGTTATGTTTTGGTGAATGCCATTAAGCCTTGATGAGCTTATAAATGAATGCCTGATGAAATCTACCTGTGTATTTGTGTATATGTATATAATATGTATGTTCTGTTTTTCAGGTAACCTGACAGTGAATCAAAATTTGGCAGCATAAGCTCTGTGATAAATATTTCTTAGCGGAATTTAGCAGAAACTGTCCTGGAAGTGTCGTTGGCTGTTTATTACTCAAAAAGGCAAGTGGGCACTTCACTGAAATTTGAACTAAGTGTGGGTGACAAGAGTCAAACAAAACTTGTATTCAGAATTTTTCTTGTGTCTAAATAATATTATTAGAAACCAAAATATTCTCTGAGAAAGTGATGAGGCACTGGCACATTGAAAAGGTTGCCCTGAGAAGCTGTGAATGCCCTGTCCCTGGAAGTGTTCAAGGCCTGGTTGGATGGGGCTCTGAGCAACCTGGTCTAGTGAAAGGTGTGCCTGCCCATGGTGGGGGCAGATTGGAACTATCTGGTCTTTAAGGCCCCTTCCAAACCAAAATATTCTATGATTCCATGATCCTATGATTATTGTATCCAGAATAAAGTTGTACTTCAGTATTACAGAGAATATCTGTGTGTTACTTTTTGTAAATGAATATGAATATATTCATATTACATGAATATACAGTTTTTACCAGTTATTTCATGAGAATGGGAGCTTCTTCTGATCTTGGTTGATACAGAGCCTAGAGGGACTTCATTTTCCTGAGAAAAACTGTCTTCAAAAAGACAATCACTCTATAAATTTTGTCATGCCATCAGCTTCTGGAAAAAATTTTGGTTAAGCACAAATTTGGGGACTATTAGGAAGTCTATTCAGCTGCAGGTTAGAGGCTGATGATAAGCATGGAGACATTGCTTTGTATGTCTCTGAGTTTGCAAAGGTCTGTGATAGCCCTTGGACTAAAAATTATATCTGAATATAAGATATCATTTGTACTAATTTACAATTCACATAACAATATATAATCTCTCCTGAACTTTATCAGCATGACACGACAGCAAATTTTATCACAAAATATCCATGTTTCTCTAAATGAAGAGGGTGTTTCTCTATGACAATATTTGGTTTTATTCCCTCACATTTATGCCCTAGACTAAATTATAGTATTTTGTTTGCAATTTTTTTGTCATATCATGCTGGCCTAATATACCACTAATACCATTTTAATACAGAAATTTTAGTATTCCTTCTCATTGGATGTTACAGTAAGTTATCACATTAGCCTGCTATGACTCCTTCTTGTGGTATCTGTTACTACTCTGCAATTACATTCCTACCTTATTTTAAGTCTGATAGTCACCATTGCCCACAATTCTGCATGTGAGACACTACATAAACTCCATGCTACAAAGTTCTGCAGCTGAAGAGGAAACGTTGATCTAGTTAACACTCTTTAGTAGCATCTTTGCAGGTGAGTTCAGTCTGCTTTGGTGCCACAGCTATGCCTGATAATTGAAGTTTTGTTTCCTAACTTAGAAAATAGGACAAAGGAAAAATATGATTATTGTAAAAGAAACAAACAAAAAACCCAACCAAAACTGTGCTCACACAGAGTACCTGGAGTTTCTGCAGCGAATGGAAGAGGAAACCTTTCTTGAAAGCAGTATTAAAAATTCCATTGTTTCCCCACCATTTATTTTTTCCTGTCTTGGTCTGTTCACCTATTCAAATAGATTTATAAGCAAGGAAAAGGACAGACAAGGAAAAATCCCTGTAGCTGTGTTGACAACTCAGTGCCTGCAGCCTCCCTGCAAGGTGCTCTCTGGTGACACTCCCTTCCATGGTAGGAAGCAGGAGAATTTTGCTGTCCTGGACCAGGCAACCTCTCATGCTCATGCTGATCAAACTGATGAAAGCAATTGTTTCTCACTGCTTCATTTTTTTTCTTTTTATCTTACCTAAGATAAAATTTTATTTCTTGACTTAACTAGAAAGGTAAGAGACTTGGTATAGTAAATAGATGAAACAATGAACTGTGCAGTTGTCTGGACAAATCATGTACTCTGATTTGTTGAGCTGGATTATTTCCCATCTCTGTGTGCCTATATTTGCCTCAGGTCTGCAACAGTGTCTGAGATTCATGATATTGGAACACCTACTCATTCAAATATTCTAGTTTTGCACTTAGAGCAATGGGAGTCAAGGAAGCAAATTAAATACCTAAATATATTGTGTTTTGCCTAGAAATAGAATCAGGTATATTTAGAAATGCTTTAACAATACAATGTTGTCCTTAACAGTCCACCTTGAAACTAATTCTTACTCCATTTAACCTACCCATATAATTGTACACCTGCCCTTTGTACACAGACTTTTGCACTTGCCTTTTGGGGGGTCTGCCTGCTTAAAGCAGCCACTGCCTGAGAGCTGATTCTTTGAGGTTTCCCTTTAGATGTGGCTGCTGTTTGGGCCCTGCCCCTTCTGTTCCATCTAGGACTCAGTTCCTGCTTGTGTTCACTTCCACTACATTCTCACTGAGACCTCACAGTTGCAATCCAAGGTCACACACTGGCTGATTGTTTTGCCCGCTTTCAGATTTTTAAGAGTGGCATATTCCGATGTGTGGTTTCACCCAAGTTTGGTTTTCAAACCAGCCCATTTGCAACCATTTCCAAAAGGTTCTTCCCTTGTAAGGTGTGGCTGGATGCCTTTGAACCATTTCACTAACTGAGGAGGAAAACTGTATCTTTGATCAAAATAAAGTTGCAGTAGGACATCCAGAGGTGCTCAGTTTAGCACAGTTAGAAGACTGGAAGAAAACCTACATATCTGGGTAAAACCTGTAGTATCTAAAAAGTATGTTTTGGTCCTTAGTGAAATTTTTTTGAAAGGTGCTCTCTGTGCTTCAAATTCTGGTTTTACTGGTGGTTCTTCAGGTACCGTGCATAAATGATGAAGAGATTAAGGCTGTAAAGCAAGCAAGTTTACAAAGCATTGGGAAACCGAGAAATTCATTTTTGATTCTCTGCCTTTCTCTTACTGGTCATAGTACCTCCATAGTACCTACATAGTACCTTCCCCTTTGCTGCAGTATGGGTCCACAGGAACAAAGGCAGAAATTTCTCTTCGATTATGCAAACCACTGTGGTCACTCCATCAGTGTCCCCAGTCACAAGAATATCTGTTCCTTTGAGTGGCATTCTGCAATGTCATTTCTATTCTTTCAGTAATGTCTTCTGGCCTTACAGTGCTCTTTGGGGAGTTGCCACAGGTTCTGTCAATGCACATTCATCCTTTTAGAGAGGAAGTATCATACAAGCTGGAGCAGCCATGCTGGATAAAGGCTTCTCAGCCCTTTCAGCACATAAACTACTCTGTCTCCTGTTGCATGAATGTTTCTATTTCAAAATCAATTATGCTCTGCTTAACCTGGCATCCACTGAAATTCCTGGAAGTTTGCTATTATTGTTTTTATGATTTGGTTTTAGTAGCACAAAGTTCATTGCCCACATTCAGTTTGAAAGTATTTTGCTCAGATTTATGAGCTAAATATTCATGCTGATACATAGTTTGTTTGCAGCCCACTACAGGAGAGTGGGAAACTTTGTTGTGGCTCACAGTTTCAGAGGAGCAGGTCTAGGTTAGAGCAGATCAGTCTGATGGGACACATACAGGAATTTTCTATTCCTACCATTAACACATATTAACATTGATACTACTAGGTGTTTAACCACAATGATTTTACTTTCCTAGCCCACCTTCAACATCCCTCTTCATAAGAGAGAGCTAAGGGTTTGTAGAGTAATATCTTATTTAATATCTTTATTCAGAGCTCTCAAAATATTGATAAATCTCATAATACACTTTAATTTCTTTGTGTTGCTGTACCATGGTTTTATAGATTGACTGTGATTTTGCCTACACATGCCCTTAGAATATCAGAAACTGAAATTCATAATTTCAATGAATTTACAATAAATGTATCTTGATCAATTAAACTACATTTCAGCAAAGACGTATAGGAGGTCAACAGATGAAAGTACACATTTTTAAAACATGCTGTAATTTCCTTTGGATAATTTTCCTGGCTTTTGAATTGTTAAGGAGTGCATATGTTCCTTTACTTCTGGACAAAAAAAAAAAAGTCAAGCAACAAGAATTCCTGGAATTTAATGGGAATTCTAGTGTAAATCTACATAACTTACTTAGTAAATAATCCCAGCATCAGTAGTGATTAGTGCCCTGGTCTGAAAGGCTGGTGATTTGAGCTCTCTTCCTCTATGTTGAGTAGTTGCTATAGGGCATGGAGAGCTCCTGGTGAGCTGTGACCTTTCTTGTAAGTACAACAGGCTTCATGGGAAACTACTCCAGTGCTTCTGGCTCTGATCTTGTGCTTTGGGCATGCTGAGGTTTCTCCAGAATGAGCAAATACTGAGATACTTTTCAGAATTTTCTGTATCTTGGTCTGGTTGTTGTGGTGTGTCTCATGTGATGTGCCCTACAGCTAGTTCAGGTATATGGAAGAAATAGGATGTGTGTGATGCTGCACTTATTGCAACTCAGCCAGAAATATTCTTTTTTGGTTTTTTTTCAGGTGGGAGGTGAGAGGCACATTAAACAAAAGTTTTGGTGAATAGCTGCAGACACACTCTGCCCAAGGTCTGTTGTTGCATTTGGACTGTAAACTGAAATGACAGTGGCTTGCACAGCAGAGCACCCTGGAGAGCACAGCAACAGCCATGCCACCTGTTCTCCACTTCATGACTTGAAAACACACAGGGTTCTACCTGGTATGACAAGACATGAGAAGATATGATCTATTCCTTCTTTCACTAGTGAAGAGATTCTGACACAGATTATGTGTACATTGAAAGGTAACTTTCAAAACACACTTTGTGTGTTTTATGTGCTGTAGTAGTAACTATTATGTCCCTCAGGATCTTATTATATTTAAAAGTATTTAGATTTTATGAAGTATTGAATTACATTACATCTTTGTTATTCCTTCCTTGAGCACCATCAGTTTACAAAAAAGGTGAGATGTATTTCTGTGTAAGAAATTTTTGAAGGTGCATAAAATCTTAAAATTTATTCTTGACCAAGTTGTAAAGCATATATGATGCTTTCCCAAGAAAATATTTCTTTAAGTGCTAAGGTAAAAAGCTTTTTACTTTGGGAAATTAGATCAGATTGAAAAATACACCAAAAATATTAAAGAAAGTAGAAATAATTACCAAATATTATACCTGTGAAGGGAGAAGGGTACAGTATATTTGTGGTTTACTAATGAGTACAGCTTTAAAACTTCATGAAGAATATCATCTACTGCTTAGGAGGACGTCACTAGAAATGTAAATGATTATAAATTTTATAACTAGCTGTGAAAGTGAATCTTTCAGCAACAGATGAGGTTCCTAAGGTTTCCTTTGCTGTCCCAGGTTGTACCTATGAGTCTTGCATACAGCTATTTAAAAGAGCCTATGAGGCTGGAATGCAGTGAATGCAATTCCCTCACCTGACTCAAGCTGTAAGAGCACTGCATCACCAGACACCTCTCCTCCTTGTGTGTCTGCCAAGATAGACCTCTTTTTGCCACTCTTATTGCACAGACTATAAGCTGAACAACTACCTTTTGCAAGGGATGAATTGGTCTAGAAGGCCAAAAATAAGGTTGAGATGAATTGCTTTCCAGGGTCCAACATTCTTCCCCATAGGTTGCTGAGGAAGGGCACCTAGGATTGGTAATTTTTGGAGCTCGAGAGTTAAGCAATGAACTGTCTGTTGATAGACACTACCAAGTGTGAGGCAGAGTCAGAGGCAAGAACTGAGCCCTGGGATCCAGTGGAAGACTTGTGCTCTGGACAATTTACAGCATTTCTAAACAGCCCAGATTTTCTATGCTTGCATGCTCAACATTGTCTGAGATTAGTTTCCTTGAAGAGACTTCAGATGAATTTGGCAGAAGCAGACACATCCTAGATTACTAGTTGCATTAGAAATGTTTAACCTCAACACAGACTTTGTTGGCAGAATTATTCAGGAATTATTTTCCTGTATTAAAAACAGGCCCTTGACTTTAGTCAGAGCTTGTGGTCTCTTGGAAGACCAGGCCAGTTCAGTGTCCATTTCTACAAGGTAATCTGCTGGTCATGTCAAACTTCCATGTTAGTGTCTGTGAACACAGAAGTCAGAAAAAAAAAAAAGATTTAATTAAAAAATGTCCCTATACTCATTCTGATTGAAAATACTGATTTCTTTTCAAGCTTATGCTGAGAGCTGCCAGGTGCTCAGGTAGCATGAGACTGTCCCATAAGAGAAGATAACCAGAGGCTAAAAGAGGCAGAGACAGTATCAGGCAAAAAGACACCTGCAGGGAAAATAAGTGCAATATCCCTCACAAGATGATATCTTTCTAATTTCTTGAGGGTTGTTCCACTGTGTCAGACAATCACAAATGAAGGGAAAGGAGAAAATGCAAAATAAATCAGTTTTTGTCACACTGGTTTTTGAAACTGTAATAATTTACTATCATAGTACTTGAGGGCAAATCATACTGAGGTGTCATAAATAAACCATGTAACATTTGCTTTTCTGCATGTTGTCACATTTCTGTGTATCAGAGTTTGGATTGCAAGTCAGCTACCATTTTATTCTGCTAACAATTTGGTATCGGTTTTGTATCTTCAACCTTGTTTCCAAAAATCACAGGTTTTTACTTCCACTAGCATAAATAATTAGGACATGGGAAAACAGCAAGATCCTCTGCTATGATGAGTATTTGTAAACCTTTGGCTACAGCTGTTCTGCTTGCACAAATAAGAAGAGTTTATATTTTTTTTTTGCTTATTAGTTTTTAACAAAGTGAAACACGAGCAGGGCTCTTAATGAACAAGGATGTAATAAGAGCAGTCTTGAAATTTTGTGCTGTGGCTTCTTCTTGTGCCTGTCCCCTGTGGCAGGCTCAATAAGGATAATTTTAATCTATCAAAGAAAAATTTTGTTGTTGTTGCTGTTTTCAGAGGCCAAAAAAATAATCTCACTTGAATACCAAGTGTAAATAAAACCTCATCTAACATGTGAGAAAGCAGTACAGCCTGTAGATCAGAAACAGCTGTTTCACTGAGTAAAGTTAAAATCAGTACCCGTGTATGTGGCTGAATCTGAACAGTCTTCCTTCTCAGCAGTGTAGGAGCACTTGGGCTTGTTTCAAGAGAAGGGAATGTTTTATGCTATACTCTTACTTATCCCAGTTAAGTCCATTAATACTAAGTATTAGTGGTTCAACCCTGCAGCCTGCAGAACTTCCCAGTTCTCCTGGAAAGCAAAGGGAAGGAACCAGAGGATTCTGATACACATTGAAAAAATGTAATGACTAAAGGGAGCTGTCCTCCCTCCACCCTGTATATTGTCAGAGGGTCAAAGATGAAAAAGAAAACAACAAAGACCCAAAAGTTATGATGGTTTGGGGACATTCCCTAAACATTTTAGCTCTTGGTCCCTCAATACTTCTTTTAGGTACCAAAGTGACCAACAGCTCACTGTCTGAAGGAGAAGAGAGACTTAGATTTAGAAAAACCTGCTGATCCTCAATCATTCTCAGATATATGCTAGTCCTTTCTCTACTCTGGTCTTGATACTTTCCTTGAAGTGAAATGCAGCAAACATTTTGTAAAAGGGGTCTCTCCTCTGAGCCCAGAAAGAGACCTCTCTTCCTTCCTTGGTGTAAAATGTCAGCTGGAAGGCAATCCCTAGGTACAAGATGAATTTCAGTGTGGGAGTAAGTTACCTTAGCCAACTGCTGCCTAAGCATCCCAGCTTGTGTCTTTTCTGTAATTATTGCATTTAATACAGCTAGTTACTTGCACAAAAGGGCTTCCGGATACAGCAATTTCCACGGAGGGCTGTTTGGGAATGCAGGGGCCCATCATTTAGCTCTGATATTGTTGGGTTGTCAGAATTGATCACAGCTCTTGACGGAACACCTCTAGGTTTTTTTATGGAGTGCATCAGAGTGACATTTCACATTGTTTAAGTAGGAGTGATCTGTTAGTTTATATTTTATCTAAAACTGCAGAGCAGATGACCTCCCTCAGGGTCTAAATACATGAATCCTATGTGCATGTTATAATTAATAGCAGAGCTAGGAGAGAAATTCATAACAAGGGACCGAAGAGCTGGGCAGAACAACTTGTCAAAAAGAAGGAAATTCCACTACAGATTAGCTTATTTTTAAGCATGTCAGGCTCTACATACAAACATGATATATTGCTTCCTTGTAATGTCTGTTTAGGCCCAGATGCTTGAGGCACTGTCAGGGAGTGCTGTAAATTTTGTCTGAGTCAGGGCAATTCTGATTGATCTCTGAGTGTAAAATCGATAAGAAGACACTGTCATTTTCTTAAAGGATGAGCTAGAAAAGGAAAATAAATTAAGACTCCACTGAATGTCTATCTCCAGTGCTCATTAATTCAGTGTGGTCTGTACTTTGTTAATGTTATGTCCACAGCTTTAATCTTCCAGGTGCTCTTCCTGCAGATAGTCGACAGCAGCCCTTTATTATGTTATGTATATTTCATCTACACGTGGTGAAAATAAAATGTCTGCCCTCTTCTTTCCCCTAGCTCCTGATTAATCCATTTTATTATTTTTCAGAAATACATCACTTGGGTACTGATTAACTTAAAAATGGAAAGCCATTGTCTTTCTTGCATGTCCTTCATCAGAACTAATACACCAGCTGCTCATTTGTCTTGGGTTGTTACAGCAAATAACGACTACCAGGCATTTCCCCTTATGTAATATACTCCAGGAAGATTAATTTACTTCTGCTCTTTTTCTCTGCTTCTTTTTTGTCTACTAAGACTTTTTTGACGTGTTTTGAACTCCCTCCCAGCTCCCACTCTCCTGCTTCCTCTTTAACATTTTACAGCCTGCACCAGAGCAGCAGTGCTAAAACTGACCACTGTTGCCTTCAGTGGAAGTCACCCAGGGTTGCTGCAGACACAGCTCCATTCTGGGCTGACTTGCCTTGCTCTGTGCTCAGGGCACAGGGGGTTGCTCCTTAAGAATAACAATGCATTGTCACTTTAGTCCCACAAGCTTCTCACGCACGAGAGGTCATCCTGAAGTTAACAGGTCTGCTAAGGGGAGCATAGGCTACTCTCAGGAGAATAGCATAAGACACTGTTACACTGAAATATAAAATCGTCTTTATCTCTAAGCAGTTATTTCCCCTTCTACACATCCACTCTCAGTGTAGAAATAGCTTCTAAACAAAAGTAACAGGTCGTTTTATGCTTCTACTTCACAATGTTAATATCAGGGCCCAAACAACACAGTGACTATCAATGATCAAGTTAAAAAAAAATACATGTAACAACTTTTTGACAAGAAAAGGAAATATTTTCCATATTCCACACCCAGCCCCCCAGCTATTCCGAATAACTAAAATGCTATTTGATTACAACTTCATTATATATTTCTAGGGTATGTTGATTGGGAAAACAGAGGTAGTTAAAAAAGAGGACCTCTTGACTTCAACAAGCATTTAATGCATAGTCATGAAGCATCTTATTCCCATTCCTTAAAAAAATACACTACATGCCAATTAATTAATTTTCATGGAGAGGCTGTTGGTGAGACTACACCTTGTGCCATCTGTTTCCTGGTTGAGCAGGCTTCACCTGAGCTAAAGGGGTGGCTTCAGTGATCTCATCAAGCAGCCTGTAACATTTTATCTGAAAATTATCCTTCAGGACTTTTTCCTGTACTCACTGAATTTTGAATTTCGAAGAAGCACAGAAAATCTTTTCAAGGTTGCTTTCAGTGTATCTAGAACTCAGTGTGCCCAGCTAAACTCCAAAATGCTATGTGCTTCTTCTACATTTATCCCTGAAAAGGGTATAAGACAACTCCTAGATCTTCTGGTTATATGTAAAAAAAAGTTATACTTTGAGAATAGCTCACCAGGGGTGGTAGCACTCCAAAAGATGTTGAGCTTTTGCCCAAATCTACTGTTCTTACCACAAGGCTACGGCCAGTAACATCCAAAGCAAGAAAATCAGTCCACTGGCACACACTGTCAAAATGTTTTTTGTAGATTAAATGATTTTTAGGTTATTAAATTTTTAGGATTTTTAAATGATTTTTTAGGTTAAATTGTGGATTGTATCATCCTTGTGTACTGGGAGAGAGCAGGGTGGCTGATTTGCCCTTGACATGCATGGCCGGATCCCCAAGTTCCTAGGAAGTCCTGATTCTGTGATGTTAGCAGAGATACTGACATTGCTGTACCTGAGAAAACAGGCAAAGGTGAGGTCATGGCCAAAACCCCTTCGGGGCAGAGACAGGATATGTGGTATTCTGCTGTGTCTTCCAAGCCACCCATCAAGGTAATCTGGATTTTTAAACAGAAAAAGCTGTAAACTTCCTCCAGACAATAACATTCCACATTAGGAGGAAAATTATGACGAACTAAATGCAGAGAGTAGCCCCAGATACAGAATTGCCTCTGGGTTAGATAAACACTGATCTGATTGTTGTCTGAATTACAAATCTGTAAACCCTCTGACAGCCAGCTATTTGCAAAGGCAATAAGCATTTGTGATAGGCAAGGATTTCATAGTGGTTATGCTACCTAGCCACATATCCAGATCAGCTGAATTTGGGAGTCAGGTTAGGAAATCTCCATCAAAATGGAATTGCACCAACTAAGCGTTATTGAGCAAGTGTATTTTTCAAACACATTTTGAATGTGACTGAAATACAGCAATAAGTTTATAAACTGTATCATAGTAGACATTTTTATACTGTCCTTGAAAAATGCACCTATAGTTGAGTGGATGGAATGGATTTAACAGTAATATATAACATAAATACATGTAGTAAATATATAAAGCTATGTATATAATACACATAACAAATGACAGTACGTGTGTATTCCAGATTGCCTGCTCTCCAGAGCTTCTGCTAGGTGCATACTTCCAACAGAAGATCAAATCTCTGCAAATTTATTTACCCACAGCAGGTTCAGAGTGTAGCATTTGACATGCTTTAACCAAGTTTTTAAAATAATGCCTGTATGACTTAGCATGAATTTTTGTGAGCTTATTTTGCTAGAGAGGATCACTTTTAACTTTAGATCTAAATGCTTAGTGCATAAACAGAAAACCCATCCATAGGTTTTTGTGGAGAAAAAAACCCATCAAAAATAACCACACTTCTACTACAAGAAAAAACAAATTCACCTTATTTAAACTATACTCTTTCTGGTTTTATTATTTGAATTAGCATTCCCACTGATTTTGGTGGATGTATGTAATAATTCCTGTTCTGTTCTTCCATCATGTGACTGAGCTAAATAAACAGAAACTGATCCAAAAGTTGATATTGAAATTTTGAATATAGAAAATAGGGTGATAGAAATGTAGGCTTTGGGCCAAGACATTTAACCAGTCTGTATTTCCTCTAGCAATAGTAAGATGTTTATTAAAAAGAATCAAAGTGATGTCTAGCTGCTTTTTTACAAAAATTCTTGACAGGGTTAACTGCATACTTAAAAAAAAAAAAAAAAAAAAAAAAAAAAAAAAAAAAGAAGAGATGCTTTTACAGCTATATCAAGGATTTGTTTATGAGACCCTTAACTTTTCCTTCAGTCAGATTTCCATTAACTCCAAGGAAATAGAAAATCAAGTTGGATCTAGCTAATTTAAGCACTATAAAAAGAGGTTAGATGCACAGACCTTATTGATATGGGTCTGTTTATAAAGGGATAATAATTTAAGAGTGTTTAACACCCAGCCATGTGTATGGTTGCTTAAAGGTTTAGGATTTTTGCCAGTGCAACCATGTCCTGGTGTCCTGAGCAAAATTATTTAGACAAGAATCACACTTGATTTTGAAAACAGAATGTTGTTGTACAGCTCTACAAGGAGGTGTCAGTTATTGACAGAATGTCACACATTCCTTGAAGTTTTGTTTAGCCATGTTTAGATCTCTATCAAATGGATTTGGGATAGGTATATGAAAAGGAAAATGGCACACAAGTTCCTCTGGGATGGGGGATAGAGATCCAAAAGAAGAGCTACAAGAAACAGATATCCAAATAATTTTAAACTGAGGCATTGGCCCCAAAGGCAAAAGCATAAAAAGAAAAAAGAAAATTAGGAATTTACATCAAAATAGTGAGTTTAAGAAAATCTGAACCTTGACGTGGTTCCTTCAACTGGTCTGTCATATTGATCTATGAGATCTATTGTTATGATTAGAAATCTGCATAGGAAGGTTTTATGAAGTTTATGGCAGTATTAATTATCTGTCTTGTTACTGTACTGAACAATCTAATAATTCTCAATCTAATTTTATACTTTGGTTATTAAACATCTGGGAATAAATTTTCAAATCTGTGAAATGTATCCCCAGCTGTTCTGAGAACACTAGTGGAAATAGGTATACCAATCACAATGTTTCATAACGCTCAGCACATAGGTGTAAGGACTCACTGCTCTTTTTGAGCAATAACTCATTGCTTCTTACAATGAATTCATGCTTCTTACATATAAATATCTGCAAATTTATAAAAGGCTGGGTGCTATTGAAACCAACAGGTTAGTTTCCTTTGACTTCAGTTGGGGGCAGGATTGATCTGAGAATGCAACCAGATTGATGTTCTTTATGATTGTGCATACTGAGAAGTATTAATGAGAACACGTTTTACAGAATGTGTGCTGCATGTTCTTCCCATCCCGAGAAACCTCAAAACTCCTGTATGGTTATATATCTATGGTGTGTCTGGAACCCACATCCTTTTGGATATGAATAGCAGTTGTAAATCAATGCACATTTTTATACTGCATCATGAATCTCCTTTTCTACTAGAATATTTGAAACAGCAGCAGATGACTTGATTTTGTGAATTCAAAAGCAATGCTTACTACAACAAGGGGGTATTTCCAACAGTGACTGCTATTGTGGGGGACTTGGTTTAGTGGCTTTATGAAGGCACCACAACATCCTTGCCACCTTTGTAGGTTTCTCTTAGACAACGTTGGTTTTAGACACTCCTTGGGAAATTGTTGAGTCCGTGGCCTCCAGCAGATTTCCCCTGCAATTCATCATTCAAATCAGGGTACAAAAAGAGAAAAAAAGTCTCTCTATAAATCAGCAGTATTAATATTTTACATATTTGAATCATGTGCTTCTTCATATGGTACCCTTTTCAGACAGCATTTGAGATAGCACTTTTTTTCTATACCATTGCCAGAATGAATTGTAGTCATGCTTCATAATAAATGTGTTGAACATTTGCCTCACATATGCTGAAATAGCAACCACAGGCATTTTTCCATCTCTTCTGGGAATCACCAACCTTTGAAACACAGCTGTTGCTTCAGGTAGTTTTGCTGTCAGTCCTTAACAAAAATAGGAAATCACTAAGAAAACCACAACTATGAAAGAAAGTATGTAAGTTCCAGTATGTAAAGGGGCTTGCAAGAAGGGCGGAGAGGAACTTTTCTCAAAGGCATGTTGTGGTCGGACAAGGGGGAATGGCCTGAAGCTGAAGGAGGGTGGGTTTAGATTAGAAATTTCTTACACTGGGTGTGGTGAGGCACTGGAAAAGGTTTCACAGAGAAGTTGTGGATATCTCATCCTTAAAGGTGTTCAAGATCAGGCTGGATGGGTCTCTGAGAAACCTGGTCTAGTAAAAGATGTACCTGCCCATGGCAGGGAGGTTGGAGCTAGATAGTCTTTAAGATCCCCTCCAACCCAAACCAGCATCTGATTCTGTGAAAATGGAAACAGTTTTGTGGGGGAATAAATTCCTCTGTCCAGCACACTGCTTGAAGGATGTTTTATGTTATGGAGAAAAGGGACTTGGGAGGTTATTTTTACTCAGACTTTTTCCTTGCTGCCTGCACCCTTTTCCATGCATTATTGGTTGCTGTCAGAGTGCTTGTCTGAAATGTGCTCTCCAAGACACCTGATTTTTTTTCTCTTCTATGAAATACACAAAAAAGAGAGAACGTGCACTGCTCTCCTTCAAATGCATCTTCACAATCACTTTCTGATACTCATGTGCTCTCTTGCCATCACTTAGGCACCCAACACTACTTCACCTAGAACTCATCAGGAGACCCTTATTAATCAACCAAGCCGAGAGACTTTCGTAATTTAATGATTGCAAGTCTGTTTATGAAATGTCAAAAGAGGACAAAATGTTGAAGTCCCGAAGGATTTGCCTAGAAAAATTAGGCATTCTAAAAACATATCAAAGCCCTGCAAATGTGTTCTTTGCTCCTTGTGTTCTGCTCCTTGTACTCCATTAGCAGGACCTCTGTGGAGCTCGAACCATGCCATTACTTGTCTGGCTGTTCAAGATGTCTGCCCTTGCAGGTACAGGGAAAGATTTTAGCTAGTGAAATGTCCTTAAGTATTTGAAAAGGCGAGAAAATCAGAAATACGTGCTTTAATATAGTGAGCTTAAACTAAGTTTCTTTTGAAAAAGCCTTTTCTACAAAGTGGCAATAAAATTAAACAGGGAAGAAGTAGCTTACCTGAAATTTGACCAGTGACCCTTATCTCTAGTGGGATTTTTGCTACTTGTGAAACTTCACTTCCACTTCGCAAAAGTCATGTTCTTACTCATCAACATCAGTGATAAGTACATTTAGTCCTTTTTGGCATCCTTTTCTCCACAAGAAAATGTATTTCTAATTCTTCCACAGTCTACCTAAATTTTTTTTCCCAGATTTTAGTTTTCATTTTTATGACTAGAAAAATCTCACTTCTGTGCAGAATAATTATTCTCCAGTGCCAAGAAGCTTTCCTAGATTTTCCTTGAAAGAAATATTTTAATTCTTCATTTCCTACCTTTCTCCAGACTTATTAAGGCTGCATGTGACATGCCATCAGTGTTACTGAGGTGCTTAATTTCCAGTTGATTTCAAAGGGCATGTGGTAGTACAAATAAGTGTTTTTTGGAAATGGAGCATGCATTTTGTGCCTTCTAAAGCCTCTGCAGGACCCTTCCACACTTTGGAGAAGTGAAGATTTCCATCATAACAGAGGTACCCAAGTGATTTGTACCAGCAAGTGCAATTTTACATAGATGCTCAGTACGTGAGCACACAGAGACCTCTGGTTACTGTATTTATCATCCTGGCTCCCACAGTCCTATTCCTACAGGTATGTCCTACCTCTGTGACATAAACCTACCCCATACTCACAAAAAATAATATAAAACCTAGATCTATAGTACTTTTATGTGATCAGAATCTTTTAATCAGGTTAAAGTATATAATAATTCTTGCATGTAGCTAAAACATCCCTTCACCTTTGCCTTCTGTAGCACTGGCAGGTGCATAATAGAGCACTGTGAAGAAGACTGGTACTGGTGGCCACTAAGTTAAGCCTGCTTCTTTTGATTGAACACCTTTCTTGATAGAAGAGAGAGGCCCAGAACCCAGTTTATTTATATATTTTGATAGATTTTGTCATTAGGAAATCACAAAAGCCTAAGAAGAATAAAGCTTGTCTTTAACATGCTTTCAGCCTTGTCCTGTGGATCATTCACCCATTTTTGAGCTGGTGTGCTGGGTGTGTATTCCTAGATTTGAAAGGTATTAGAAGCCACCTAAGGCGCCTTTTAGCCTGTTCAGTTACATTCCTAGCAAGAAAGGAAGCTATTCTCATCCCAGATGAGATCCCATTTAACATTTAGTATGGGATAGTAATGAAACTTGCCGCCTTTATCATTAATTTACATTCTCTGTTTTTCCTAGGGTGTTTTCTCTGACGTACCTGCTTATTTGTACTGTTCAGAGAAGCTTGTGTTTTCAGCGAATTCATCTCAGGGCTGGCATCATTCCATTACCATGATGGCATTGGTGATTGTATTGCCTGCAAGTGTGACCATATAGAAACTTATTGGAGCAATGCACATAATGAAAATGCTTCATCTTCTTGTGGGGTCTTCAAATGAATGTGCCTGAAGCTGTCTCATCAGCTGAAAACATCTGTAACAAACTCATAGCTTGATTTGCAAGGTGAACACATCCTTATTAATTCATTAATTTTTTTGCTAATATTCCCAAGAAAAATAAGCAAACCTGTGCCTGAAGCACTTAAAGCAGCTGCAATATAAATACAATTTAGGTACATATATGAAACCTTGGACATCCACAGAATTCCACAAACCCTTAGAGATTCACAGAATTCTGTAGAAGAAGATCTATATATCTCTTATTATCTCAGTGCTCATCTCTTCTTTAAGCATGTTTGTATCACAAATATTTTGCTGTCTTTCACAGTCCAAGCAGAAATACCTGTTCCCTCTGGTTTTGCCTTTTGCCTTTCCTTTTTTTCCTCACTATTGGCTTTTGTATTCTTGTCTCCTCAAAGAGCTCAGAATGTAGTTTGACTATCAGGTGGCTGCTTGGGCAGTTTCAGTGCTGCAGGAAATGAATTTGAGCTGGCTGGGATCTAGGATTTTCTTCCTATGAAAACGCTCTAACCACTACAGAGCACGGTGTTTGCTGTGTCAACCAGGTTGTCTTTTCCACAGAGAGGACCTGGATGCCAGGAGAGCAGGGGTTTGGCTCCTTGCAGCACTGTGCAACATTGCTGCTCAACAAGAGCAGCCTGGCCCCTGAATCTGTAGGAAAATTGGTTTTTTTGCTAGTTTCCTGAGGCTGTGGCCTGTGCAGAGCTGTGGCATCTCCTAGGTGCCTGCTTAAGAAACTGAGGCTCTGAAATCTGTCTTGTGTTTCCTGCCCCTGGCATGGAGCATTTTGAAGTGAAGTAGTTTTCACTTCAAGAGTCACCACATGCAAGTCCATATGTGAACCTGGCACTAAGAGCTGGATGAAAGGCATCCTTTATCCAGCAGAGGAATTATTCCTTTGCTATTGAAACATAAGGACTGATAATAACAGTGCACCTCTTAACAAGGTTTGGTATTTCCAAATGTCATCTCCTCTGGCTTCATGCGCACTTGTTGATTGTTCTAACATCTTAGTTAAAAGTGTAACTCTAATAATGAACTTATTTTTAGCCTGCTTCTCTGAGTGGTGCATTGTATCAAAGGACAGGCAATTCAGAAAGCAGTTAGCTGTGGATCAACAGTGACACAGAGCACTTGTGTAGTCGCTGGGGGTCAGTCAGTACATTTCTTTCACACTGGTGCTAGTCAATACTTTTGTTTTCCAGATTAATTATGTGGCCTTTCATTAAAAAACGAGGCACTCTGGTTTCTTGCCATTTTCATTTCACTTGTTTCTTTGCCTGGGTGAATTTTGCATCAGGGCCTTCTCTGTGTTGTGCTTTTCCTCTTTTTGAGGCAAGTGGAAAGGGTTCAAATAATCTAAAAACCTACAGGGGTGAAAGAGGGCTAGTCCACAGTTTCTGTATATCTGTAAAGAAAGATAATATAAACTCCTCTTGCAGAGGTGAATATTTCACCATGCTAATGTTATTGTCTCCTTTCTCTTCATGTTCTATAGTTTTCTGTAAAAGCTGAAGCAGTGACTATATTCAACACCTGCGTCTTTAACAGCCACTGCAGTATAATTACCTTTCTTGAATATTCTATAGAATTGTCAAACAGCAATTTTCTTTTTCAAGACAAGCTTTTGAATAATGCGTTTACATACAGAGCTTAACTTCTCTTACGTTGAAAATCTAATTATAAGTATCCAAAATTTACTGCATGTTTGCTGTTTTATAATTCAGTCTACATAAAATTGCTAAAACACAGCACCTTTAACATTTATTCTGGAGCTGAATCAGCACACTCTTTATTGGACACTTTTTCAGTCTTAAATGTAATTGATTCTGCAACAATATTTTTTGATTTTTCTTATTGTGTTTATCTTAAATTTCCATACAGAGGTACAGAGCAAGAGGAGAGGCTATTGACAGAGGTGCCTAATGTTCTTTTACTGTTTTTTTTTCTTTCAGTGAATATTTATTTTGAGTTGGAAGAAGAATATCTCACCATATCAGTGAGAGAATCTAGGAAAAACACTCCAGCATGTTATATTCTGTTTGGTGTATTATTCAATGGATGTTTAATGCTGATGTTGATTGATTAGATCAGACTGTAAATAATTAGCCAGGAAATCTTAGAGCAAATCGTGGCTTGAATTGTGCAATGTACCATCATCCTAGTCAGGCTACTTTTGCAGTCTTTGTGATACAAACATCAATAGAAAACCACCTCGACTATCTCAAGCAGCACAACTTCAGTATTCTGTTAGGAAGGTGACATCAGAATAGAAAATTAACATAACATTGTATTATTTCTTACTGGTGCAAGCTATAAATTAATGTTATGAAATGTTATGAGCATATGTGCAAAACTACCTCTTACAAAAATTAAAGAGTATAGTTATAATCTTCCAATTGTCACTCTGGGAATTCCTGTGTTGTCACACATTATTTTCTGCGTGTGGTAAGCTACATTTTCCTTCTCAGCCGCTCTTCCAGATTTCAGTTCTCATTGCCAATTTCTGTCCAAGGTTTCTGCAAATCTTTTGTGTCCTTTTTCTAAACACGTCCTATTCTTAAAAAAAGAATCCCTCAGCTATTCACTCTGCAGCTTACAGTGAAACCTTCTTCAGCTTTTCTTTTCAAATACCATATTCTATGAATGCATGTAATAAGCAAGGTGAAAAATAATTGTAAAGACTGTTACGCATCCTGCTGATATCAATGTAATATGAGACAATCGCTCTGTTTATGATTCCCTTTTTTACTTTTTGCAGGTAAGTGTAAAAATAAACCTTCCATATTTTACTCTTGTTAGTTTCATTCCTTTTTTGTTTTGTTTGGTTTTGTATAAGGATCTTAAGTATGCCAACATCCTCAGAAATTCTTAAGGCTTTTGAACATCACCCCTTCGTGTTGCATTGTATCATGTCTGGTTTAATTCTTGACCACTCTTCCAGGAAGGAAAATATTCTCTGTGGGGAACAATACAAATGTGTGTAAAATATACCATGCTTCTGTTAAAACATGAATTTCAGGTTCACTACTGGGAATAAATTACATCAAATAAATCCACTTTTTGCAACAACTTTCTGAAACGGTTTCTTTGAAGTGATCCATTTTGAGGAAAATGTGTATATGTGCTAGCAGTAAAAACCATATATGCTTGGAATCTACTTCTTTGGAGAACACTAGATTTTAAAACAAGTCCAAAACAAAGAATTAACACTGTTTTCCACAGGAACAGCTTAAATTTTTGTGTGGTTTACCTCATAAGATCTTTCATGGATTAAAGAGTAAGAACAAGTTTTCTCCATTACAAAATTCTCATTTAATCCTTATCCACACTTAGTTTATCAAATTAAATTGGACAAGATTGATGCAGGGGCTTTTTAAGCTGGACATCAAGTGTAAAATCGCTAGACAACAGATTTTAAAGGGTGCCCACCATGACTTGTCACATCATCTTTCCTCAGCCTCAGCTGCCCTTGCATAGTCTTATGCAGGGTCAGGATTCTTCTTGGTGTTACACTATGGACCACTGCAGAGAAACAGAGCTGCGACACAGTCTCCAGCAGAGTTACTTATTACATCCTCAGCCCCCTTCACCTGCCCCAGCCATTCAAAATAACATCACACCATAAAATATTCATGAACAGCCCAGTGCTCCGTCGAGGGCCTCGCTTCTGCAGGTGGCTGTTACATCAGTAATTGCCCGATACTTCCCTCCACAGCGTAAAATTGTTTTCATTATGTGTCATGCACACAGAGCCAAGCAAATCCCTCTTGAGTGGTTTCCCAAGGGCTGGAGGGAGGTGGTACTTAACTTAAACAGGCGCTTTTGGCTTAGATTAAAAAAAAAAAAAGAGAAAGAAAAAGCCAGTGAAAGCTCATCATTAACTCTACTTCTAACTGCAACAAAAAGCAGAAGCTCATGCAAAACTCTCATAAAGATTATCCTAAATGTCTCAGTTACTAGGAAGAGCTTTAGTGGCTTTAGCTGTTCTTATGATACTTAAAGCTGCTTCAGCCAGAGAAGAGAATAACTTTCCACCTGACTGAAGTTCCCATGGTTTGCAGTGCAAGGCGATAAGCAGGTTTCAGCAATAAACTCCTGCATTGTGAGACAATAATGCACAGTCAGGTCCCCCCATTTTGATTCAAGGGTGTCTTTTTCTTTCCCCCCTGTGGTGGACTAATCACAGCTCCACTTTGTTTAATTGCAGCAAAGAGAGAAATGTGTTTAAGAAGTCATTCTGGCCCTCTTTAAATGAATGCTCAAGTTCTTCAAAGACAACAAACAGGATGCATAATAAATAAGATTTAATTTTCAGATCAAAATAGGCAGAGTTAAAGATTTTATTGACTGATGTGGGAGAGAGAGATGCTTCTGAAAAGGGGGAGGAAAAAAAAGGAAGCAACAAGTGGGATTAAAGTCTTGGGTTTTATGCAGCACAAGCTGGTTTTGCATGGTGGGAGGATCAGTACAGGAATAAAATCTTTCCAGAATTAGTGGTCGGTAGCCTGCCGGGCACTTTGCTTCTGATAAAAATGCTTGTAAAACTATGTCAACCCCTTGATAATTGACACAGATGCACCCACTACGGTTTTCAAGCTAAGACCTAGAAAACCTTGGGCACGATGTATTGTAAATTATGGCTCGGGGTCATGAACTCCAGAGTGGTTGTTGGGGGGGAGAGGGTGGGACGGAAAAGTGTTTATCAATCAAAAGTTTTCTTTCTGAGTTTGACATGACTAAGCAACAGCCCAAGTAATTGGGAGAGAAAACCTCTTAATTCATTATTTTAAAAACTATGTTGTTCCTTTTTTGTTGTCTTTCCACTCTAAGATTATGATTACTCCTTAAAGAGAAGCATACATATACTAGTGGAAATTAAGTAGAATCATGACAAATTTCTCCAGTTCTCTTTTTGGAAAAAAAATTAATAATCACAATTAACTGAGTATGCTCTATGAAACACATAGTGAAGCCATTTTATATTTGCTTCAAGATACTAAGATCTCATATAGGAAAGAACACAGACTACTTAATTTGATATATCCCAATTAATAATTATATCATCTACATTTTGTGGAATTAGTCTTCTGGGCTGATTTTGAATTCTATCAGAAGAGAAGCTGATATATTTTTCCTTAACTTTTAGTGGTTAATAACTATGGTCATGGTTTGGTCCTCTTTCATTGCTAAAATTCACAATTGCTGGTGACCATGAGCTGTGAGGTCTCATAATTTTGAGCAGGAGCTCAGTGTTCATAAAATGACCATCAGGAGCATCTGCTGTGAGCTTTTTCCCCCCCTGTGTTAAATCGGATATGTGAGGTTATCTGGGATACTGAAAAGCTATACTCAGAAAGTATTTTTTTTTTATATAATGAATGATGGAGTTCTTTTTGCTTCTGGCAACTATAGGCCTTTTCTGAATACAGCAAATGACTGTTTCAAAATGAAAACCACTATGTGTTTGAATGTAGTATTATGCCTAGTTGCTTTTTGAGTGAAAGGCGGCTTTAAAAAGTTAGGTATATCATTGCCAAAAAGGGCTACATAGTATTGTCAGCATTTTGAGAAGGAATAGGTCCTTTTTTTCCTGAATCTCCATTCTGGACAGCTGTTAGTGACTTACCAAACTTTTCATATGGATATGTATGTTAATGACAGGCAATGAACTGGAGATGAAGAGACCCAAACACAGACCGATCTCTTCAGTGCACATCAAAAGCCTTTACAAAAGGAGCAGTAAAAGAGGCAGTGATGGTGGAGCCTTCACTTTTGTACACTGAATTAGTTCTGCAAGCAATGAAACTGATCTTTTCTCCTTGCCAGAAAAGTCTGGTGATTTTTGTGAGTGCTCATTAGCACAAGAGGCATTTGTGAAGATAATTGACTGACGCTGATACTGCTGGCTGTCACAACAGTGCCAGCAGTGTATGTGCGTTTTAATAGTTGTATTTTTCCCCCTTTCTTAGATATAATGCTTTCTGCAAGATACTGGCTCTCTAAAGCTCTACGAGCCCAAGCAAAGCAGGGAGTTTAAAGAACTCCTGCTCAGGGAATCTTTCCCCGTGCCCTGCTATCTCCCTGCTTGCAGGGTACGTGGGATGGGTAAAGGGGGTGGGTAAAGGGGGTTATGGGGGCAGAGATGATTTGAATGTGGACAGCTAAGAGTCCCATAGCCTTCCCACATCGGGGAATATTTGAGTCTCACGTTATAGGAAAGTGTCACTGGTCAAAATAATGGCAGAAAATTTAAACAAGCCAGATTCACGATCAGGAGGAAACAACTCATGGGCTTAAAGCAGACAAAGAGATCCATGGAGGAAAAGCAGGTTAGCTGTTTGAGTGTGGGCTCAGGCTCGTGCAGTGCAGTCAGAGCACAGAACCCAGCCACGCACATGCATGGTCAGGGTGCTGAAAAATGTGCGTCTTGTGTATCGTCAGAAGCATTCCAGAAATCTCCAGTGTCAGAATTGTTCTGAGCCTGTCTTTTTAACAGAGGTTTATCAGTAGAGGTTTATCAGCAGAGGTAAATTGTTGTATGACTGCTAACGTCTCTCAGCTTAAGCAGTACAACTTCAAGGCATTAAGACAGTGTAAACAGAAACTGAGTTTGGCCTGTTACCTCGTGTGTGTTCAGAATGAATTATGATCAGCAGTGCAAGCACATATTTTTATTTGGTGTTTCTGAAGACCAAAAAAAAAGGAAAAAATTTTAAAAATTAAAAAACCATTAATAATTTCTCTGACCTGGTAATTCAGTTACTAGAAATTTCAGAAGTGATTAAATTAACCCAGGTAAACGGTGTTTTCAGACTCTAAGATATTTTGAAAGAAGCACTTAAATTTTTAAAACCAGCTTTGTTAAGCATTTTGAAAATACAAACTTCATGGGTTTTGATTTGAAATATTAACCACTTTAATACTTTAAATCTCAATGTCTCCAGATGAAAAGTCAAAATCAAAGTAAAATGTTTTGGATTTCTTAAGACAGACCATTGCATCCCAATGCACTTTAATTCTTTATAATATTTTATGAGCATTCGAAAATTTGTGGCTTTTAGTTTACGATGGGAAACTTGTTTGAAATCCAAAATTCTCACAGGACAGGACAGTTGCTGTCCACAACTAGAAATAGCTCCCAGGATTTTATTGATGTCAGAAGAAACAGAAAAAATGATAGTAGCTGGAAGTGCATTACCTTTTAGCATATAATTCTGTGTTAGCACAAAACAGTAAATTGAAGATCTGATTTACAAGAAAAATAAGTCGCCCGTTTTTAATCTTGAATTTCTATTCAATTTCATTTTCTAAATACACTTAACTTTAATATTTCTCTGGAATACAAAATCTGGATATTTAAGAGTAGTCATTTGAAACGTAAAGCAGCTGACCAAAAAGTTTTTAAAAAGGAATTTCAACTGTGAGTTCATGACCTGAAAAAAATGTTGCATAATACCATCACCATTTTAGCAAGTAAGATTTTGCTACAAAAGACTGTAATCTATATATTCATTAATGTCTATCAAGAGCATGATTTTGTGTGTGTGTGTGTGTGTGTGTGTGTGTGTGTCTGGAGTACCCTCTGTGGTTTGTCATTTGCTGACACATTAGGGAATGCTGTACTGCTCATGAGTAGCAAGAACTATGTAGTTCTTTTTTTAGATAGCACCTAATGTGCCTGCATCTCTTGGTCTGTTGTGCAAAACAGAATTGTTTATTTGACACTAACATTATGGAGGATATTTAAGGCATCTCTGAGGTCAGTTAGTCTCTAGTTATGACTCAGAAATGAATCTTAAAACTTCTCTTAAGTCTGTTTTAAACTTTCCCTGAGGAATGTGAGCTACTTAATAGTGAGCAACAGTAAAAACCACAATTTTGTCTCCAGACCTTCTCCAAGTAGGAGTTACCTATAGCCTCAGGAGATTTCTTATTGTGCTATTTGAAAACATCTGACTGTAAGCTTGGGTTAGTACCACCTACTGAGTCACAAATATCCAGCACATTACTATTAGTCTCCTGAGGATGTCAGGTTGTGAAAAGAGTTGCGTGCATGGATTTGAAAGATGGCTCTCTAAAAGTGACAAATGGAAAAAAATATGCAGAGATTTTTGGTAAGATTATTAAGGATGAGGGTGTCAGTGCAGCAGTTTGACATCCATAGGAAATTCTAATGATGTCTCTATAGATGGTATGTGGGTATTTCCTTTTAAGAAGATATTTAAATATGATTTTGTCATTATATTTTAGAAGTATTTTAAATAAATAGCAGTTGTAACAAGCAAGCACAGAGCACATCCACATTCTCTGAACTGATAGAATAGATGAGGGTTGAATTTCTGCTCAGGAGGTGAGGTTAATAACGTATGTCACAGTTAGAAATTTTATCTATGATATCAGCTTAATGGTTAGAAAGTATTTTATAGTATCTTTCAATGACATTTTATATCATCAAACACAACTCTGGGGTCAAAATATCCAGTATCTCAAAGGATACTTTATTAGGAGTTATGTCTTGCTAGAACTTTTTACTTAACCAGGCCAGTAATCTGTGAAAAACAGCCTTGTTTTCTGCTTCCTATATTTAACATGCAAAATGAAATAATAGACTTTCTGATAAAAATCAGCACGGGGAGAATTTGCATTCCATGCAATTCTTTTTAAACTGCCTCTATATGTTTTTCAGCATCAAGTGACATTTAATGTCATATTTCTAAACCTCATGACTGAAAACCCATTAACATCCTCTGTTAAAATAAAAAAAGGCACAGAAGCACAATTTGAGTTCAGATTTCTCCTGAAGATTGACATGTCAGTGTTTTGTAAAATATCATTTTTTGGAATTGCTATATTTAAGGAAATGCTGTGCTCCAAATACCAGTCTGTAAAACAGAGCTGGGGAAGGGATGGTAGGATTTGTAAGAAGTCAGTCAGCCAATTCAATAACTAGGGGAATACTCCTGTTGAAAAGTAGCCAAGGCTTTCCTCCTCTTTCTGTTTCTACCTGAGGAATCACAGTCAGGGAGTTTGCTAACACACAGTTGTAATTACAACTCCCAGAAGTGACCAACCTATCCTCACCTTCTCCTAACATATGCAAACTCCCACCTCAACAACACAGCCAGAAGTTAGGCAAACTTTAATTTTCATCACTCCTCCCTCACTTCTAGCCCATGTATTGATCATCCTAAACTGTCATTGATCATCCTAAACTGTCATTGATCTGGTGGCAGCACACACCACAGCAATTTCTATTTGCCTTTGGACAGATCATGCAAATCTAGAGCTTTCTTCAATATGTTCCCTTTCAACATCTGATGATGCTCTTGGCACAGCTGCCTAAGGAGAGGTCTCACCCATCCCATGGCCATGCTCTCATATAGTACTGCAGCTATATGGGAAAATACCCATCACCCAAACCCTTCATTCGAGGTATGCCCAGGTGACCCTTGTTCTTCCGGACAGTCAGCTGGACAGTCACCCTTTCCCTCCCTTCCCACTCTTGCTGCAGAGCAGTGATGGTAACCTGGGCTGTAATCCCAACACTTTGCAGACATGAGGTGAAATATCAGGGGGAGGCAGCTGCAGGCAGAACTCAGAAGGGTGAGGAGTCAGGTAGCAAATAGCTGGGTGTTCACCTGCTGCAAAATAAGAACTTCTCATGCAAAGAGCTGAATTTTGGAGTACAGAGGGAAATAAAAATTAAAATCTGAGCCTCTGAGGCATGCAGTCATTTGCATCTGGAATTATGTAGTTGTGGAAATTCGTGTCTTAGAGCTGGAAATCCAAGTTAATTGCAGATTGGTATGTGTTACACTCACATTATCCTGGCAAAGTAAGAAAAGGCAAAAAGTTCGTCTAAGATTCTGACACAGTGATTTTCCTTGGGTTTTCCATAATTGCCTTCCAGATTATATAATTTTTGTGAAATATACAGCATAAAATATTGGTAAATAATTTCAAAGGGATGTTTATTACTTTATTTGAATATTTTGCCAAAACAGTATTCTGTGTTATTTGCAGCCCATGAAGTGAAGGTGAAGATAACACATGACACTATTAGGTAGTATCATTACCTTACAGGGTATTTCTAGGGTAATGTTCCTCCCTTTTAGGGATGTGACATGTTGCTATTGAGGACCTGGAAGCGGGACACTTGCTCTGTGACACTTTCCCTGTGTGAGAAACTATAGTCAAAGGTAGAACAAAAGGTCCACAGCCATTTTTTGAATACTGATGAAATGAACTCCAGCTTCTTATACAGGAAGTTAATTTCATGATAAAATATCCATTATGAGAATAAAAAAAACAGTTGTATCTTTGCAAATACTGGGCAACAGTTTTATTTCTGATTTATTGTTTATGGGTCAGGTCAAGACAGTTACTTGGCAGTCGGAATCACCAATACTAGAAAGCACAGTCTGTGATTTTCTTTCAAACAAGGTTACAGAATTTTCTAGTCTTCTTTTTATATTCTACATCTGAAACATGATCTATGTTTGCCCTTAAAGAGAAATCTCAGGGCTCAACAAGACAGCCCTGAGACATACAGCACACAGAGCAGACATTGAAAGACCTTGGGAGAAGTTGATGCAGAAAGATTATAGACACAGCTGGTATCTGAGCATGGCCTAGTTGAATAATTTAGTTTATTTCAAACAGCATAAAAAATTCCTCATATGGCTCCAAAACATCCCCTGAAGTTCTGTCATATAAACATAGATGCTGTCTCACTCCAATTAATGAGTCAATATGGTAAGAAAAAGTTTGAATAGGAATAGCCACAAATAGATGACACCTCATGCAGGGTTGTTTTGGTGAAAACTGTGTCAGGAGGCCTGTAACTACCACCAGATCTCCTTAACGTGCAACACAGTCTGTGCTTTTGCTATTTTAAAAATTAGCCAAGGGACCTGTGTTTGTTTCAATGAATGTCTTTCTTTGCATGAAATATTTCTCAAATACCATTTATTGCTATGTGTTTGATTCTTTGTGGAGTTTCAAGGCTGAGATTTAATATTTTAGACTGTCTAAACAAAGCCCTATTAAAATTTGCTCAGGTTTGCTTAGAAAACCAGAAACCCTGTAATTATAGGGAGAATTTGAAGGAGAAAGCAGTTTCATTAACACCAGAAACTACTATTTATGCCCGTGAACTGTGTAAAACTGCAGTTTCAGAAATCCTGCTGAAATAATCCTTCAGTGTACTCAGTAAGACAAAATTGTAAAGAAGCAGCTCTTCCATGTGACCTCGAGGACTGGACCCATTGTTTTTACATGTAATTTTTTCCAGTCCCATATTAGTAGATTTACAATGCCTGAAGTACAGCTGATGCAGCAGCACACCCTCCTCGTTGCTGCCATCTCCTCCAGGAAAGTAGCAGGGCATTCAGAGCTCCTGCTGGTGCCATGAGATGTCAGTGGGGGTTCAACCTGTAGATGCAGGGCTGTGCATGGCCTTCAGTTTGTGTTTGCCTAACCTACAGTTTTCTTTCTATTAGGGATATAAACTTACCTATCTAACTACAAATGTGCCCTCTTTGGCACAGGCCATTCTTCTGGCCAAGTACAGTAATTAGGGATATGCTTTCTTTATTATGCTGTGTGGGGTTTTTACAGTGCCTTTGAAGGGTGCCAAATTGACAGCAATGGGGCTTCAGGTCCTCTCTCTACCCACAGAGCCATTTCAGCCATTTGGGTTTTGAACAAGCATTATTTGCACACATTTAACTTCAGTGAGACCAGTACCCGTGCATGGCAGCTAATGTTGGAGAGAAACAATGAGCTGAATTCTCTACTGTTTGTTTATTTGTGTTTGTGTTCATATTGAAGACGACGAAAGTGCAACTTCATTAAATTAAATTAAATTTTATAACAATCAAATGATTTAGGTAATAAAGGGGGGCAAAGAAAGAAAATGTTCCATTTTAATAGCTATAACCTGTAAGCAGTGCTTTATCTTGCCGCTGCTGTTGTAAGGATTAGTAATTGCAGCCGTCTAGACACAGGAACAGATGCAAAGTAGAGCTTTATTATATCAGACATTTGCCCTGCTACGATACAGTCTAATTGCCCAGAAAATATATTTCTACATGAATTATTTCTAATTTGATTTGAACTAGACCAACTGTTGTATTTTGCTGAACTTTATCAGGTGATAAAATGAAGCACTAAATTTCAAAATAGCTTCTCTTATCAATCTTTCAGAGAAAAAGATGAATAATTGAAACTTAAAATGGCATGTGTTTCTCTAACAAATAAAATATTTTTCTTTCTTGTTAATTATTGTTTCTTGATTTCATTCACCTGTGTGGTTCAAAAAGAAAAGCAACATTAACGTTTATTTGTGATTTAGGAGGCTATGTCTACTAGTGTTGCATAAAAATATTTTAAAGTGCAAGTTTTAATTCTGATTAGTGATGATATCATTGTGAGAGATGTAAGGACTTCAGTTTGGTTATCTGAAAATGTTGATAATTTTTTTTTTAAATGGGAGTTTTCCTCCCAATTTTTTTTTTTTCCTTTTGAGAGTATTAGTACAAAATCCTGAATTTTTAAAATAAAATCTGGTAAACATTTCGTGTATTTCAAGACAGCCTGAATGTGCTGACAATGGATAATCAATGTGAAATAAAGGTTAATCTTTGGATGGTCAGGTCCATGATTTTAAAAATATTAGATTTTGTTGCTGTGCATTTCTGTTCATTTTGCAGTCATTATTATATCTGTCCTATTTCTTTTCCCATTTTAAGAAGAATTTAGGAAATTCAGGGGAATCTTTCAAGGGCTTATGCATAAAATGATAATAGTAACTTGCTTCCTCCTTCTTCCCATCCCCCCAAAATAGAGCATACTACTGAAATTATTTAAATTGACTGAGCCTTTTAAGCAAGTAAACACATTTTAACTAGTTTTTTTTCCCAATCCTTCCATTCATGCCTACTATAGAAATTAGCCTTCACTCTTCCTTCACTTACACATGGATACACACACTTGCATGGACACAAGAAAAATTTCTTTTCTCCTGTCAGCATTCCTACCCAACAATAGTTAGATTAGTGGAAATGAGGGCCTCCGCAGAGAAAGGACATTCAGCCACAGAAGGCTCCCTGCAGGAACAGCTGGTAGGGGTTAATGGCTGCTGAACCTCACAGCCAGGGCCTATTCTCTATTGTGTGTTCAACTCCTGGGAAGGAGGGAGACTTGTGACAGCTTCTGGGGTGCACGGGATCAGAGGTACAGCAGCTAGGTCAGAGAGGTAGTGTTCGGGGGGAAAAGGCTAGCCTGGAATTGCAATAAAAATGAACTCTGCAGCGGGGACAGCCGAGCCTTGAAATCTGCAAAAAATTGGGCGCAAATTGCCATGGGGAAACAGTAAAGGATTATTCAGTAACATGGCTTCTAACCTTTTAACAACTGCGATATGAATTAAAAGAACAATTGGAGGGAGATGGTGGATGAATAATTCATATCCGAAAGTGGATGAAATCCAAGTCCGAGCTAAACATGCACCGCTAATGTATGTTATTTACGTTTGTACTCTAACCCCTCCGAGTTCAGCTCTCCGGATGGTGGGGCGAGCACCGTGCCTGCAGTACCAAGCCATTCCAGTCAGGAGTGATCACTCAGTGCTCAGCGTGCTTGGGCTTGAGCAGAGGGTGGTTAATAAGTGCATGTTTCCCCTCGGTGTAGGTGTGTTTGCCACACCACTGCAGCTGGCGTGTGGAAGGTGCCCTCCTCAGAGCACTGGCAGGGGCTGTGCTGGAAGGTCAGGTCTGGTTTGGGGCCAGGCTCCTCTGCTGCCTGCCTGTGCCCGGCACACACCGGGAGAAAAAATTCCAGCTGTCTACAAAGTTGAGAAGAAACGCCTTGATGGGCTGAAACAATCACCTCTGGGAAAACACTGGGATGTTCCTGTCACCTCTGCCCCTCCTTGCTTTGGGATAGTTTGGCAGGAGGCTGAGGTTTTAAAGGGACCTTAGAGGGAGCTGCACTTGCTTCCCTTCTGACAGAGGATTCCTCTCCATACAGTATCTGAAAAGTTCCAAAATTAGGCAAAGTAGCCTAAAATTGCAAAAAAATATTAGATTGACCAATTCAGTATGGAAACGTCCTCTCCTTTCACCTACTATGGCAGCAAACTTTCCATTTGTTTTGCTGGTCTTTTGGTATGGGAATTGCTGACACTCAGTAACATTAAATATTGAGAGATGTTAGGAATGTTACACTTGTAAGCTATGGCTTAAGTAAAAGAATAGCAACTTTACTGGTAATTCAGCTCTTTTGCTCTAAATCTACTGATTCCCTGTTTTCATTATGCTTCTAGATGAGATATGCAGGTCTTGGGAGACATTAGCACATATTTCACCCAGTGCAGTTTGGGTGAAAAAGTTCAGCTGTAATTATCATTCCATGGCTTTGTTTGTTTAATCTCAAAAATTTTAAGCCACGTAAATCATTTTGCCTTATGGTTAGCTTTTTGGTTTTTTTCTCTATGTGAGCTCATTTGAAGAAAAAAAGAGAGAGCAAGGGAAAAACAGTGTTCCATTGAAATCCTCACCTGCATCAGAAGCATGAAAGATACTGTCAGTGAGCTCCCAGTGAGCCCTTTGGAAGCAATACAGATTCAATACACTCATTAAAGTTCTTTTATTTGGATTGTAATGGCTCAATGAAAGCGTATGAGCCAGAGCCTGAGGGCTTTTAAGAATATTTAAGATGCACTGAAGTGTGTCATGCCTTAGTACACCTTGACACAGTACTGCAGACCCCAGAATGAGGATTGACAAGTACAGGTAAAAACAACAACAGAGACATAACAGAACAATAACAGAAATGCCTCCCTGAAGCACCGACACTGACAGCTTGATAGAATAAGCAAAAATATCACCAAAATGACTTGCAGGCAGGAATAAATGAGGCTTCCAAGCACTCGGGAGAGAGCATTCAGACCATTTATCCTGCTTTACACTGTGGGTACTGCAATGCTGAGTGTAAGTGACTTCCCCAGAGGCAGGCAGCAAAGCAGAGCACCTGCTGCCACAGCCCTTAGTCATGCTTTCTGCTGGCCTTGGTAGGGGTGCATTGAACACAGAACCCCTCCTCTGCATATTCAGGTATGTCCTCTGCGCAAATGCAGGCCCCAAATCTACAAACAGCTCTGGGCATGAAGAACTTTCAACATGTACCTAAGTGCCTTTTTTGGTCCTTACTCCCAAATGTGAATATCCACATTTAGAGAATGGGCTCATCTTCATGCTGAACTTTGGTATTTGGACTGGTGGAAACATAAGTCTGCACTGAAATGTCCATACTCTCGATGCCTGAATTATTTGAAAACAGTGAGGATGGATGATAAATCTGGAAAGAAAAATAAGCTCACCTGGGCTAAGACTTCTAAATGCATGATTTCAGATCAAAGAAGATTTCTCACACTAACAATAAACATCCGAAAGCAAGATTGGCTTGACACAACTACAGCTTGGAATAGCAGAGTTAGCAGCTGTGTTTCTAATAAGTTGCATTCAAATTCCCATTTGTTTAAATAAATAAGAAAGTAAGAATAAGGGAGTTTGCTGACCTCTCGGCTATTCATATTGTCAGCATAAAGACAAAAAGGGTATGAAATTAAGAACTCAGGAGGGATTTACTGTGATGACAGACTCACACTAAGGGTTTGTTACATTTGGTAAACTCTGAAGCTCCCCAAATGCAGCAACTGATTCCAATAATTTGTTGACACATTTTTTTTGAGATACAGATAAATCAGTTTTGTGAAGCAAATTTAAGAGAGAAGGTTGTTTACAAATCCATGATGCTATTTTTAAAGCTGCCAGCTCAAACATTATGTGTGATATACTCTGAAGGATGTGCTATTTAAAGGGTTAAGCTTTTCTGACTTTCAGATACAATGAAATTATGACAGGAAGAAAATTGTGCCATTTTAGCATGAAAATGCTTGTACAAATACTGTCGTTCCTTCCTTCTTACTTTCTTTATAATGCCTCAACGATAGCTAAGATGACAGACATTTGACAGGTATCTGTAAGCATACAACCCAGGCAGCTCATTAAAGTTTTTCTTTCTATGCATCAGCTTTCACAAAGGCAAAAACCCATTAGCATTGACTATTTTGCAGATTAGAAGAATTAAGGGCTTCAAACGTTGGCTTATACCAAGCAATGTCATTTGTGAAGTGATGTTTGCTTTATTATTTCCCTTTCTCTCCTTCTGAAACCAGACTGACATGACTTTAGCTCAACGTAGGGCGTAATGTGCAAACCAAAGGACTGGCTCACCGATGAAAAGAAACACATTCCCTTTTATACATGACTGGAATGGCAAAAAGGGGAGACTTTACATGTACTATTTAGGCTCATTAGAGTACTGATTATGATAGTTCTCCGGTGTAATCTTTAATCGACTTTGACACTAGATTTGCCCCGTTACAAATCCTGTCATGCAAATTAAGTCATTTGTGTTGTTTGATATGGAAAGATCTGCTATGAAATGAAAGATTAGTTCACAGATGAGGCACCAGAGACTGCTGCCCTTGTGCACCGTGCAACTGATTACAAGGATGAGAGCATCCATTTTTATACTGCTGTTAACATTTAGGAAAGAAGATTAAATTATCGTAGTTTATTTCCTTCTTCCCACATGCAGTTATTTTAAATAAGATTTCATAACCCTTTTTGATCGTATGCAAAACTGGTAAAGCTGGTTAAATGCAATACCACCATTTTAAAGAGGGGAACATATTTTTGGAGGCAATGTGGATGATACATTGGGCATTTTTTTTTGTATGTCCTTGAATGAGATACTGAATTTTGTTCCTTTTTTTATTAGTAATCAGATGGCAGAAATTTTACCACCATGTACAAATCAGCAATGAAAAATTACTGTAAATCTTCATGTGCTAAAAACCTATCCTTTTGGGCCCCAATGTATAGGATGCATTTTAATATTGTTGTTTTTGTTATCTATGGAGTATTAGAATCTTTCATTAATCATATGGGCTTGATAGGAAAGGTCTACTTAAAGAATGAGGTTTTTTTCTACTCAGAAACATAGATTAAGAAGAAAACATTGTATCTAGGCCCACTAAATATACATTTAAGTAAAATTAGTATTGCTGGTGAATGGGCCAGAGCTGGTTTAAGATTTTAGTATCTCTCATGCCCAAGCCACAGTGATGACTGGCATAGCACATTTCATATATCTGGCCTTGATTCAGGTAGGTAATTCCTTCCTGGTGACAAAGAATATCAAAGTCTCTATAAGGATCATTTGGTCTGTACTCTTGAACCAGCGTTTGATCTGCTCCAGGAATTTGAGAAGCTTGGTTAGTTTTAACAATTTCCTCTTAAGAAAAAAACATAAAATAATATTTTCATTTTAAGCATATCACCTAATTTCTCTGAGGTGGTGAGAACCATGGGTATCTACACCAGTTCAGACTGATATAGCCAGAATCTAAGCAAACCAAAATAGATGACAAAATAGTCATCATTTTCCATTTTCGTTAAGCTTTGTCAGCAAAGAAACAGCTGTGCAATACTTTTGTATGCTGCTCTGGCTCTATGGGATGGACATACAGAACATGCCTAACACCATGGCTGGGGATGGAACTCAAGAGATTCCCAAGTACAACTGCTATATATTCTTTAAGGCGAATAAATTTGTGCTCATTTTGTCCTAACCATTCTTTCTACCTATCCATTTACTTTGTCCTTTTTAAAACTATATGTTAAAAAAAATTGCCACTATATTTGGTCACTGTATTTTGGCATAGCATGAATATTTCACGCAGTCTGATTGTCCCTTTATTCTTTGGATAAACATGAATGCTGCAGTTACCTGAAATTCTCTTAAATGACCACAGCACAAGCTGTAATGATCCTTGGAAAGGTTGTTTTACTTCTGTATAATTTAAAAGGAATGTTAACCTTTACTTCCTACTTGATTATTCCAAGATTTTGTGTGTGCATTTATTTACAGATCAGTAGTGTTAGATATTTCTGAGTTACTGAAAAAAACCCTAAATATTAAACGATTATTTTTAGGAACCTCGAAGAAAAACTCATATAATACACAGTTGTAAAAACTCAACAAGTATTACAAATTTCAGACCACCAATTACTTGAATAAGCAATTGAATATTTTACTTCCTCAGCAATTAAGAATGAAATACCTGAAACCTATCAAAGACACATTTATATTTATATGGTATGTTGAAATTTACAGGGATGACTTTGTCTCCTTAGTGTCAAGTGACAGTTTTGAAGCATGTAAAAAGTAAACCACGAGGATTCATCTGAAAAGCCTAGTTTTAGTGTATTTTTTATTTCCTTTTAATGTGTTATATTTTAGAAGAATAAATCTATATGTTTTAACACATAAAGTGTGATGGTAGAGCTTAAACTAAGGATTACCAAGAATTACATGATTCAGTTAACATTTGATAAGTGCAAACATTGTCTACATGTGCTCTGTTATTGCTGTAAAATTTTTCTATTGGCATAAAATACATTTGGACATGCTTTCAAAGAGATGCATACTACAAGTGTACAGGCTTTCATAAAGCAATCCTTGCAATTCAAAGGCATTAGGTACCTATCAACATATTTTCAGTATTGGATCTCTCTCTTAGACCCATTTGGGAGCAGTGTATAGTCTTCTATTAGCCAAAATACCACAGTACTTATACAAAGGATTCAAACGTGTCACATACTTCTCCCCAGGCTCATTTGCTCTCAGTGCTTGATGCTTCCTGCATTACAATAATGGAGTCTATAAAATGTAATAAGAAAAAGTGTACTTTAATTAACTAAGTCCTGCTATGAATAAACTCTGAAATAAATCACTTATCTTTATTTGCATGTATGAGTTGTGTATAGTGACAATTTATATTAAGTTTATTGAAGGTGCTTTTACAGTATGTGTAAATACAGGCCTGGTCAGAAGAAAGCTCGCAACACTAAAATGTCCAAATTTTGCACTGGATGGATGGATATAAAAATTAAGTAGAAGACTGCTAGCATACAAGGGTTGTTTAAACCCCAAGATAAAAATCAGAGTGCACTACACCTATTAAACCGTGTAGTAGTTCTCTGAGAAAAATGCTGGAACATCTATCAATTAAGTCTATTTAGAAACAGTTTAGTTTGAATGGATTTTCCAGGTAGTAGAATAGGTTAAGTCATTTAGTAATATTTTTTTTCCTTCTGTGGGTGTTAAAAGTCTATTAATGGCATCCTAGGAATTACAGCCTTTTTTTTTTTTCCAATTTATTCATACCCTAAATTACAAAATTATTTTCTAAGGCATCAACATTTTTTAGATGCTTAATTCCATTAGTTTTGAGATAAGCCTTTTTGACTGACTGTAAAGTGTCATTTGCTTGTCTATGTGCATTTGGATGTGTGAGTAATGCATGTCCAGGACACCACAGACCCTTTGTGTGGGTGGGTAGCCAAAGACTGTATAATTCTCAAAAGATGCTTTTCTGTGTTGGTGTGAGTAAAAGCTCACATGCAAGGTTTTGGCTTGACCCTGATGCCTTGGGTTTTAACTTTTATATTTTTCAGATTCTGTACTGCTTAGTGTGTAACTCTGAAGTTTCTTGTAGCCTGGTAATTTCTGCTCTCTCGTGCTGAGTAGTCATAACAAAGCCTCTCCAGATCTGCTCTTCAAGGACACCCAGACCGTCCTAGACCCAAAAAGGATAAAACAAAAGCCTCTGAAAGGGGGGCAAGGTGAGAGGAATTACAGCATTAAACTGAAGCTTTAATTGGAGAATTAACCCTGGCTGTGCAAATGCACCAAACCTATAAAGGTGTAAAGAACTCGTGACCTGTTGTCCATCTTGGGGTCCATTTTGGCAGCAGCCTCTGGCTCCCCAGGGTGTGCCTTTGAGGGCATTTCAAATAAATACCCACCTTTATTCCCTTACTCCTGTCTAGGCTCTGTTTTTAGGTGGCCTCTTAAGGCATCAACACATTCTATACAAGATGCCATACCCAGTGCACCAAATGAGATCTCAACTGCAACTCATTTAATGGGGGTAGTAATATTTCTCTGCCATCATGGAAGTATCTTGGCTGACCCATCCTGTGATTGTATCTGCATTACTCTTGGTGACTCTTGGCTTTCCTGAAAATGTCATGTCCTCTTCTTAAACAGTCATTGCTACCTGCACAGCAGCATCTTTCATTAATAGGCCACAAGTGCACAAGTGCATCACTGAATTATCTTCTGCCCAGCTTTCCACATGGTTTTTGCATTATCCACCTTTGTGTCCCAATATGTGTCCTAACCAATTCCATCAGGACTCTCTGTTTTGTGTCACTGTTCCAAAAGAGAGCATCAAAAATATTCTCTCCCCTGATACCCATCCTAAGAGATTGAACTGACCTGGAGGAACTCATTTTTAATATTTTCCCAACAACCTTCCCTTCCAGCACTGCTCCCTCCCATCTTCCTCTTAACCAGATATGAAATATGCAGAGAGCATTCTCCTTTGCTGCAAAGGAGATAGCCTATAATGTAAAGCTGGCAGGTTATTCTAGTACAATGTACATATAATAAACTTGTGCTGCAATGTATCCAGCTTCCTTTTACCTTAACAGTGTAATTAAATTTTCCCCCAAGTTTGCACTCAAGCACCTTATATTCTCACTTCAGAGTAATGGGAACAGATGCCCATGTTCTCGTCCCCATTAAATAAAAGCTTCTGGTATTGTGATCTCTTTTGAAACCTGACAGATTTCTTAAAACTTATTTCTGAAATAATGCTCAACTGATGGGCTCTTCTGGAATGAAAGTTACTCTAATGCTATTCCACCTTTTCCCTTTATTTCTCATCTTCTCAAGAAACACAAACTGAAATGCTTGGGATTCAGTCACAATCCCAGTCATAGTGTGAATTCTATCTTCTCTGGTTTTACAGCCAGTTTCTAACCTGTGTTTGTGCTGAATAATGGCCATGAGTGAACATTTGTTCTGCAACTGGTCTCTAAATTGTAAGGGTTTTCTTATGTGAGAAGAACAGGAAGGCTAATATAAAGAACAGAACAAGGGGAGCACGAGGTTGTCTACTTGTCTTCTAAATTTTTTGCCCTCTGTCTCTGCAATGCAATTAGGAATCTGTGGTTTTGAGGTGCTGTGAGCATAACTGGTATAATAAACTTGGAATTAGGAAAGAATCTTTGTATTGTGGCAAAATTGCCAGGAATATATGACTATTTTTTCCTTCACACAGCCTTATAAAGAGTACCACAAGAGTACTTAGTGAAGGTTAGGCAGTATCAAACTCAGTAATTAATAGGAATGATCTATTTGTTTCAAATCACAACCAGTGTCTGCTGCGGATAAGTAGACAATAGTTCAGCTCCTAGAAAAAAAATAAAAACCAACAAAACATGGAGAGCTATGATTTTGCTATTCAGCTTCAGGGAATAATGTAAACACTTTGAAGCCTCAGGTCTTGATTTACCAATCCCTCCATCTGCTTCCCTTTCCCCTTTCTTTTCCACATTTCCATAAGTTGGGGCTTTTTCACATAAGCCCTATAACATTTTCACTGAGACTACTTCCAAAATATTTGGTAAATTAACCAGTAGAATTCCAGCCTTCTGTCTGTAACTCAGAAACTGATACATTTAGGTTAACCATAGAGAGACTCTGACCAAAGTTTAAAGTGAAGTTTCACATGAAGTATTCAAGAGTAAATAACTGACTCTATAAATATTCAGCTCAGTAGGAATTCAAAAACTGAAAGGGCAAAATTGCCTTTTCACTGACTTGCCAACCCTGCAGCAAATTAGTGGGAACAGATGGAAGACGTACAAAATATTCTGAATCAATCTGTTATGTTTTCTATAACTAAAGGTCCTCCATACATTTATGATGTAAAGGAGATATAGTAAAAAAATTAGGAACTCTAGCTTTGTTTATGCAAATAAAAATGATAGTCTAAACAGCGTGCAAATTTTGACTTAAAAGTTCAGGAAATTATGTTCCACCCCAAAGCAGGTCCTTACATGTAGAAGGTCTGGGATTAAAATAAAATACCAAAACACTAGATTCCCAAATATGAAGTATTTCAAAACATTTCATTTATTTCTGCTAATGATCATTATAATTACAGGCTATTGAGGTGGAAGTGTGTCACTGATTCAACAATGACTACTTCAATGAATAAAACACAAGAATATATTTATCTATTGAAATACTTGTGTAACTCCCATTAGCAGAGCTGCATGCACAAAGTACAGCAAAGTGAACTCTGTTGTATTTATACATATTATCTTAGAGAGCAGAAGTGGTCCAAAAATATGCTAAGAAAAAGAAATAAAAAAACAAGGTGTGCTGAAATACTATGGAAAACTATGGCCCATGAGGGCTTCAGAAACCACAGGCACAATGATATTTTAGTGCTTCTCTGGCCAACATGAGATATTCTGCTCACTGTGGCAGAAGGCAGGCTTATTCCCAACTGCAGCCACCATCCACCTTCCCTTCACTGCAGGGCTTCATGCTTCCTTAGCCATCATTCACTTCAGAAGAAGAGACTTGACGTGGCTTCTGTGTGAGGAAATTCAGAGGTGGCTGTTCTATGAGTTACCGAAACCACTTGATTTAAGACAAGAATTTTACACCTAAGCATAACAGATAATAAATATATAGGGCAGAGGTGACATATTTTATTTAGGGTTACATTTTTGCGTAAGTGAAAAAAATGAGCCATAGGGAGCGAACCTTATCCTTGGAAAATCCACAAAGGGAAGCATAATATATTTGTCTTAGTGAACTAGGTTATCATCTAAGATGGTAATCTTTGGCCATTTGGGAGCTGGGCTGGTGAAAAGTGTCTTCATTAAGACTGGACCTGAAAAGAGGAATGGCTTTGTTTAGAATCTGCCCCTTAAAGGAATCTATTGGGTCAGGTTCAGCTCCAGTGATATTCATATCCAATGATATGAGTGTGAACAATACTTGCAAACTCATGGCAACCTAAATTAGACATTCCCATTCGGGCCCACTGCTGTCCATACTGGGACTGAAAGGAAGTCAGTGTTCTGATGGCTTAGATGTAGGTTTGATGAGGATCAGAGACAAATGGCATCACAGGATTAGATAGATGTGCAAATCAACCAGTAAGCAAGGGGTGTGATTAAAATCTTGTGCCCCGTGAGCAGTAAGTTATAGGAAAGGCAGCAGGCAAAGCTGATGGTGCTGAAAAGAGAAAGCACATGTACAAACACAAATGAATAAACAGATATGCTTGACACTTAAACAGAAATTTAAGAGTCTAAAAAGTTGAGAGATAACATAGATGAAATCTTCATGAAATATTGGAATGAATGTGATGTCTGGTGATGACTCAAGCTAAGATTTCTTATGGGATGAACACACAGTCTCTCATACAGTGCTAAAAGTCCAAGTCTGAAATGATTTGCACACAAAAAAGATGACAAATGAATCCCTTGACTGTGAGATTCACAGCAGACCAAATCAAGGGTATTATGTTGTATGCTATTAAATTGTCATACAACATGGAGCTCAGTTCCCACTAATATCAAGGTCTGTTTTCTGCTTTCTAGGCCATTCATTGGATGATCTTGTCTTTTGAGTATGAAGTATTTTCTTTGAGTATATAGTTACTTATAAATATGTAATTCCAATGCTGAAAGATTGGTGGTGTGCCCATAAAACTTTAATCAGCACTCCATTTAATTAAGGCATCTTGTTTTGCCATTCTGAACAATTTCTGATGCCCAGTATATGGAAAATGAGTTATTTCAGTTGTGATATAAAGAAAGCAGTTTATTACCAAGTTGGATTTTCTTACTTGCATTTTACTTAAGCTGTTGAAGACATTTTGCAATGATTAATTTTTCAGTTATAATTAGGCATAGCAATTGGAACATTTTTAGTATCACACTGATAGCTCCTTAACTCTGAGTATGTTCACCTATAGATAATATTATGCTTTTCTCATATGTAGTGAACAGATAGCTATGGCTAGGCTTACACTAAACACTCTTTAACAACAAATTTAAACATTCCCCTTATTTTTGAATCACTTATGATGCAGCTTTCTACTCTGTCTCTGGTGTTGAAAGTAGGCAGAAGTACTGTGAAATGGTGGTAGATGGCAAACTCCCTGACACCATGTGGAGCAGGAGACAGGGAGCAGTGTTTGAGGGCAGGGCAGCACGCACACACTTGCAGATGTGACAAAAACTCGTGTCTGGCTTACCAGCCTGCAACCACTTCACCTTGAGTAAGGATGAGACAGAACTTGCTGTCAGTTTGTGTTGCCCTTTTGTCATCTCTGTCTTCACTGGAGAATTCAAGGTTTTATTCTCATGATGTTTACTTAGGAGGCAATAGTGCTGTTTCCAATTGCAATGTTATTTTTATGTCAGGAATCTTACAACTGCTGAACTGATAGCTACTTTGATCATTGTAAAAAATTAATGAAAATGGATATTTTATGAAAAATTGTAAATAATTTTCCATAGAATGATGACTTTTGCACATTATAAGCAATTAAAGAAAAAATCTTTGCAAGTAACATATTTGCATTATACATAATATATAAACCATGAAGGAGGACTTGAGAGGAGGGCATAATGAGGTAGACACCAAATACACACAGCTGATGTGGGTATACATTAAGAGAGGAGATAAATTAAAATTTGGACAGGGAACATATCTTTACAAGTCACTCCTTTCCCGCAAGTGCAGTGTTTTGATAGCTGCTGTTAAGTCTCCAAGGAAACCAATGCTATTTGTGACTTTGTTTAGTGGTGGAAAACTAATTTTTACCTTCTCTTCTAAGACTGACAAGTCATGACAGCTCTTAGAAGTCTGCAAATAGATTATTAGTCAAGCCTTGCTGTATTTTTAGTTACCTTTTTTGTGTACTTAGACTGAATCACTGAACTACACTACACATCAGAGGTGGAAAAGTCAGTCATGAGCTGAAAAAATGGTACAAATCCAATATTTATTAAGCTTATAGCATAATGGTATTATATTAAAAAAAATTTACCTCATGTTTAAGTCATTTACTAGTATCCTGCACAAATATAAATTTGTTTATACAGATTTTTTCCAAGGCTGCATATAGAGTTGTATACAAATTCACACCTCAAGAATGGACTGAGGACCTATCAGATTGCTGCTATCAGGCAGAATCTTACCCTCACTGCCAACCTTGAAAAAAAAAAATCTTTATTCTTAAATCTGATGCTGACAGCAAGAGCCAGACCTTTAGCAAGATATTTCATATATGCCTTGTGCATATATGAAACTGCTATGTGTTTGAACATATATGAACTGTGTATGAACATATATGTACTGCTATGTGTTCTTTCTTTTCCCATGTTTCTCTGGCAGGAAAAGGAAGATGTTGACATCCCTGGGTTGTGAAAGGCAGAGTTTGTTGTTTTCCCACATGGCAGAAGATGTGAGGTCAGAGCACAAAATGTCTGTGCCAGATGACACCAAAGCTAACACACCTTGTCTCACATCTTAACTCCAGCATCACTGAGGGCTGCTGTCTGTGGAGCTGTGCAAAGCAATCCCACAGGGAGGCCTCCACAGGATATCCCCTCAGATCTGGTGAGAGGTCCATCACACAGCAGTGTCCTTGTGTCCCATGGCACAGAATGGGCTTCTGCTCCATTAATTTGTTAGGTGATTTTTCAGAAAAGCAAAAACCTTTATCATTCTCAAGATGTAGTTCGGAGACTGAAAAGAGAACTTGCCATGTAGTTCAAGAGAAGCAGGGATGTGTAAGAGCAGCAGCTTTGGAATTAACCTCTGGGTTTAACAGGAGACACTCAGGAGCATGACAATAAAGTTGTGACAGAGGATGACAGGGGTTCTGATTCAGTCAGCTCCGAACATCTGTCATAAGCTGAATAAAATTGGACAACAGATGTGGGGAAGAAGGAGGTGACAGAAGCTTCAGGGCTATTGAGAAAAGAGACAACATTGCAAGGGATGACGACATGGGAAGTTATCAAGGTACTCAGGGTAAACTCCCTTCTAACTCCCTTCTGTATAACCTGAGAACAAAAAAAAAAAAACTTCCTTCTTTCTTTCCTTTTTTTTTTACATTTCTTTTATTGCAACCCTTGGATTATATACTTGTGACCATGGTAATTTAATCTTTCTTAATCCTGGCAAGTGCAAAAAGTGATATTCCTTGTGACTTATTTTTACATTTTTCTTATGTAAGTGGGAAACCTAAAGTATATTTTCAAGCCTGGACAGATATTCATATACTATCCCATAAAAACCTTTCAAATGCAGTAATAAAACTTCACTGTCATTTATCCAGTTTTCTTTTTTTATCAATGACAATTACGTTGAATTTTTTCACCAATGTGTTTGTGTTGCATTCCAAAATCCTTAAAATCCAAATCCATTTCAGTGTACTTGAGTTTCTAAGACTTGCAGCTTTGTGGCATGTGTGAATGTTAACAGTAACTCAGTGGAGTTCTGGTGATAAAGTACTGGGAAAAAAATAGGATAAAGCCTACTTAAATCTCCAGGGCATCAAAGAGCAATGAGAGCCTCTGTCTACTCAGGGTTTGACTCATCTCCTCTCTACTGGATTGCTCTCCCTCACTGGTCACATCACTCCCTTAGGGCACTTTTTAAACTGTTTTTTAATCATTGAATCCAGAAGACAAACATTGATAATTGATTTGAAAGCTGATGAGAGAAAGCTGGATGTGCCACGACCTCATCCACCAGGTTTTGAAATAATCAAATACCAAGTGAGTTTGAGAGTCAGATGTTGTGAAAAGACCTGTGAGAGAGGGATGTGACTCCATGAGTCTGAATGTTCAGACTGCAGTCATGGCAGGCCCCTGAGGACAGGCACCTTTTCTGCTGATGCCTTCCTTGTTAACAAACTACCTCCTCTTGGTGAGCTCTTAGAAAAATAAGCCATTGGCTGAGCTCCCAGGGACTCCTGAGTCTACCAAAGCATGGTGTTCCAGGTGGGATAAGAAGGATGCCCTGGCCTGGCAGTATATAGGATACAAATGATGCTCAGAAGATATACTGAATGGTAGCCATGGGGGATTTATATACACAACTACATAAAAGCACAGAAGAAATTACATCCAAAGTCTCAATAAAACCAGTGGAAAATGCTCGATTTCTCCCCACACCAATACCTAGAAATCTAGGTCTTGGCTCTGAGATATTTTCTCAATGATTCTAATTCCTAATTTTGCTGACTGTCATGGAGTTATCCCAGCCACAAGTGCAGCCTGTTGACTTTAGTGTAAATGCTTTTGTGAATATAGCGAGTAACATTAGATGTTCACTGCTGCTCACAGAGCTATTTCCACCACAAAAGATGTCAGAAAGCCTTGTTCAGTCATCTAGCTCTTCCTCTCTGTTTCCTCTCTGTCTCAGTGTGCCCATCAATGCTGAGGCAATGCAGTGTAGGCTGCAGTGTCAGAAGCAACGCAACAATCCAAGTATTCTGTTCTTCTGCAGATGTTGATGAAAAATCCAGTGAGGGAGTCACAATGCAGCAGCCTTTCTGTCCTTTTTTATTACTTATTTTTATTAAAAATATTTTTCTTGTGTTTGCTTCAACAAAATATTTTGGTCACTTGAAAAAAGTAACAATGAACAGAAAAAAGGTGAAGGTAACCTTTCTAATCATTCTGGGAAAAATGAAGCCTTGTTTCTTGTTAGTCATTACTGGCCTTGAAACTGATACAACTTTCCCAGATTTGTTAGGCAATGAGGAATCATCTGGTTTAAAACCTGTTGGAAAGCCATTTCTGGGTTCTGAATGCCTTAGCATGAATTACCCTCTGAGGTACATTTGTGCTAACAGGCCAAAGAATGCAGTTTCAAGAAGTTAAAACATAAAATCGGGTTGATTTAATGTCCCTACTCATTAAGGTACATAAACATTGATTATTGTAAATGTTTTGTTCTCTAAATTTTAAGTTCTGTAAGAGAAAGAGGAACAAAGGGTCTAATTCTTGTTCTGTTTATGTCTACTTCAAATACCTTTTCCAAGTCATGACATTTTTCAAAACCATAACAAAAATATTCCAATTTAGTATCCTGTATTCCTTTCCAAAATAACATTCTTTGTCTTTATAACTCCCTTCTAATGCTAAGATTTCTCTCCCTTCTGATTCACCCTGACCGGATCTGAGTCATTGCATGGTTATGCCTGTAAAGTTGTTTTGGAGCACAGAGCTTCAGTCTTGCTGTGTAATATTGAAGCAGACCTTGCTGGATGTGTTTTCAAACATTGCTGTTTTGTAGATCCATGAAGATACAGTTTCAGTGTGGTTAAAGAAGGATATTATTTAGAACTATTCTGTCTGTAGTCAGGTAGATCTTTTTTGTCATGTGAATACCATGCTTTGGAAGCTACAGGCTCCACTATTTATCCATTTACCAGGCCCTTAACCCCTTCTAGGGGACAGACATCTATCTGCTTTCACATCCTTCTCATTGTGAACCCCAGACTTGCAGCGTACTGCTTGAAAAACATCCTTGTTTTCACTTGCCTGACATCCCCTTAGGTATACTGATTCCCCTCCTTCCTCCCACATCTCAACAATCATCAACTACTGAGGCATCCAGCATACCTTCTTGTGACTATTTTCTGCCTATGTTTCATTCAGATATAGCCAGAAAGATCACAAGCAGAAAGCTTGTAAAGTGATTAAACTCATTTTCTGCGTTTGCTGTGGCGCCAGCCTTCTAGGTCCTTTATAGCAACCAGCTCAGTCATGTGGCAGGTTGAGCCTGAGATTCCTGGTGCAGATCATTAAGCTCCCATAAATTATCTCATGTACCTGAGCCAGGGTTTGAACCAGACATTGAGAGGAGAACTTTTTTTCCTTTTGCTCTTTACTTTTCCTTGCTCTCCTGCACCACTTTCCTCTTGCATGTAGAATGGAGAAGAAATTCATTTTTCAAACAGTTGATTCTGTTTAATTCCACTGTCTTTGAATGGTACTCTCTACTTCTCTCAAAAGCCAAAATTTTCGCAAATAAAATTCATGAGCAGCCTAATCTCATAAAGAGAAGGAAAGAGATGTGTTCCAGTTTTAATTGTTAATTAAATGAATCACAGTGTATTCTAATAAAAAATTACAGTGGCCATACAAGGTAACATTTACTTCTGATGACCTTATGCCTGTGTGGGTGTACAATTTAATAGAAACTGTCAATGGAACTTACCACGGCAACAGAAAAAAATTCCTTGGATAAATTTTCTATTGATATATTTAGTACTCAGCTTTTAAACTGCATTCTTTGATAAATTTGCAATGGCATCCAGCTGAAAATCTTAATGAAATTTCTGTTACAAGAATTAATGATAATATATGGTTATGTTACACAATGTGCTAAAAAAATTACACAGTAGTAGATATACATCAAGTTATTTCTGGCTTTCTAAAAAAAACCCAACAAAACCCCCATAACCTTTCAGACAAAAAACAAAACAGATGAAAAAAATGCTATTTTGAACAGTGGGCAATTTTCACATATTCCAGTTTTCAATTTTCCAAAAACAAATTGCCCAGCTTTCAGGGAAAATAGACATTTCTCAGGAATCTTTGAGTTCGGTTCACAGTTTTCCTCCAACCTAACTTTTGGGTTATTTTGGTTTCTAATTGTTTTTAATTCATATTTTTTTAAATAATGCTGAAAAAGTTTTTTTACATAAATAAGAAAAAATGACCAAAGGAGAGCAAAGTGACTACACTAATTCTAAATGCTCTTACCAAGGTCACCAGCATCACTATGAGCAGGTTCAAAACTGTCCATACCCTATTATCCATGGAGGTTAAAAACACATCAAGGTGAGCTCAGCTCCATGGGGTGGGTGAAGTAGACACAGCCTTATACCTTCCATATGGATATGGGATCTGCTAATGGTCCTGGAAACAAACTTACAGATATTTCAGGCCACAGATCCTGCAGAGAAGTGAACTGGGCAAGCTGGGGGACACTGGTGAAGGATGTGCTGTTCTCACTGTCATGGGTGAGGGCAGAATACCTGATCTAGGAAACAGATTTGAACCTGGAATGAATCAGGGGTCCATTTGTAAAAACAATAAATTGAGCTCAATACTTTCATAAACTGAAAGTGCAGTAGCATGACAGCAAAGGGTTGATGGCCTGTAATGCTTTGTCAGAAGATTTTCCTCTCAGAATTGTCAGAGTTGCTGCCTGTAGAGAAATAAGTGCCCTTTGGGACATGGTTCAAGTACAGGAGTAGTTTAGTCTGTCTTGCATCTGAGAGGACAGAGGAATTTATCAAGAAAATCAGAAATATTTTTATGGCTGACTGAAATTCAAATCCTAGAATTGAAGGTGGAAAGTTGATGTTTTGACTCATGCAAAAAAGAAGGGAGATGCTTCTGCCCTATTTCAGAGCTGTGAGGTGAGTTTTCTTTCATATAAACCAACATTAGCTATGTACGTCTAAAAACAACATGCCTCACTGTCATTTCAGCCTGGGATTATCCATGTGTCCTGGAGACAGGCAGACACCTGGGAGACAATTTCAGTGAGCAGAACATTCTCTAGTTGCAGGAGGTATTTATTACGCCATATCATTGTTTCTCACTTCATTTCACATAATCATAACTTCTGTGGCATTTCCTTCTTTGACCTTCAGCATAGATCAGAGGACACAGCTGAAATCAAACATACTGTTTATGTGGGCTTGGCCCCTTCCAATTAAAGGATTTTTTTGTTGCAGATTTCCCCACTCTTTTTTCCTTCAGTATTCCAGTATTACCACTCCTTAAGTTTCAGTGGCCAATTTAGCACTTTAGTTTTCCTGTGTAGAATACATTCCTCTTTCACAGATGTTAACAGAAAATACTCTGCAAATCATTATCTGTGGAAAATACTGCAGTAACATTCTCTCTTTTGCACAAGTGCATGGCAGATATTTTATTTCACTTAGGCAGGAAATAAAAAAAGCAGCCAAGTGTTGCAATGCTCAAATTAAAAAAAAAAATCCAGAAAAATCAGTCAAAATTGACTGCATCATAGTTCTAAAAACAGCAAAATAGGGTCTGTCTCTACAGAAACAAAAACTAAGAGTAGTATGTTTCATTGCGTTTTTTTTCTCTATATCATTCACTCTTCTCATACCATTTTTGGCCTTTTGTCTCTCACAATCATCATTATTCTTATTTTTCTGATGTAATTCCTTCTTTCCCAAATCCCATATGATCAGCTCTGACTGCAAAGAGTTGATTTGCCTGTTTTCATATCCCAAGTAAGGGCGTGCTTGCTTTGTCTGGGAAAGATGCTTGCAATATTTTATAGCTTGTGCAGGGCTCAATAATTAAAGTGAGTCTTTGGGCTTAAACCCAATACCACAACACATATGCTCCAGACAGAAGTTATACTTCATTCCCACGGGGGAGTAAAATTAAGCCAGATCCCAACCTTGAGCCTATAGTTTGTAAAGAGCTTTAAATGCTGGGCTTGTGCACATTTAACCCAATTGTAACAGTTGTAGGGTCACAGGGAGGTGGCAGATGCTATCAGACACTTTCCATTGTAGATGATTAATTATGAAGAGAGGTCTTTGCATAGTCTATATTTGAAAATTTCAGCTGAGGTTCTTGGCACACCTACAGGAGCATCATTGTTGATTCAAGCCAGCTAGTGCCTGTTGTGTTTATCACAGATTTCCTTACAGAAGATAACCATCCAGGCTGATAAAAGCAATGAAATTTCAGTACAACACAACACTGGAAATTTGGATCACAAATAAACAAATATTGCCATCAATATTCCTGGCATTATACAGCTGCTATTAATATCAGGCTTACATATTATAATTTTATTTCTTAAGCCACACAGATAGTGCTTAGATGTATGGATTTATTATGACATTTGGCATATATTATTTATAGCATAAGAAAGGTGAAACATCTTGCAGCATGCATGTAAGGATTAGGATTTATTGTCCAGGAATCCTTGAACAATTTTATCAAAAGCCCATTTCTAGGTGGTGTTTTTCTGCAATAAATCATACAGCAGAAATCTATCAGTGGTCACCAGCAGGAGATAAATGAGAGCAGAGGAAAGAGGGTCATCACAGAATTTTTTTTCTGTATCATGACCTGTCATTGGCAGAAATCCATTTATTATCTTACACAACTGATTTTTTTCTCTCACTCACTGGGTTTGCTGTTCTGGGCACGGCTATCAAAAATAAAATGAAAAACTTTGCAGAATGTAAGCTTTCAGAACCATGAGAACAGAGCTAACTTAAAGACCACAGTTGCAAAGATTAGCACTAATTTTACTCCTCTCCTGCCCTCCTCCCTCCCTCCCTCCCACCCTCCACCTTTTCTTTTCTCTTTTCTCCACCCTCTGCATAAGAATCAACTTTTTTTGTAGTTTTCATTATAGAGATAGGAGAGGATGAGGGACAGGGCCATAAACCTGATGCCTGGGCAGTACACACAGGATCCATGGATACACAAAAATCTATTGGTATGTGCAGGAAGGAGGCAAAATCTGTATTGCCCTATCAGATGTGGGGGAGCTCTTCTTGAGCTGCATTAACCCCAATTAAAATTCCCCAAGAACCTTTCTAAGTTTTTAATAAAAGGAAGTCACATTTTTCTTCAAGTAAGCAGGGAGCGGGGTGGGAAGAGCAATAAGGAGGAGGGCTGTAGTGTGACCTTTATTTGCAAGTTGAGATTAATGGAGGTAGGAAGGAGCAATATCATCTCACATATCTCAGTGAATATCATCACCCAGATTTCTATAAGGTCCTCAAGATTGACCTACTCATGCTCCAGGCAGCTGATGTATTTGGTTAGGGAAAAGAGCCTTCACCCAGGCTGGCATTATGCTCATACAAGTAGGGTTTCTGAGAAACTAGAGAAGAGTGCATAGGTGAAATTTTTATAATACAACAGCAAAAGTTTCAAAACTAATTGACAGCTGGAGAGATTTATGTATACTTCCTTTGTACAAGTAGTGTACCACTGGGGCATGCACTAAGATTGTGCTCCTTCTGGAAACTTTGGTTACTTCTGCTTTATGAATTCTGGATTTTATCACAGTGCAAGTTTTATATGATTCTTCATCTCTCTGATCTATTTATCTCTTGGATGCACGCCAGAAGCATTTTTCTTTCCCTGGGCTAGGTAAAGAAGCAGAAATGCAAGGTCTACATTGTCCTTTGAAAATAAATGAAATAGTGAACTTATGGTCATTCATTTCTGCAACTTCAGCTGCTCCTCATCAACAAAGACAAGGGTGGGAGTGTGCAAGCCAGATAAGACCATCTATGTAAATTTATGTCGCTGCTGGGAAGATCTAGATGCAAGTGAGTCACCAAACTATGATCTCTCCTTCCCAGCACTAGACTGAGTTCTACACCACAGGGCACGAGGTGCTGTCCTTGTGGAGCTCAAGTCTCATGGCCAGAGTCACCTGTGTGCTGCCACAAAGCAAGGCTCTTTCTTCACTGAAGTACGACATATTTAACTAAGTAATTCACACTTCTAAAATTTTTCTTTCTTTCTTATGACTAAAATATTTGTTACTGAAGCAATTTGCCCTATGGCGAGTAACTATTGCAATGATTCTTCAATAATCTTATCACAAGAAAACACAAGATCTGATTGTAATGTATAGTTTATTAGGTTAATACTGTGTATTTAATAATTCATTATTAATATGTTATATAAAAGAATTATTAATTCTATAGACTGTCACTATATAATATTTATATATCATTATTTCCTTAATTTAAAGGTTGGACTTGATGATCAAAGGTTGGATTCAATAATCTCAGAGGTCTTTTTCAACCTAATTGAGGCTGTGATTCTATAATTTATAGGGAGGAAAAAAGAGGAAAGGTTTGAAGTGAGCAATTCAGATTGCTGACAGGAATAATATTCAAAAGCCAGTCAGAAGAAATCTTTATATGTGTTGCAACTAGTACAGAGATGTTACAAGTTTCAAATAAGTTTTAGCTGCAAGTATATTTTACATCAAATCCATGCAAACTTCTCAGTTGCTCTGTGTGATCAATTATAATCCCACATGAAGGCTTGATTTTAACAGGCTCCAACACATGCAGATTTTGGGCCTTCGTGGATTAGACTTTAATAATTTTTTAATTTTTCAAACTCATCTTAAAATACTGTAGGTTTTGATAATTTTCCTTGTTGCTTGCATAAATCCTTCGCAAGAAATGTATTCACTCAAAGTAGGGAAACTGTAATACAAATTCAGTAAAAGAAAACAAGGAAAAGCTACCTAAAGTATTACGATGTTATAAAAATCCACCCAAAATATTAAGATATCACAAGAATCTCTTGTTTTTCATTTCATCTTAACTTCACTGCTTACTTTTCAGCATGCAAGGTAAACATCTTCAGAATTCTATTAAAAATTGAGTTGTACTTAAGAAAAGTTTTAAAAATCCCATTTTTTTTTCAGATATGACATAATTACCCTTCTTTTTATTTGGCTGACATAATTTTCAACTGACTGGAAGATTTTATGCCTTGGAATCATAACAGGTACATTTATGAACAATAATTTATGGCTACCATATTAAATGAATGGCTCAGCATAGTAACTCGCATTTCAAATTTACTGTAAACTCAACTAAATAGCTTATCTCCACATGTAAAGCAAGCTCCTCTAAATGGCTACTAATATTTTTAAGCCATTAATATGCTCAATATTGCACATATGCTGTTAGAATATAATTTTATGCCCATAAACCAGAAAAAAGAAAAAGACAGGCTACAGGGAAAATAACAAATTTTTAAGTTGTTAAGGCTTGAATTGATCTTAAATCAATTAATTTCTTCTTCACTAAGCTGCAAAATAAGCAGTAGTTTACACTCTGCAGTCTAGTTCTTTTGGGAAAAGACAGTTTGTATCTTTCTTTTTAGTATTTTGGTTGAAACCTTTAATTATAACCAATTGAATCTCGTTAAAGATTAGGGGGCCCACATAGACAGACTGTGCATACCCAGTCATTATCTAGAGCTCAACCAGAGATTATTGTGGGTGAATTTTCTATGATATCATGTACTGTTACCTATTATCAAAATTTAAGATATATGCCACATAACCTTTCATTTTAATACTCATGCTGGCTTTAAGTATCTTTTTCTTATAAATGCTACGATGAAAGGGAAGACCCTTAAGGCAAATTTTGTTCCACTGGCTGAAAGTTGGATGCAGCAGCACTGTGGATTTTATTAATGAGGAGAAAGAAGTGTCTGTGATTATAGGACTTTGAGAGTCACAGTAGTTATGGGAATTGCAAAACAGGAATTATGGGAATTGCATCAAACCAGTTTAGCAGGGCCTTACAGAAACCCCAGCACAGGTGTCACTGAGTGGAGCAGGGATACACTGGGTGGATAAAGCTTCCACATGTGTTCACCAAAATATGGATCACATTTTGATATCAAACTGAGCAGCATCTGCACAGAAATGGTGAGACCTTTTTGCCTGCTCTGTGTTGGACACGGACGAGCAGCAGAAGAGTGGAAAGGAACAGAGAAGGAAAAGAAGAAGCTCCTTATGTTGGCACAGTAAGTGGCCTCAGCTGCCCCACCATTGTCTGTCTGGAGCTCACACGGGGAAAAAAGGGGTGAGAAGGTACTTAATGCAAAGCACATACTCCATTCTCTTGCTATGTGGGACAAGGATGAGACAGCAGAGGACTTCCCTCTTCTTGCTGAGCTTTTGGTGGGATACCCTTCCTTTTCAGATGAGGGTGAAAGAACACAGGAGGCTGCTGTCCTGCTAAAGTTCTTTATTTCACAGTCTCATAGTTTTCTGAAGGTAGAGTTCAAAGGGATTACATGATAAGGCCAAGCAGCAGCCAAACAGCAAGTAGAAAACAGCTTCTTCTTCTCTAAACTTACAGAAATGTGGATTATATTTGTTAATTGACCAATAAGATTAACACAGGATTCTAGTTTTTATTTTCTTAACAATTCTAGCAGTCGTAGGCCTTATGCAAGTATGACATAGGTATTACACAGATTTGGGTATATAGTTTCTATCAGCTCTTATTGTTTACTCTATCTAAAAAATGCAAACAGTATAGTTCTAGCTGTGTTTTGTCTAAAGTAAAGAAATTCCATCAAAAGGTAACTCTGCTGCAGTAAGGACTGTGTTTAAGGTCTCTTTGTTGCAGCTTTTTGATGTTTTAACCACTTAGCATATATTTCTACTAAAAGTTAAAAATCTATATTTCTATTTCACTTTGATGTGACTTCATGTATCTCAGCTTATGCAAAAGTTTTAATTCAACCCCTGTGCTTTGGCTTTCCTCTGGGTCTGGGTGCAGAGGAGCTCTCACTCCAGGATCTTCTCTCCATTTCTGTAGGCAGACCCTGTGGTAAAAGCAGCTTCCTGGCCTTAGTCTAGGGTTACAATTTTAACTTCCCTTTCCATTTTATTTCCTGAGCCTGTGTGTACTCACTTTGTAAATATATTTGGCAGACGAGAAGGACAGAAGTAAGCACATCTGAGTTTCACAGTTTAATCAGGTTGATAAGAGTCAGCCAAATCAAAGAAATACCTTGGCCTCTTTTGTATCACAGCCACAGAAATTTGCTCAAAGGAAAGATTCCTCATATATCATCCCAGTAAGACCATGTTGGACCAGTTTTGCTTAGCCTCCTTCATGCAAGCAGGATTTTGTAGCCCTTATCCCCCTTGTGACATGAGTGCTTAAAGTATCTGCAAGATTCCCACAAGTAAAGCAAGGTGTGAATGTAGTCCAGGAGATTTAGGGCTCATGGGAGGGATTTAAAAATAGTCATAAACAAGCAAACTGTTTGTCCTTCAGGCATCTGGGACTCTGCAGCAAAACAGCCTGATGTACATGGGAAGTAGAACATCGACCAGCAAGAGCAAGAAGTCTGGGGGGGGCTTCAGCCCCTTTCCTTTATGCATTCATATAACCCCAAATTAGAGAATGACTTTGCCTTTTGCTATTCACAAGCACTAAATTCTTCTGGAAAAATGTCGGTCCCAGCAGCTAACTTATTGTTGTCCCTTCAGTGTCTATTTCTGAGACACCATGAGCAAATTGGAAAGGAAGCAGGATATCCAATTCACCTTGTTTTTCAAGTAGGCTTACAAAAATGTTTAGGTCAATGCATTTTTAGCAACAAAAATGCAAGATATGGGAAATATTTTCCACTCTAAAGTTTTATTTTTCCTTAAAAATTGAAGGAAAGGTGACTGGAACAGACAAAATGCAACAGTGAAGATCAGAACCAACTCTGGAAAGCTTAATGTAATTGTGTAGTCATTTCCTATAGCAAAATTTTAAAAAAAAGAAGGGGGAAAAGGAAATTTTCCAAGTCAAATGCCTCACAATACCCAAAATTCCAAGTTTCTTGTATTTTACTGTGAAGGGTTCTCCAGTTCTCATGGCACTTCAGCAATAACTTAGTGGATCAGTTCTTTAAACATTTCTCCCTTGAAATAGCCCACAAGGCTTGCAGATAGAATTTGTATAGAGAGGGATAAAAAATCCCTTTGTTAAAAAATGTACCAAGGAATTTTCAGGAAAAATGATGATGGGATTGTAATTTTTACATGTGATCTTATGAAAGAGAAGATGATAAATCTCCTAATGACCCAGGCCTACAAAGGAGGGCACTGAGCTCAGTCCCCTCTAACACTGGAAGCACTAATGCAGAATCATTGCCATGTTTTATAATATGGAAAAAATATTTTTTGTGGCTTTTACTGTTATATTGGAAGAGATCAGAATGAACATACTTGGTTGACCTATTTCTCAAAACCTCCTACCTCATGGTTCTGGAGCAACATTGCAGCAGTGTCTCATGTTTCCAGCATTTAGGGATCTAATTGGGATATTGTTCTGTGCTTGCTGTTAGACAGTGCAGTGACAAGATGAATCTCAGCCAACACTGGCGGCCAGCCAGTGCATACCTTGCACAAACAAAGTGCAGGGCAATTAAAGTGTAAGTGCCAAAGGAGCACTTGAGAGACAGAGCACAAAAATAGCCATCCAGGAAAGCACTTGGAAAATATATTTCTTTGGCTTATTGGAGGACTACTGTTCCATCCATTTATTTCCTTCCCTTGATGTCTTCCCCTGAAGGCAATCTATTTTCCCCTCTTCAGTATTTTTACTCTTTAGAGAAGTTTGGGAATGCCTTGATGAGGAGGGGAGTTTTTTCTAGCAGGGCAGAGAGACAAAATTTCTATTATGTGAATTGAGGCAAAAGGATATTAGAGAGAAAGGGCTTTGGGAAGTGTGTTATGGAATGGAGCTTTTTGTAAAATACGAGGATTGGGTGCTCTATATACATATCATGTGCTGCAGAAATATAGAGCAATCATTCTGTACACAGCTATGTATAAATATTGAAACAAGGCCTGTAATTCCACTCATCAAAATGAAAGCCCTTAAGGAGTGAGATGTTCCCCCCACTCCCTGCTATGCAAACAGGTCTGCATTGTTAACTGCATTCACAATCACCTTGTTAGAAATTTGTGCAGCCTGTGTTGAATATCTAGTATCCTAAATACTCTACAAATAATTCCAACAGCACATTTTGTGACATTCAGTGACAAAAACCTAACAGAACTGAAACATTTGTTACCTGGAAGCCTGGTTGTCAATAGATGGGTAAAAGGCTGTTGGAGAGGGAAGGGGAGAGCAGGATGGGGAATCAGCTACTGGAGATAAAGGATACACAAATGTACAAACACAATTTCCATCCTCATTCCCAAACAAAGCAGCAGATCACAATATGTTTTTTTCTTTTCTTTCAGACCTGCTCCAGTGTTCTTGTGCAGCAGGTGTGTACTTGCAAAGAACAAAACAGTGGGCTTTTCTGAATTCCTGCCTACCCTGGATAGTCATCTTGCTGGATCTGGTGGGGTTTTTTTCTTTCAGAATATATTTATCTCATGAAGATTTTATGTCTATCAGGTAGTTTTTATTTCCCACGTAGTTATACAGAGTACATTTTCTCAATAATTTTGTTGTTTGTGGGCAGATTTACTTATCATCTCTCTAGCAGCAGAAGAAGAAATCACAGAAATAAGCTCCTAAGCATATGGACAACTATGGATGTCTTTATTAATCTGAGCTTCTTTAAAGATAACATCCAAATTCTTTCCTAAAATGTGCTTCTTTACATCATGTCAGGTCAGATGCAGCAGATACATGCTTTTTAACCTAGATTTGTTTTGAAAAACAATTATTTATTCTGTGGGAAGAAAAGGTTACATTGCAGAGGTCAGACTTCTATCATTTCCTTTTTATGGAGCAAGCCTTTGGGATATTATAATGGCATGTCAGCCAAGCACCTAGATGGCTCCACAAGGTCAAACAGAGTTACAGCGGGCATATTTTATGTATGTATCTTGCAAGTGTTGTCCCAGTACACTCCAACCCCACCAATAAACCATTTTATTGCTTCACAATAACGCAGCTTTGTGTTTCACAGAATTTTTTTCCCCCTTTGAATCAATGCTGAATTCATACAAATGTCAATAACAAAAATTTACCAAGTTCTTCCTGGGGTCACTTAATGACATTGTTAGGATTCTTAATGTGGCTACTAGGTAAAAGAGCTGCCAGTACTGCATAAAGAATGAGTTGTTCTACTCCTGCCACAGCCTCAGCTGATTTACAACCACTTTGTGTTTGATGTTGGACAAGATAATTTCATCAGCCTCCAGCCCTTGTGATCATGTCCGAAAATGACTAGTCAGGTGAAGCCCTAGCCAAAGATTGCTTGTCACCTGTAGGAAGTAGCTGTCTGCTATGAGTAGTCTTTACTCATAAATGTAATCATCAGTTAGCCATTCACTGAGCTATACTTCATGGCCTACATGTAGTAGGGAGGATAATACACAAACACCTCACAGGGAAAACACTTTGAAACAGCAGATGTGTCCATTAAAAACTTGGGATTTTACAGCAGGACAGCATCCTAAACGGAAGTAACTGGCTTCCAAGTTCATCTCTGAAGGTTGCTTCAGAAAACCTGTCAGAACCTCGCCCCCTCCCCAAGTGATTCACTGAAGCAAATGGCCTGTAGTTAAAAACAATGATTTCCTAAAAGTGTAACAACAGCATTGTTGTGGTGATTTAAGGCAGCCAGAGCAGGATAGCTATAAGTATTTGGTACACAATTGTTTTGAAAATCTGAGAGAACAATATGCTAATGCAGCCACATATATGGGAGCAAGTTCTTATTTAGTTTGGTTACATTCCTCGATATTGTGGAGGATGCGTCTATTTCTACTACAAGTGATACATTTCCATCACATCCAGGCATGTAATTTGGCAGGAAGTAGCTAAAACTCATCTATTTTTTGCTATTCAGCTGGGCTTAACCTGACATTTGTTCTCTTATTTTAAATAAATAAAAATCTTGTGTCAGAAGAACTGAAGCTAGTAAGAATTTTGCAAAAGCCTTATAAAATTGCCCAAAAGAAAAGCAGTGCTGTTATTAGGCCAATGCTGCTATAAATGATAAATTAAAAAGGCAACATGAAGAGACTGAAAAGTGGTGACAGCTACAATGAGTACATTCTCTCTTTTCTCAGTGTGAGATCACAGTGCAGAAATACATGAACTTTGAATCCCTTTGTGAAATTTGTGCTCATTTTAGCTGTCACTGCTGCAGGTGATGAACACTCGCAACCTGTTGTTTCTACTTTGTGCTTTTAAAAATGCAAGGGATAAGTTCTAGTAAAAAAGGAGTAAGTATGGTCACATAACTAATGGGGAGATCTGGATAAAAAATTCAATCTATTTTGGAATTTATCCAGATGCTTGTGAGATTAAGGTCAGACAGATATTTAATTCCTAAAATTTTAAGTGGAAAAAAAGCATAACATTTGATGTGTTTTAGTTATATCTAACTAAATACTTCCAAGGTCTGAACACACACAATTTTTCCTTCTCGGCTTTGTTTCTCAAGGTCTGTTCTCCCTATTCATTTCACTAAAAAACTTATAGTGCCTGAAAGAATCTGAATTTAAACTACAGTTTCAAACAACTCAAACTGCAGAAGGAAATGGGCTGAGACTTCTAGCTTGTCTTATTAAGAAAAGAGTGGTCTTTTGCAAATTTTGCATCTATAATACATGTAAAACTTTAGATTTTGAAATCAGAGGATGTGCAGATGACATATAGTGTGAGATGAGTTTTTTATTTACTTCTTTTTTGCTTGAATGAGGAAGGATAAAAATCAAAAGATGCACACAAAAACAATTCAACTTTTCTTCCACAGAGCAATTTTTCAAACTATGTTCTGTTACTACAGCTCTTTATGTTAATACTTGTAACATCTCTTTAAAAGGACCTGTATTTTGGAAATGTGTATAGGGAGAGATTATTTGCTTGTTAAAATTCTCTTTGTTTGATCTTAGCACACTTAATTCTACTCCCATTGCTCAATGTTTCTAATTCTTCTCTTGATGCCTGGGAGTTCCTGGGGTTTGTATCAGCTTTTAACATGATACAGGATTTCTTATAGAAAAGGTCTGTTTTACTGTGGCTGCCTTTTAGTCCCTCCATGCTAATGAGCACAAAACAGAGAGTTACTGTGCAGGAATAAATGTATTTTTTTTTCATATACTTTTGGCTTAAAAATGAAAATAAGATATTATGTATGTTTTAATCACTAATGGAATATTTCCTGTCTGGTGTGTTTGCATTGCTCTGGTCAGCACAGGGACAAGTTTTCAATATCCAAAAGGGGAAGTCCTTTTCAAACAGGTATCTTGCAGTAGACACCCAGTGACTGATTCTTCCCTGAGTACTATAGTACTACTAGGCACTGTGGTAATAAAGGTATTAAATATTTAATAATGCTTTTCTTCATGTGTGACAGAAGAAAGAGCCTTTGGCAATAGAGCAGTTCTTTCTAGCAGCACCCAGTGTCATTTGTCTCCTGTAAATTGTGTGCACAAACTGATCTGCAGCATGAATATTCCCTGTTTGCCCTTGCAAAGCAATGATTGACACAAGCCATACACAAATATCAACACCTTCCCTTTACACAGAGGCAAGGGAAATTATCTAAAAATGAGACAACCAAGGCTCACAGGAATGTGACATATTTACATCTCTAGGTAAAAGTAAAATTTGCCTAAGTTTAAAAAAACCCAAAGCACCAAACCCCCAGGTAGTCTGCAGTTTTTTGTTACTAAGTGTTGAAATGGCATGGCTGTTACTGCACTGGCAGTGATGGCTGTCACCACCTTTGCCAGCACCATGGTGGCTGTGTGACCATGGAAGGTGGCTGTTTGCCCTGGACACGATGGGAGTCTCCAGAAAGGTGCTGCCATGCTGCTACTGCCACTGCTGGGACAGAATGGCTTTCTAGGGGAAGCTGTAGCAGCCAGTGTTGAGACAGGGAGTGCCACTGGTGCATGGTCAACAGCCTCCACCAGCCCTGGAGCTGAACCTGCTCCAGGAGCAGCACTGAAGGGTCAGGGCATCACTGCACCACTGGTGCAACTGAAAAGCCCCTTTCCCTTCCCACACATGGATTAATTTGTATTTCCATTTAGGGCAATGTACAGTTACAGCTGACTGTTGTTACTACAACTGGTTTTGCACTCAGGATTCTTTTTCCAAACAGATATTTTTCCTGTGGATTTTCTTCTGAAAGCTTGTTTCTTTTCTAATTATGATATATGCTATTCTCTCTGGAATTCTTTCCCCTTTAATCATTCTCTTTTTCACTTTCAATGGAAAGATTTGACTACACAGGCAACAATGTCTGTCTTTCCAGGTTAATTTCATGTGTGACTCCAGCTGGCTTCCTTTGATGTTTCGGTTATTTTATTTTAGATCCTCAGTACTGGTGCAAGATGAAGAGTTAATTCTACCCTGAACATGGAACTTCCAATTTGGAAATACTGATGTGTTTGATCTTGTGATTTTGTTCTGGATCCAGGAGATAGTCATTGGTTTAGGCAATCCCAGGTGGAAGACTGGCATCATGTAAATAATAATGATTATTTCTTTGACTATTCCAAATATCAGACACAGAAACCACCAGAAAATTACAAAACACATAGGAAGGGAGACAAGTTGCCACCACAAGGAGCTTAAATGAGCTAAGATAAATCACTATTTTCATATGTGATGGATAAGTACTGAATTAGTTATTTTTTAAAATTTATGCTAAGGCAAATGTCATGTAATACCTACATTAGTAGCCAGGATACTTTCTTTTCATTTCCAAAATCTTTCTAAGGAAAATTCTTACTTTTCCTTACTCCTGAATCACAGTCTGGTTTCCCTGCAGAAAAAACGTTGAGAAAAATAGAATTAGTTTCCGATTCCAAACCTTACAGCAGTAGTAAAACAGCAGCAGCAGACTTAGGAGAGCCCTTATTTTATAAGAAATTTTGCATTCCTAATTTTTAAACACTTAAAAGATAGATATATTAGTATAAATTAGTCATCCTGGCCTCAGTTTATAGGTATCTATGAAGAGGCACGATAAATCAATACATGGTGATTTACCACATCCTAAAATAGTCCAGATGAATCCTATTTTGGAGGTGTGAACTGCTTTTGATGACTATGGAAGTAATGCAACCTATTTAGCTCTGTCACAGGCACCTACCTTTGGGATGGTCAGGTGAGTGTGGCTGAATTCCATCTTTTTGTGCCTGCTGTCTTCCCTTCTTCTACACATCCTGAGTGTGGAGAGCAGTGGATATGGAATTCAGCTTTCCCACAGCAGCCCATGTGCAACATCTACAAGTCCCAGAATCTCTTGTAATACTTTGAGCAGATGAACAAAAGGCAATGTCTTGTGTCATGGCAAAGGAGAATGTGCTCACTTGTTATCTATGATATTTGGTTCATAATTTCCTATTCAGTTTGTGAGTTTAAAAAACATTTTACCACTGAGAGTTAGAGGTGACTTGAGTAATTTCAAATGCTGTTGGCATGCAAAGAAATCAACTTGTTTTGAATGTCTGATGTGATGTTTAAACTGAAAAACTATGACTGAAATGAAAAATGAGTCACTTAATGTGTGATATTATAGAGCTGATAAAAACACTTTGAAAACATTGAAAAATTAATGGCATTAGTTTCTGCAGTGTGAATGTGTGGTTTTGCAGTAAAACCTGCCTAAGAATTGTTACTATTTCTTCCCAAGATTTAATAAAAAAGACTTTAAAATGAATTTACTGTGTGTTTGCCTGGACCTCCTAAGCAGCAATAGAATAAAGCAAGTGCAGGGTTCTGCATAATATTTTTTTTAATTTTCAAGCTACGTAGAGAGCCAACCTTTCTTGGCTTGCTTTGACGGTGTTCTATATAATAAAAAGTTAAAGATGCAAAACCAGAAGTTTAAAAACTAACAAACATTCAACTTCTAATGTAAAAACATAGTTTTATGCAAGATGCTCATCTGTTTTGCCTCAGTGGGACAACGTTTTCTCCTTGTGTCTCCCTTAGGATGTGACTGCAGCACTCACTGACATGCTTGGATTTGATCTGTACAAATGTCAGTCTTGAAAGACAGCTAATATCACTGAGATTGCTATTAAGATTTTTTCCAGTGCTATGAAGGAGGTAAAAAACGTTGGACATAATGTGTTTTCTTGTCCAGGGAGGGCAAAACCAGGGAAAAAGTGGAGAGTCAGTCTGTTGCAGTGGAACAAAGTTGCATGCATCAAGAAAACTATAACAACCACTACTCTTAAGACCAGATTTTACCCTGGCATATGACTGGATTTTTCTGAAAAGTTGTCTCTGAGGATAAGGGTTGAATGAGTCATTTTTTCCCAGGAACCAAAACACTGTTTTTGCAGATACTGCTTCCCAGCTCTCATCATACAGTGATTATAAGCAATTTTCATACCCATTGCATGTTCATTGTGTTTCAGGATGTAAAGGCAGTCATTTTTAGGTATTCCCCCTATGGAAAAGTCATTGTCCTGTCCCTGTCTTGATTTTGCTTCACCACCTCTTTCTCCTCAAATTCCCATTACACCAGTATGGAATTGGGAAATGGGAATTTCCTTTCTGTCCACTGCTTTGTGTCTAGAGGAGAAGCTGACCAGGTGAGGAACAGGTCCTTCTCCAAGCACCTTCCCCTCAAACAGGGCAGAGCAGCACTGGCTGTGCTTCTGTGGGAAGCAGGCAAAGCACTGAACTGGCAGTCAGCAGGCACCTCTACTTCCTTCGTAAAACACTTAGGGAACCCTAGGTGGTGACTTCAAAGACCATTTATTCACTGCTCAGAGGAATGGATATTTTGTAATACAAAATGAATCGAATTTCAAAGCCTGTAAAGGTCAAAAGCAGCCTCTGGCCAAACAAGAGGAAGAAACCGGTGGGAATTGCACCTCTTCATGAGAGGCCACTGCAACACAAACAGCCCTTGTGGAGCTGCATATGCAAAGAGTTAAACCACAAACCTCCCCAGACCCTGATGGATGAGAAGTGATCACTCATCCCAAGGACAGGCAGGGACCAGAAATGCTGGGCTGATGCAGTGTCACTTTGCCTGCTTTTATGCTCTCAGATTTGGTACTAACCTCTCTTGAGATGGGGCTGTGAGCATCCATTTTCATCGCTGCATATGCCAGGTCAGGCTCTGCAGGTGTGAAAAGCCCTGTGGTGATAGTGCCCACCCTCCTTAAATAAGTGCAGGAGATGGTGAGTCTGGGAGAACTAGCATAAGAACTTGTCACTGTTCAGAAACCTCCCCCTCCTTCACAAAATTAGTCTCTTTGAATTACAGCTAATACTAATTCTATTTTCTGTATGGAACAGTACAGACCTATGTGATTTTCCAAAGGAAATGATTAAAAAGTACCCTGCTGTCACTGGTTTAAGCTCTTGCCACCCTGAGCGGAATTCAGTGGGTAAGAATAAGGACAATCATGCAAATATTCAGAATAAAGTGTTAAAGCAAGACATTATGTTGGCTGTCTTACTCAAGACCAACATGGCACTAGTGTGTATCTTACTGTATTCTTTACCTTATCATCAGATTTCTAGCCATTTCACATGTTTCAGGGGAAGAATATTCTTTGATGACTTTTTCTGTCTCATGGGGTTTTTTGTATCTTGCTACCAGATAAAAACCCCAAAGAGCAAGCAAGAAAACAAAAGATATACACCACAAGTTGTGGGTACAGGCTTCAGAAGACAGAGAAAATGGACTCATAAAAATTTTCTTATGCACCTTCTCTGGGGTGAGAGTTGTGAATTTCAAAGCCTGCTCACTTGCAGTTTACCCAGTATTTGATGCCTTTTGATTATGTAGTCCTTTGTCTTTAGAAGCAGACTGCCCAGCTGTGACAAGACCTACTAGATCCAGGGCCAATAGGATTGTTTGGTGGTCAGGGAGGATGAACTGGTGTCTCTGTATTTTTGAGCACTGTAGTTCCATAGCTGTGGGCCACAGAAGACATTTGTTTCTCTGAGGTTGCTGCTGTTTGGTGGCAGCTGCTCAGGGTTTTGCCTGTAATAAATGGGGAATAGGAACCTCACAAAATTCAACAAGGGCAAATGTCAAGTGCTGCTCCTGAGATGGACTAATCCCTTGTGCTAATCCAGGCTGAGGTCTGCCTGCCTGGGGAGGCAGCTCTGCTGGGAAGGCACTTAAGATGTTGCTTAACTATGGGCTGAGCATGAGCCGGGGTGTCTTCTACCATTAAGGAAGGTCAACAGCAGGCTCTATTAACAGGAGAAAAGCCAGTAGATTATATTCCCCCTTTGCTTTGCACTGTGTTTGACCACATACACAAAACTACACTCAGTTTTGGGCCTCCCAAACTACTTAGACATGAAGAACCCACAGCAAGTTCAGTGGGGTGCCACCAAGACAGGCAGGGCTGGAGCACCTGCCCAGTGAGAAGAGGCTGAGGCAGCCAGGCTTGCTCAGCCAGATAAGTGATGGCTCAGGGGAGCCTGCCAGTGCCTACAGGGAGGCTACTGAAAAGAGGGAATAAGTTAAAAAAACAGACTTTCAGACTTCACATAAAGAACCCTTTCACTGCGAGGACTCTTCAGCAGAGGATGAAGAGGGGGTCTGGAGTCCGCATCCTCGGAGATTTTCAAGATCAGACTGTATAAACCCCAGAGCAGATATTCAAGCTTGACCTGCTTTGAGCAGGAGGTTGGATGAGAGGCCTCCTGCTATCCCTTCCATCCCAGTCGTTCTGTGAGCATGTGATTTTTACACAGCAGTGGACTTGCTTGCTGCTGGAGTAATTTCAGTGGTCAGTAAAAGCAGCGCACTCACTTCCTGGCTAAAACATCACCTGAAAACTTCTGCACCCAAAAGACTTACATCAAAATGTAATTTTAAAATAAGAGAAATGCAAAAAGCGAGGAAGAAATCAGCATGTAGCTTGAAATGTTTTTGATGGAGAGAGCACTTCTCTTCACTTGAAGATAATGGGCAAGAGAGAGCACAACTCTCATCTGGACTAGGTTAAACAGAGTCAGAGTTGTTGCCCTGGCCTGTGTCATGACCTCCTATGTGAACATCAGTGCCACCACATTTCAGCTGCCACCACATGGTGCCTGCAAAGAGAAGGGAGAAGCAGCACTTTGTAGCTGCCACCTGCGAATCCCTCGTTATTGGCAGGTACTTTGCAATGGAGTACAAGGACGGGATAATTGCTGGAGACAGAATTGGCAAGAGCAGTGTATGGGAGACACATTCAATTGCACATGGGTATGGTAGGTGAACTATAAAAAAAGCAGCCCTGCCATTATCTGTTGAGCAGCCGGCAACACTGGGCCTTCCATTTTGTTTACGGCAGAACGGACAAAAGGCTGGTGGTGTGAGCAGTAAATAGCCTGGGGACTCTGTGCCTTGTAAAGGTATGCTGGATGCCTTTATGAGCCATAGCTCAAACTTTGGTGACAATAACAGTGAGCCATTGCAAGTTTATTTGCAAGATTAAGTTTAAATGTTGTCCCCAGAGTGCAGTATAAAAACTAATTAATTTTTTTATTCTTTATCATTGAGATCAACATTCATCCATAGGAATTTGCATTTCTATATGACCCTTGTGTAAGCCAGCTTGCATGGGAGGGGGACCAATTTTGAGATTCATCAGTAGTGTTGCCCATCCTACTCAAATATTCCATTTATACTAAATATTCCACAAACAAGTTTAATTCTGTAGCCAACCTTAGGAGGAAAACAAGTACTTCTATGAGAAACACTACTTTTCATTACACAATGTTTTACTATGCATTTGTGTCTTACAGCTGCTCTGCCATATGGATTCCTCAATATCTAGTTTAAGAAGTGAGTTCACTCAGAACTCACTCAGTGTCTCAGAAGTGAGACACTGCAGTCTTCTACTCATTGAGAGCATTGGCTAGGCTTTTCAACCCGGTGTGTTAACAGACTTTGGCTTCAAGTCATGGGCATCTTTACACCTTCTTTGATTTCCAACAAGTCTGTTTATCAGCTTAAACACTCGAAATTATTTCTCGAGAATGTTATTAGGTGGGAAGAGTTGCAAACACCTATAGAGTAAGAACATAAGCTCCCAGGACATGAAAGTAAAAGAGAAGTTGATAAAGAACTTTAATGGTGAAAAATATCTTACCATGCTGTCAAATCTGCAATTCAGAGCCTCCCCATACAAAAATTTTGCCCGACAAAGCTCCCTTCAATCTCCAGGTTCTTGTGTTAGCACTGAGGATTATTCCTTATGGAAGGATGATGGGGAGGGGAAGAGTGCTACGCTCTGGTTTGCCTTCTCATGCAGGAAATGCCTGATGTGGAGCTGGGAGCCTACAGGCCACAGCCATGTGAAATGGGAGCATGCTGGAACCGTGCTGGGAGCAGGAGGAACCAGGAGAGGAGGCACACTGCAGCTGTTGGACATAAGCAGCAGGCTGCAGTCATGCAGGAACATCCCTCATTCCAGACTCATCCTGCTTTGGTCTCTGGAAAACTGAGCCCTTACCTAAAAAGTCCACTTTTAATATTGTTGGTCCTTTTGAGCCGCTGTTTCCCCAGGTGGTCCAGTTACCCACCAAGCCAGTAACTTTCTCCTGTGCTACTGGGAAGTGCAAATTTTTCTTTATCCCTTCAAACTGAGGGAAAACCTCTTTATAAATTGCATGTAGGATCCTAACTAGCCAAATTTACAGATGTTTCACAGAGGTATGCAGAAAGTCAGTACTCTTGACCTACCAGGTTTTGTGGACATTTTCTATTGACTACATATTTTCTGGCTTGAATTTGCTTCAGATACAGAGATCCTTTTAGTGGAAGTCAGAAACATCTATGGGTCTTCCATCCCTTTCTGTGTAAAGATTCAGGGAACAGTCAGCCTAAACAGAGCTTTCAAAGCTAACAGCTTTCCTGATTAACTCTTATTATACAACATGCTGTATTTTATAGGGTGAAAAAAATTCTCAAAGATGGGAGAACAAAACTGAAACAAACAAAAAAATCACACTTTGAAATCCATCCCTTTGGCAGCCGTCCCTTTCTCATTTTGGCAGACAGAGAACTGCTGGCAGCACTAGTGAGGGAAGGGTAAAAGACAAATGGTTCATGATGAATCCTTTAACTAAGCTGATATTTCAACACAGCACTTGCCAGCATTTTTCTTTGGCATACACATTATAGAATGTACATGACAACCACTTCAGCATTGTTAATATATCGGCATTACCTGGTTTATTATTCATCTCCCTCTGAATCAGACCCCAGACTTCCAGGAGACTAACACATAGCAGAAGGCCTTTTTTTATTACCCTAGCATTTATCTCCCCGGGTGCAAAAATGAAACTAAAATTATGAGAACATGATTTACAAATCCCAACAAGCTAGATTTTTGAAATTAGTGTATTAATTATCAGGATATTATCCTTTGTAAAACTGATAATATAACTACCAACTTTCAAGAATAAGGTTTATCGAACAGCTCCACTGTTTGGGTGAATCAGTTCCAATAAGACAAAAATAAATAAGACCACTAATTTTTAAGAAATTAAAATAAAAGTATGGACTAGAAGGTAATTTTGGGGTTTTATCATGGTTGTTTGTCCTGGAAAAAAAGCCTCCAGGTTGCAGGAGTAAAAGTGAATAGATCAAGATATACTGATGAAAACTAAATACTTCAAATTCTGCAAGAAAAAAAAAAAAAACCAACAGCAAAAGTATAAAACAATTGTAAGCCGAATTTAGTTTTTATTACATTTCATTACAACATTTTCATTGACTTGAATGGGTCCAGCACTACACACTACAAATATAGCAATTCATTAAACCAACAAATTTGAATTAAAAAAATAGTTACATCAACAAATTAAAGAGGAGATTGGAACATTAAATTATTTTCTTTGTTCATTCATTCATTCATTCATTTTCTCCTTTCTTTTTTTCCTTCCTTTCTTACTAGATACCTAACTCATTATCTTTCAAGAAATTACAATTTGTGTTCCTAAAGTTCCCACAGGTGGCATTCCACCTCATCTTCCTCTTTGGCAGAAGACACTGCATTTTCAAGGAGCCAGCCCATGAGGACTTACAAATCACTAAATGTTGTGTCTGCATGATGAATTATGTCTGACCACAGCAGATGGTTGGTAAGACTTTATCTGTCATTATTGAATTAAACTTTTAATTTTCAGTTATATAAATTCCTTATGAATGCTTCTTGCTCTGGTACAGCAGGACACCGTAAAAATCACTGGTGAGGTAGTAACTGAAGGAAATGCAGTGAGATATATGAAATACAGTGTACAGTTTTCTGGCCAGAAAGCTTAACTTGTTCTCCTCCTTTCTAGTAACCCTACCTTAATTTCTCATCCCTCCTAATAGAAGATTAAAATTGTAAAAATATATTTATAAACTTTATCTTCTGAAATATTGATAATGACTTTAGACTCTTCCGCAGGAAATCTTGGGTTTTTGCAAAATGAAACCAAAAAAAAGTTTGGATATTTTTACCTTATTCAAAATGGTTCTAATGTTAGGATTTATAAATAGAAGGAAACTGAAATGTGAGTGCCTAAAAAGGCAATATGGAACAGCTCAACAAGCCTTGGAGAGTGTGAATAACAAACCATATATTTTTCCTGCTGTGACAGGGCAGTGCATAAAAACACCAGGGGATGGCTGCAAACAATGTGCTGGTGAGAGTGACAATGAAACAGAGATGACAGCATAAAGAGAGAATGATGAATGTATTAACACAGGTAAGAGTGTTAGATAAAAGATCACAGGGAATAGCAGAAAATCCAGTCTAAGCAGATCTTGAATAATCTAAGAGGAAATAGTGCTGTTGTTAGATGTGGATTTGAAAGGGAATATCAAATCTGTTGGTGACAACAGAGAGTGAAGAAATCTTGGAGTTTATATGGAGAGATTTATATTTATGCCTCTGGATATACATTTATAGATATTTATACTAAATATATATTTTGATATCCCTCTAATAAATTTCTATAACCGTATGATAAACTGTATTTATTGTAGCTAACACCCTTTGCCTGCCTTACCTGTGCTAAATTCTTTTTTTCTTTTCAGCTGCTGATTTCTCTAAGCAGCTCAGAACTGCTGTCAGAATTGTTGAAACCTGCCAGAATTATTTTTCTCCTTTTCTTCCCAAACACCTCCAGAGATGGGGAGTTCTCCTCCTCTGCTGCATTCTGCTTTGAAATACCTGTCTTGAATTTCCCCATTTTGTATTAGTTTAGATTTAAAGGTCCAATATCTCTTATCTATCAAAGATGAGAAAAGCAGCAGAATTGAGGCTGTTATTATAAGAAAAACTGGCATTAACATAATAGACAGATTTCTTAAAAACGTTATTCCTAAACAGTTGAAAGAAAGATATCACTCTATAAAAGAAAGTTACAAAACCAACCACTTTTTTGTTTAGGTCTTGATTTTTATTTCAAAAGATTCATAACAATAAATCTATTAAAGTTACATACTTTTGGCTAATGGCTACTTGCCAGGGATTAGTCTCTAAAACAGTTGTTTTTCAACAGTTGAACCAGCAAAGAAGATGAAAAACCAATCGGCTTTAGTAGGCTTTATATTAGGTCCTTGGATGTAAATAGTTCAACATAATTTTATTTTATTGCTTGTTAGCACTCTCATGTTTCATGCCTTATGGTCACACAATGAGTGGTTCTTTTAAAAACCTTTCTCTTTATGTCATTATTTTCCATAGAGTAATATTAGAGATGTAGAGATCCCTGATTGCCTTTTTCAAAATGCATGTCATGTACTTGGGGCATTTGTTTGATGTTGAATGGAACACAGCAGCACTACCTAGAAATCTAGGAGAAGAACTGAAAGACATAAATTTCTTCTGATGCTATAAGTAGCTTTTAGACAGATTACTCAAAGAGGAAGAAAAAAATTACCAAACTGAACCCCACAGCACATGCCCACGCACAAATTAGGCAAAATGTGCTGCAACAGTGTCAGTATTGGCAAATGTTGTTGAGGGTTGCAGACTTATGTTTTATGTTTTCCTTCACACATAACATTTTCAATACTATAGGTCAGAACTGCACCATTCAGTGGCATCTTTTTGTCAGCAGTGATTCAGTAGACAAACAAGGCTTGATGAATCGTCAGTGAGGGATATCACATTTACACAAAATCACTGTTGAAACCATCACTCTAAGACAGATTAAAACCTGTAAGGCTAAGCATAAGAAAAAGGAGCCTGAAAAACACCAGAACTTGTGTATTAGGGTATGAATGGAAGTTTCAGAAGACTAGTCAGAAAAGAAGTCAGAAGACTACTCTAGAAAAGAAAATGTTTGTCTTGGAAACTTTTTTATTGACCTGTGATATGCATTTGGTTTGAAAGACATGTTAAACAAAGAGAGCTCCAGTCTTTCAAAACTCTCACAGCTCTATAAATAACTCCACATAAAATGTACAGTATGTATAAACAGCATGACAAAGATTTTCTGACAGGATTTTCTCTACAGTAAAACTTAATGCAAAACATCCCATTGATGGCAGCTATTTTGAAGAATTCCTAAGATTACGAGTGCTTGCAAGCTGGCAAACTCTCCATGAGTAGGAGTGAGTATAAACAATGAACTTTTATGAGGTTGTAGCCATTCCATCAAGATCCAAATGCAGCTTGGATGGACCTTAGCCAAGAAGTGACTGCTCAGCATTTAGTAAGGCATCAGCTAAGGGAACCGCAGCAAAAACCCAACTGTTCCAGCAGTAAAACTATCTGCCAGCAACATTTTTGAGCTCACCATCTGGGTCCTGCAGCCATCAATCAGACTCAATGTGTCACTCCAGCTGTCCTTCAAGGCTCCTCGTGGTCAAGGTAGAGCAGTTGTGAGAAAATAAAACACAAAAATTGAGAGAGCACAGCTGTTGAAAGCTTGAGTAAGTCAGCAGGCAAATAACTCCCAAGTATTAAATAGCACACAATTGCTTCTCTAAATCTAAAGATTGACCACTTGCATGTCTGAAAGTACCTGTTTTCTGTAATACATATTGATATTTTATTGGTATTTATTCTGTTTTAGTGGATTTGGGGTTGTTTCATAAATACATCCATAAGTCTCCTTTACTTCTGTGGGAAATTAATCCACAAAACCTGGGTCTATAGCTTTATTTTCTGTAGGTTAATATGTGAGGCAGAGCTCATTGGCTCTTGCCATGACCTGCACTTGTTAAAATTAAACATTAATATTGGAGATTTTGACTGGAGACAAACTTTGAAAAACCCTGATGTTGTGGATCTCCCACCTGATTGAGAATTAGGGCCTTTACAATATTCAGGTATGGCTGGAAAGATTCCCTTGGAAATGGAAATAAGTTAAGTAGTAGCTTGTACGGGAACTGAGACAGGAATAGTAGAGATGTAGTAGGAATTTCAGAAGAAACACTAGAAGAGGTAGGAGCAGTTGTTAAATTAGCAGTTCAATACCTATGAGCAAAAAAAAAAAAAAAAAAAAAAAATTAGAGGGAA
>VXAC01001105.1:621735-731051 GCA_013399225.1 Rhipidura dahli | reverse complement strand
GTTTTTTAAATAAGCAATTAAAAACCATTAAAAAAAAAAAAAAAAAAAAAAAAAAAATTAGAGGGAAGGCAGAGCTAGGGAGAGAAGAAGCTGATGGATTCAAGTGCAAAGAGTCAGAAATAAAAGCCAGAGCTATAAGCAGGGCTGTGAAAATATAGGGAGAAAAAAAGTTGTTTAATTTGGTAAACTTGAGAAACAAGAGGAAAATTTCAGTGACTGAAGTGAAAACTCAAACAGACAAGGAAATGAATAGATTTCTATTGCATTTTTTGAAAGAAATTATAGGGAAATAAAGTGGGTTTTCTGTCCAAATATGGTTGATTGCTTTTTCTATCTGTTGTATTGCAAAATACCTCCAATATTTCTTTCACACTTTTAGGATGTTTCAAATGCCTGTGTGGTGAAGGCACTTTAGTTTGTTTCTTTTTTTTTCAATAGTTGGCTTTGCTTTATGAATGGTTTAATAAAAAATATGTGCTGGTGTCCAAGGTTTGTTCTAATATACAATTTAGATGCAATCATCTCTATATAATGGCTTTATTTAATGTGCATCTATAAAAGTCTGGGCCTGGAGCAGGTAAAGAGTGTTCTGTAGAAATAAAAATAAAATTATGAATGCTGTTTTTTTATTCTTTTCCTTTTTAGTGTTTATAAAGATTTATTGTGGTATAGTTATTCAATACTCAATTTTTACAAAGCTGAGCTGCAGATGGTGAAAACTGTGCATAGTAGTTAAAAATTCTCTCTTCCAGGTGTTTCAAACAAATGTCTCTGTTTCAGGATTTTAAAATAAGTAAATAATAATCACATAATCACTGAATCATTTGGTTTGGAAGGGGCCTCATGGTATCATCTCTCCTAACTCTGGTACACAAGACTGTGCCATTTTTGTGCTGTCGTTCCACATATTGCAAAACAAACTCATTGATGCTTAGATGCTTCAGAAGGTGTAGACTGAGGAGGAGAAGAAGAAATGGCAGAAGAGAAATGCAGAAGAGGAGGATGAAAAAGAGCCCAGTGACCTGTTGTTACAGGCAGATGTCTCCTGGCCAGTTGTACACTTCTTTTGAAAACTTTAACAAAACATTTGGAGATGTGGGCACACTGAGGACATCAGCTTGTATCTCATGCCAAAAAAGATTCTTATAGGTGAGGTTTCCTTGAATTCATCTGAGTTTTCAAGGGGAAGCTAACTAGAACATAGGAATTTATGATTTTTTATTTACTTTTCTGGTAAAATACTGTAAAACAAATGAAGTGCAAATGGTTTTTAAAAAATTGAAAGAACTTTGTTTTAAATACACTTCCAAAAGCATTATCATCACTCAAACTTGCCAGAGAAAGAATATACTGCAAAACCACACATGACATTTCAAGTGGATTGGCTTCTTTCATGAAGCTGTGATTTAGTCTGTCATCACTGTTAACTGGTGTCTCACCTAGGTACTTACTGGAGAGCACAGGGATTCAATATCATTTAAAAGACAGTTTAGAACAGCAATAACTTTTGCACACACATCATTTAGCATCGGCCAAGAGAGTCTGTAATGTCCTTCCTACATCTGTGTAGTTTTTAGAATAAAAGTGGAAAATGCTTTTGGCAAAAACAAGCCATAAAAACCCTCCCTTGCTATACAGCAAATAAGCAGAAAAGGCTCTTTGAGTAAGAGCCCTACAAGCACTTTACATGAGGAGTCATACCTACTACTGCTTTTCAAACCCACTACAAAGCTTGCATGACTTGCGTTTTGATATCACAAATATTGACATCCTGATCAAAGTAATCGGACTGTATTCTGCCCGGTTGTGGCTGTTATCAGAGAGCAAAGCCTACTTCTCATTGATTCCTGCTGATTTCATGCCAATATGAAGGCATGACAGAAATAATGACAATGCAGTGTATTTTTATTTTGAAAAGAACAATCTGTCCACTCTTCTTCCCTCTGGGCTGGAATAGAAACCAGCACATCCAAATAGAGAGGACAAGATGGCAGTAAATGAGTTTATGTGTTAAATGGCATTTTATTTTGTCAGATTCCTCCATAAGTCATTAACTATTGTATTCTCTCTCACAGTTAATAGCCTGGTCCCTGAAAAGAAATTACATACCTATTCTGTGAAGGAAAATGAAGGCTGAGATATTCAAAAATTGCCTGAAATATTTATTTTCCATATCTTATATAAAACATACACATCACTGTAGGTATTTGTCTTACTCATGAATGCAGAAGTTAGAAGGATTGCTGTAGTTAAATCCTAAATCAGACCTAATTCTTTTAAATACCACTCTTCCCTTTTAATTCTTTAAAATACTACTCTTTCCTTTTAATTTAATTACGTACAAGCTTTATCACTCCCCTATGAGTCAAGATAATTAAAGAAAGACCCATATTTGTCAGTGAATCTCAGAGATGTTCTAATGAGTGGATAAGAATCATTTGTAATTAACATGCTAATTGCTTGTATGCAAATGGCCTGTTGTTCAAGTGGTTTAAAAAGTGCTTGAAAACAGTTTGTTTGCCTTCCCTCTTAAGCAGACTAAACATTCCCACTTGCAGTCTTATTTACATTATTAATTTGCTTAGCAAATATTTTTTTAATAACTCGTGCCAATAGAAGGAGTGGAAGCCTTGTTTGGAGAGCTCTTGTGAAGAGTGTTATTTTCTCCAGTTCAAGCAGATGAGCAGACTGAAAGGTGAGTTTTTCAGGCACATAATAGACCCTTGGCTTATCAAAGCCTCTTATCTGATTAGAAAAAAAATCAAAGGTAAACTTCACAGCTCATGGAATTAAAAGACAAATGAGATGTCATAATTATCAAAGTGGCTAATTTAGAAAATTAAGCCATTCACGTAGGTGACATAATTGCTTGTCACAATCACTCTTTTTCTCATTAGCCCTCTCTTCAGTACCTACCATACGGTGGAACATTCTTTAGTCTTGGAAAATATTGCCTATACTGTAATCCCTTAATAGCATAGCCCCTGAAATTAGTGTAAAAATATGCTTAATAGCTTCATTGATGTGATATATTTGTGTGATTCTCTGTTTGATCGTGTCTCACATTGTAAAATCTGGTATTTTGAATTTTAAGTATTTTATTGGGGTTTTTTACTATCTTCTTTTAAAATAACACAATTTAAAATTAATCATCTAATTATGATAGAGAACTTAATACACCAACATGCCATATGCAAATTCTTTGATAAGATTACATTTCCATCTCACAAGGCAGCTTTTACAGATAAGTATTATGAGATATTTAACCATTGTGGCTAAAAGACTGAATTGTCCTCCTAAATTGTGGATGCATTAGAAAAATACTTTATATGGTAATGCATCTTTCTAATACTTAATTCTTCATTTTATGTTGCTTTCAGTCAGTTTAAAATAATACCCAAAATAATATTCTTTATAAGAATGTAATTTTCATGAAGTAGGTACACTTCCCTCACAATCATATTGTTTATGAGTCAGCAAGTACAGAAATTATTAATGACAATTTCTAAGAAAGGAAATGAGTCTGGTTTGCTATGCGAGTTTCAAGGCATGACATTGTAAATGGGCAAGGTTAAACATTTTGGATTAAAAACATGACTGTGAGATTGATTAGGGTCCTACAGTCTTGTAAAGTTGGTAGAACATAGCTGACATGACTTATAGTTTGCTGAATTCAGAGAGATTACATTGATGTCATTCACTTGAAGAGATAGTTCATCCTGGATGCATACAGTGAAGCTGTCATCTGTGCATTTCACAAATATTCATGTGACTAACATGTTTTGATTAGACTAACACTGAATCACACCATTGAATGGGTCATGTGTCTGGAGTGCTGTGACAAAGTCAAAGTGTGACAAGGTGTTAAAAAACACAGAACAAAACCTGGAAATTAAATAAAGCCAAACGCCCAACCTAATTTTGTAAAGCTTTCCGTGTGCCACACCTCTGAATATTTGGCATACTTGACATATGGAGTAGTGAAACTCGTATCTTATAGCAAGCAATTAACAAAAAGTTAATATATCATTAGCTCAATTATAAACAGTATTGACTTTGGTCTGAATGAACAGACTCCTATACAGTTTGCATGAATGTGCTTGTTTAGAAATAGGGCCCATCCTATCCTTCCTTCTCCACCAATAGCTGGGCAGGATTACAACCCAGCATTCCCAGAAGGCAACTTTATTCAGCTGACAATTCCTCAAAAGTGAATGGAAAGCAAGAGGTTCTATTTCCAAGAAAAAGACCTTTTTCAACGGACTGCAGTAGCCTTCAGAACCTCTCCTTGTTTTAGAAAATTATGTTGTGACTGATGCTTCTGGATTTATTTGGCCTGACAGCACTCCAGTTTTGCATCCTTGGCTCATTGCAGGGGTAGTCACTCTACTTCAGCACTCCTGCCCAGAAGGCATAGGAGGTGTTCCAGTCCCATTTCTTCCACAAACAATTGTTGGCACCAACTCTCTTCCCCAATCTTCTCTGTAGTTTCCTACCTTCTCACTAGGATTGTTTTCTCCTGAGTCCTTCAGTTTGTTCACAACAAAGAAGGCAACCATTCTAAGCCAATTATAAACACATTCCCACTGTTCATATGCAAAAAGAGCTATTTACAGGTCCATTCAAAGGTGGCAAAAAACATTTGCTCATAAAAACATTTAGTGAAACTTCCTCTCCACTACAGAAGTGCTCTGGCTTTCCCACCCCTTTTTTTATCCCCACATCCTTTTGATCCCCATGGTCTCATCACCTCCCAAACTTCAGGTTCTCTTTTCTTGCCTAGGGCACTCCTTTAGTTTAGACCCCTTGGCCTGGAGAGCCAAGAGACCACTCTAATTTTAAACAGCTCTATTTAAAGCACTTTTTCTTCTGCTTTCCTGTTTTACATTGTTGGTTGCATCCAGCTGACAGACCAGCTCTGCTCTCAATCCCAATGGCAGGCATGACATGTTAAATCTCATGTCAGTTAATATCCACAGCTATGTCTGAACCATTACTTGCTCAGTCTTTTGTCATGGTTATTGTTTTCCAAGGCACTTATCCCATGCTAACAAGTTTTTCTCTTGTCCTCTGGGTGCCTCTGGGTAATGTACGTGAGAGGCTACAAAGACCCTGTCAGAAGCACTTAACATTCGTGGTTATAGTTAGAAGAAATGTTCATAAAGACAAAATTTGTAAGTTATGAACAAATTTCCTGAGTGTCTCAGGGCAGAATAAATATTAAATATCTGCTATTTTTCTAGAAGACATGTTCTTACAATAAATATTTTCCATAATCATCTGTCTGGTTTGAGGGAGAAGGAGCGGAGGTTGAAGATACAAGGCTGTTCTGTTATTCTTCCATCACCTGTCATGAGGAGGGTCAGGTTCTGATCTCATTTATTGCATTGCAAACTTCTGATGCAATTTCCTTGCAGCAGCTCAGCCTCTACTGATTTAACAGGTTGTGAACACTGGACAGCTATTTTAGGTTTGAAGATATCAACCCTGACCCTCAGAAGCGTCACTTCATTCAATGGAGAGGAACAAAATGGTGATGTGACAGACACAAGTGGCAGTCAGCCACCATAGGAAGCAAAAAACATCTAAACATTTTGCTTTGACACAGCATTCAGTACTGGGAACAAGCTTTCTTATTCAGCTTAAAAAGAAAATCTGACTTGGAACATCTGTAAATGCCTTACAAAACAGTCAGGCCTGAATAATCAGTTACAGCACTCTTTGTGACTTGGTTACTTGTTTTGATCCCATTCCTGTAATAATTTTGGATCAAAAAATTTCATTTAGATGGCACTGCTGTTGTGATTTTGGTAGAAGATGGGCATTACCATCATAAGAGAGTATGTAAGTGGAAGATTAAATAAGTAAATTGTTTATCTGTCTTTTTAGATTAACAACATACATGTATTTTACAGGGAACACAGAATTATCACCTAAGAAAACAAAGGCACGTAAAACTGCAAATGGTGACTGATGATCATTATGTTAATGCTAATAACATTGTTCCCAAATATGCACTGCTGTCCCCCAGAGGCCAAGTTTAATACTAAATACCCTCCCCCCCAGTTTATTAACAGGTTAATTCAGGAACTCATCTTGTGAGAGAGCTGATTTCAAGAACTAGACTGCCTCTATGTCTACCTGTATCAAAACAAAAGAATAAGCTGTTCCATGCTGTTAAGGAAAAAATTGTATTAATCCTGTGTGTCTCTGACTTGGCTAACTCATGCTTGTAGTTCTATATTCCCGTCCTGCTCAGTATTTCTTGCAATACTTTTGAAAGAGGGCTGTCAATAACCAAAAGCAAACATTTCTCCCTCTTCCTTTCTTCTCCCAAACTTCCCCATCAACATATTTAGGGTGTTTGAGGGTCATGTCATGCACCTGACTCAGCAGCTGGCCTTTCAGGGCTCTCTCCGCTACCTTCTCCCTTCTCTTAAAAAATGTTTTTAGATTACTGAGCAAAGTCAACTGTCATTTGCTGTACCATATAGCTGAACTTGCTTTACAGTGCACTGCACAGGTCTGGTGTCCTTTGAATTACTGAAATTACTGAACACAAGCATAGCTACACTGTTTGGAGGAAAGGGTTACTCAGCCCCACAGAGTCAACTTCATAAAAAAAAATGACAAAACAATAGTCCATAAAATTTTTGCATGTAATCCCCTAAAAAATCACAAAACATGAATGAAACATGGACTTAGATGAGTAATAGAAGAAAAGCAGGAAAAAAGAGTTCTCGTGGAATCCATTTCAGGACACTGAAGGCTTGTGCATGCTGAGGTACAACTCAGTAGTGTTATGATTGCTATGACTGAAATGGTCCTAAGGCTGGACAGAATGTGGAAGTCAGTTATATTTCTGAAAGGACTGGAGCTTCAGACAAGGCTGAGGAGCTCAAATGTCACGTATTTCCCACTGAAGGTTCACCAAACAGTACAGAGTGATGGATAGACCTTATCTCTAAGTGAATCAAGGCAAACAAGGGACAAATTTCAGCACAGACTGTTGCAATAGAACAAGAGGTAATGGTTTTAAACTAAGACAGTATCAATTTAAATTAAATTCAAAGAATTTTTTTATGATGAGGGTGGCAGAACACTGGAACAGATTGCCCAGAGTGGAGGTGGATGCCACATCCCTGAAAACTGTTACCATCAGGTTGGATGGGGCTCTGAGTAACCTGATCTAGTCGAAGATGTCCCTTCTCATTGCAGGGGTGTTGGATTAGATGATCTTTGGAGAAAACTTCCAAACCAAACTGTTGCATGATTCTGTGGTAATCAAAGTACTCAGGAGGAGAAACTGGAGAACCACATAGTTCCTAAAATGTAGGTGCAAAAGGAAGCTGGAAGAAACAGAGACAACTTCTGGCAGGAGGACTGTTATATATTTGACTTCCCTGATGTTTATCAAGTTTTTGCCAGCTACCACTCAATTACTCAGGATAGTTTGACTTTTCTTACTAGATGAGTTTCTTTGCATACAGTTTTTATACCCCATTTGTTCACTGTGGGTAAAGCACAGCACTCATGCTAATGTGGTTCAGACTGGTAACAATCAAATTTCCCATAGGCTGCTGCTCTAGATTTCCTGCCTTTTGACATTCTATTCTCTGTTGGCAAAATGTCTCAAGCATCTCAGCAGTCAGTAAGAATCTGGAAGCAGGTGTCGATTTTCACCTCTTCTAGTGTCAGAAATTATCATCTAGATGGCATGTTGTCTGTAGAGCTGAAGTTAAATCAAACTGAGAGTTGGCATTTTTCCCTTCCACTAGACCTGAGGCAAGACAAGGTCAGTTGAAGGAATACTTACACCACACGAGCTGATTCTGGGTGAGGAAGCTTGGCTTCACAGGCAGAACTGCTTAAAGACTCAAAGAGTGATAAGTAACTGTAGTTCATAGTCCTGTGGCTAAGGAAGGGAGGGAGGGAGGCTCACTGAATGCTGAGTCAGACAGACATGCAAAGTATCTGTGGAGACATTGAAGCAGCTGAAAAGCTAACTGAAAGTACAGTGTTCATCATTTCCCTGAGTCCAGAAGAGGGCACTGGAAAAATTTTCTGATGAATAGGACAGCTCCTGGAACAGTGCAGAAATGTGTCCTTGGCACCGCGCAAATGAGAGGGACATGTCTTCTGAGTAAATACTGTTCTCTGGTCTTTATTTTGACATTTACTCCAGTTTAATCAACTAGGTTTTAAAGCACATTTGCTTTGATTAAAACTGGGATTGGCCTTGCAATAAAGATGGTCTCTCCAGTGGCTCATTTTGGAAACCCCCTGAACAGTGATCAGATATATTTATGATGCCCTTTAGCTGTGTGCTTGATTTCCTTGACATAAAAAGAGGGGGAGGAAAAAAAAGGAAAAGCTGCTGACTCTTTAAAGGTTTCTGAGGTTGTTATTGCTGGCCTGCAGCCACACATTCTCTTACATGGTGGATCAAAGACACCAGTGCTGTAAGAGTCAGTCAGTACAACACAGGCACTACTTAAACATATTGCTCAAAACATTCCTTTTTGTTCCTTTAAGGGGTCGCATTCTGAAAACAGTTCATCTTATTACTTAAATGAAACAGTAATTTTATGTCCTCTGATATGTTGCATTTTTTTTCCTGAGGGAAAAAAAAAAAAAGCAAGCTTTGATAGCATCCTAACCATTAGCTAACAAAATAGTTACATACCTTATGTTTTATTAACTTTTTTGTAGTTACACCAATGTATTTTTTCTCCTTGTTCATTTTCAATGTTATGGTGCAAAAAGATGGAGACCACAAAGAGTTAAATCATAGGCTATGCTGGATCCTTATTTAGAAGGAAAAGGTAGTTGTTTTGATGTAGGTCTCTTAGCAACTAGAAATTTAGCTCTTTGTTTATTATAAAATACTTCAATTTTGAAGGAAAGAATTTACATTTCTCACTTATTTGCTCTCCTTGTCTTCTTCTCCATCTGCCTTGATGTAGTCAAAAACAAAATAAAAGAAGCTGTTCCCAAATATGTGTTACAATATTCTTGAATGACAAGAAAATATTAATACTTACTATTAAGAGAGGTTTGTTTAAAGGAACACTGCCTCCAATGTCTAGCACTTTCACAAAAAATAAAACAAACCAAGCTACAAAACATAACTTTTGTTGCTAAATAAATTTTACAGTATATATTTTGTAGTTATTTAGTTTTAGTGTAAGATACTATTTTTAAAGGATGACTGATAAATATAATAAAACCAAAACATCTTAGTGCACAGAATTATGCAGTCAAGACAATAAACTAAATGTTTTCTTTTGAGCCTTCAAACAGGTTAGAGTACTGGCATATTCAAACAATTGATGGAATTTTGTTCTAAACTGAATCCTGTGCCAGAGTTGAAGTATCATCTTGATGTTGTTAAAGACTGCCTCTGTGCTTGAATATAGTGTTTTGATAAAAAACTAATATGTAATTTTGCAAGAAAAACTACATATCAATTGAACAGTAAAACCCAGAATATAAGTTATACCTCCATTAGGTTGAGATGACCTAACAGTTTTTCCTGATGGACAAAGCAAAAAAATAATTTTGTGTGAATGAGGGTAGCTCCTAATTTTTTTCATTAAAAAAAACTGCACCAAATATGAGGCCAAAATTTCAGCCTCCATCAGTGCTTTTCTGAGGATCCAGGTAGGACCCCAGGGTCTTAACTAAAAATGGGGACAGGTGCTGTACTCTGGGGATAACCAGTCCCAAATGCACTCAAATGGTGGGGAAACTGAGGGAAGGCAGATCTTGTGCAGGTGTTCATTACCTTGTCTGCAATATATTTGTAGCTCATACAAAGAAGGGTGTTGGGGTACCTGCTTCATGGGCTTCAAACAACAAAACGTAGCTAGATCTATCCAGTTTGTGTTTGGGGCCAAAGAAAGGTAGCCTGTTTCAGCCTTTCCAAGAGGAGGATAGTTCAATCAGAAATAGAGGTGGTGAGGGCCATGCCTTGATCTAATATTTTGCCTTTTCCTATGCTGAAAAAATGGAAGGAAAATTCCATCTGACCGTGTGGATTTTTTTTTAATTAGGCAAGTCAAATATTTGTATACCATATAACTTGGGGGTTTGCATTTTAATACTTAAAATATTATATTCTAAGCTAAATAAATGTATGATAAAAATTAAAAATAAGTAGCTGTCCCTGGTTATTTGCAAATTTATGGTGTCTGTATGCCTGATCAAGTAAACAGTTATCTGAGTGACCACAGTTAGTCCTTATAGTCCATTAATTTCATACCCTTCTAGATGAAAAACTGAAACAAGTAGAGTTTTAGGAACGGGGTCTAATGTTGATGTTCACACTAATCTGCTATTGTTCAGAAATGTTAGGGCACAAAGGTGATCAGTGGGATGAAGCACCTTTCTTATGAGGAAAGGCTGAGACAGATGGGGTTGTACAGCCTCGAGAAGGGCTCAGAGGAAACCTTATAGCACTTTCCAGTACCTCGAGGGGGCTTTTATGAAAGGAGGAAGAGAGACTTTTTTTGTGGGCAGATAGTGACAGGACAAGAGGCAGTGGTTTTGTACTGAAGGAGGGTAAGTTTAGATTAGTTGCAAGGAAGAAATTCTTTACTCAGAGGGTTTTGAAGTACTGGAAATGTTGCATAGAGAGGTGGTGGACTCCCCATCCCTGGAAGTGTTCAAGGCCAGGTTGGATGGGGCTCCGAGCAACCTGATGAAGTGCAAGGTGTTCTTGGCCATGGTAGGGGAATGGAACTAGATAAACTTTGGACGTGTGTTACAACCCAAAACATTCTATGATTCTAAACATAAACCAATAAGAGGAATAATACATGGACATATTACTAGAGTTTTTATTATTGCAGTATCTGCTCTTTTTTGTTAGAGGCTAGTATGACTAAAACAAGATCATTCGTCCATTAACGAATGATTTTAAGAGGTTTAGGACTTTTTGGGATCAGAAAAGGACCACTTATTTGTAATACCAGTCCTGAAATTTTCATATTCCCTTTCTAGAAAACTCTTTTCCTTACAGGAAGCAAAATTGAAACCGGTTGAAATATTTGAAGAATTACATAATATTACAGAAATTAATAGATGCCGTAATGACAGCAGCACAATGCATTTCTCTCAAGACGCAAAGACACATTTTCAGAGTGAGCTTGTGGAGATGCATTTCTTCCATTTTGCCATTCATTCACTCAGTTGCATGAAAAACCAAGGCCTTCCAGAGTTTCCATCTTCCTTACAATTTTTTTATTTTTTTTTTTTTAGTTTGTATATTAGTGATATTGGCTGTGGGTTATATTCCTAAAAGAAGAAACATCTAATGTTAGCTTACTTTCCCAATGAAATTACCTTAATGAGATCAGGACTGGGTGAGTTGAGTTTGAAAGGTGCAGGAAAGGCTGAAATTCCTAATAAAAAGGGAAAATCAAAACAGGATTTCTTTCATGTCATTCTATTTTCTGCTCCAATTGAAAGGTTGCTCGTGGAATGTGGCAATACTCGGGTGATGTCTCCAGTTTTGAAAAGCCAGCTTGCGACTGTCAACACACAAATGTAGTCATATGAACAGCCATTGATTTCCTTTGTAAGGGAGCCCTGACACTTCATGTATGGTAAGGATTAGTCTACCCCAAGGCAAGAAAGCAAAGTCTGGCTTTCCCAAAAGTTGTGGTTTAGGAATGGTACTCTGCAATTTTGTGCTCCCACTGAGACTCTCCAAACAACACCGCCACCCTCTCAATCCCCCATTTTCCCTCCCCTTCCCCCTGCAGTGGGCTGGGGAGGAAAATTAAAGGCACAAAAGGTAAAGATCACAGGTTGAAATAAGAATAATTAACTGGAAACAACAATGAGTTTAGAAAACAAACAATAACAGCAACAATATTAATAAAAACATGTACAAAAGAGAGACCCAACTACATGCATCTAGGTTTCTGTTACTGAAACATGATTTGAGGCACCTTAGCGTAGAGAAAAACAGTCTAGGAAAACTCACTGCAAATAATACTGTTGGACTACATTTAGAGTTAATTAATTAGAAATTCAAAAGCCCAAAGCACTCTTACAATGCTAAATTTCATATAACAACCCTTCCTGATGACCAAGTATCTTTTGGTTTCAGGGATTTCCTAGGACAAAGTGGATTCTCAGAGTTTCAATCCTTCACCAAAACCATGGAAGTTTAGCTAATACTATAAAAGTAGGAGTTTCAGGTTGACTTTGGGTGTAACATCAATGTGCTTTTGTTTCCTCAGGAGAAAAATTGGAAAATATAGCTGTCATATTTGTAGATCCTTTCTTCTTGCTAATAGACTAAATTACCAGGGCTACGTGGTTGAAACCTGAGACATCTCTGCACCTTCCTCTGTCTTTGTTGGCTAATTTTGCAAGGAAACACACTCAGTGTCTGATTAACTGGTCATTAATCATTGATGAGTGTGAAACTCATTCCTCTAGTAGTGCATTGCCTCCCCTATTTCATGTGTGATAATAATATTCTAAGTCCTGACACAGCTGAAGTATAAACAATTTGTATACGTCCATTTTAGTAGAGATACACATGCTAAAGACGAGCCTGTTGTTTATGTGGTAGAACTAGCAATGAGTTATGTCTCCTAAGAAACAGAATGTCATGTTTCTTTCTCCAAAGAATAGGATTGGCACAGACCTTTGTACTACATGAACCTATTTCTCATGAAACGAAAATGGATAATTTACAGCATTCCTAATCACACAGAAAATGCCTTGTGTTAAATGCCCCGTATGTGTTAAGAGATTATGGATTTGATAGTGTCAGTCTATGAACAGGCACAAATAATATAGTGACTCGGTTCAAGGGCTTTACACAGAGAGAGAGAAAGCACGAGCACTGTAAGATAAAACCTTGCTATATGCCAAATTTGCAGTCAATAGGGTTTTACATGACAGAAGCCTAAAAAGATTTTCATTTAGAAATTCAAGAGAGGTTTCAAGAACAGACTAAAACATATTTTATTATTAATGTACTAAATTGCAGTTGAAATTTAATTAAAATTAAATTTTGAAATTAAAATTATTTTCATTTTGATTTGCCTTACTAAATGGCAGACTTCATCTTACATGGATGAAACACTTCCCAGCATTTGATTTTGAGTGAACAAGATTTAGTATTCAGCATAAAGACTGTGAAAATTTCTGACTATTTCTAGTTCAACAGACACACTTCACTCACTTCAACTGAGATTATTTTTTGCCTGATTTGGGGTTCACTCAAATTATAAACTGTGAAAACAGGAATGGGCAATGTTTCATTCAAGCTAGAATAGATGAGGACACAAACCCACACGAATCACAAGCTCTCCCAAAGAAACCATGCCAGTTCTAAGCCTGATATTATAAGTTGTACCCATAAATTCCCAGTTAATAAGAAATATTTTCTTCAAACCACCCACAGTGGTTTTACACACAGCCCTACTCACTGTGGGTAGCTTTCATAGCACAAACAAGAATTGGTAGATTAGAAGACGATTTAGGATTTAAAAATCTCAATCAGTGCATTTGATTCATTTCATGAAGCCTCTTTTTTTACTGCCCTCCACCTCGGAAGATGGCTGTGAAGCCAGTCTGCTGTGAATGGGTCAGCTATTAGCAAAAGCCCTCTAAAGGTAAGCATTAATATTGTACTGAGTAATATTGTACAAACATTGAGTAGAAAAGGAAGGAGAGGGGAAATAAATTAACTGACATCAAGATCAACTGGTTTTGATCTTGATGAGTTTATGAAATGAATTACAATTCTTCATTTACAAGATTGTTTAAGATCAATCTTTCTGGACATAATTACCATGTGATTAATATGAATAAACTAACTAGAAAAACAGACATGATAATTTCCTTTCATTCTATAACATGGATGATCATTGTTTCAATGTCAAACAAAATTAAGCTTTGGCCTTAAAAAACTACATAGCAATCTTGGGATTCATTTAGGATGATAATTTTATGGGATTTGTTTGGATGATGGTTCATTTTAAATAATGTCATGTGCATCTTTAATATCTTCTGAAAACCTTGATGACAAATATCGACACTAGGCTGTGCTTTAATACTGTCAGATTTTTAATTTCAGAAAGTGTAAACATTGCCAAGTTTTGAAGGTCTGAACCAAGGATACTGACATAATTTTCTAAGGCATGGGTAATACCTCAGCACCTCCCTTCAACATAAAACCCAGAGGTCTGACACAAGCAAACCTCTCTGTAATCCACTTCATGCATAACATTTCTGTCCCACATCCTTCCTGATTATTTGTGAATCCACATGCCAAGAGGTGCTTTGCATATGAGGTTCAGGTGATGTATTTTATTGCTGATACTGTTTCACCTGTATTTAGTTCCAGTGACATGGAAAACACTGCAGCCAATTGTCCTTATTACAGTGCCTGTGTATTTCTCCCCAGTGCACTTGCACAGGGGAAAGATGTGAGCATGGAGTGTACTTAACTGCCAGGCTGAATGGCTCTGTAATGTAGCTTCAGCATGGCATAAATTAAGCTGTCATTTTTTTGGCAGCGAGTGCAGAGAGGCGATTTTCCTGTACTGTAACATTTGAAACAACAATTTTCTGGCTCCAGTAGTAACTGACAGTTCTGTGTGATACATGCTCAACATTTGTGCTTCAGGGGCTGCAGCTGGAAAGAACCTTTGGGGTAAGGTATTGTGTTTACTAGCAAATCGAGCTTGCAGTCAGAGAACACTAATAGTTCCCAACTCTTTTCAAAGACCCTGTCACAGCCTGAAAAATTGTACTTAAAATTTACTAGATTCCATCAAGGTATTTAACTGCATTGCTTATATGCAAAACACTATTTTTGGTAATTACTTCAGACCTATTTTCATTAGGAAGATTGCTTACCCAGAAGGAGCTGGCCACCAGCATTTTACTGGCAACCTGTACCAAGATGATGGCTTGAAGGGCAGCCAGGTTTGGAAATTATCTTGAAATGCTTGGCCAGATCCAGGCCGGTGAGGAAGGAGGATGCTGCCAGTACTGGGGACAGAGGGAAGTAGCCCTTTTCCAGCTTGCCACTAACACAGACTCTGAACATGCCCTGTCACAAGCAGTGAGGGAAGCCTCCTTTGCTGGCAAGATATAAGGGTATGCAGAGTCATTTCAAAGAGGTGAGAGAGAACAGGAAATTAAGAAGTCACCTGCATTAGTGAAAAGTTGCTTTATTGAAGGTGCAAATTTTGCAGTGCTTTTTCAGAAGTCTGATCAATTTTGACACAATTTTTTAAAGGTTCCAGAGAGACATTCTGCTTTTCTGTTACAATGGTGAAATCAGGAGAATTACACTAGATTTGCAGTTGAATAAGGCAAGGTAGGAAGCAGCTCAGTTTAGTATATATCAATTATTGCTAAAAAATACTTGCAGCATTCAGACATTAAGCATTCAGAGATTTTGACATCCCTGTATGCCTTCACTACTTCCAAACTGAATTATGGCTGTGCCTGCTGGCAGGGGTGCTGGCAGCCCCTGGGAGCAGACTTCACTGCATCCTGCCCGTCACTCGTTGTTGTCCATTTCACTTATTTTAGCCATGAGACTTACATTTTCAAGTCATTCCTTCAATGTCTAAGTTCATGCTGATGTTGTTTTTGAAATTTGGCTATTTACTTTAGAGCACTGAATCTAGAGATAAAACTGTATAAAAATCCATATGCTTTGTTTGTCCCTCCTGTTCCCACTTTATTTCCACACTTCACTGAGTTTCTCAGAACTGCAAGATTTGGGTGGCCAGTTTCCACAGGAATCAACAGCATTCTAGTGATGCTTTGGAATGGATGGTCTTCAGCACCTCTGTGCACAGGTTTGGGTCAAAAGAGGAGTAAAGAAAGAGAAAATATGTTTTAAAACATTCATCAATGAGCTCAATTTATGAGATTGCTCCTGTCAAGAAAGAGAAATTACCTCCATTCATTTTTAAGTGATATCTAAATACACTGCTGCCTTGTTATGCTTGCTGTAATTCACCTTTGTGTTTAAGATGTAGTAATATGAATTGGCACCTGACTTTTATTGTATAGGCACTCAGTTTTATTGACATAATTAACAGTCTTTAAGTTCTTTCATCTCAGACCCAGATTTTAGAAGTTTAAAATTCAGCTGTAGAAATAATTTTGGTAAAGGCTTTGCAGTCATGATATTTTCCCAGGACATTGCTTAAAAAATTTCCTTCATTCCCCAAAACCCAAATTTTGCTTTATCAGATGTATTCTATATCCAGTAAATCACCTGACTGGTACAAAACTAGGCAGGGACCACTTCTACCTCCTGAAGCCTGGAGAAGGCTTGTGCTGCTTAAACTTACAAAAGGGTTAGTGAATCAAGGTAGTATGATGCTCCCACTAGTGTTCCATTTTTCATGTATGGAAAGTATTTTTTTCAGGAGACAATCTGATTTGTGATCTTTGGGCCTCCAAATTCTGATAAATTCTGATTCTGTCTATGAAGGGTCACATATTCTGTGCCTTAAATGATGAAAAACCTATTTTTCCATCAGGTAAAAGACATAGTACTTCTAAATTTGAGGTTCTGGAATGAGCTGCATGAATAAGAATAGTGGAATTCCAAGGTTAACTGGGTTTTAGGTTAATCAAACAGGCTTGAACTCACGTAATTTTAGTGCATGAGAAATGTTTTTCTCTAAATGCACCAAGGGAATAACCAATTATGTACATTCTATACATGCACATACTCTCTTCCAAAAGAAAGGCATAGACGGTGCCCACAGAAATAAAATTAATACGGAAACTTGGACTCCAGAAAAGTAGGCTTTGTACTCCAATGCATTAACTGTAGCTTTGCTTAAAGCTATTGCACAAATTAATGTTTATTCTTGCCTCTGAAATAGAAATAAAATCTTTTGCCTGATCTAGAATATCAGATTACACTGCTGCAGCTTTTATGGAAAGTTTTAATATAAATCCATTTAAAGCACAATCTTCTACCTTTTTATAGCTCTGATCCTCAGGAATAATATTTCCAAAATTCCTGTTGTGCATCCATTTTATAATTCCATTTTCTTCTAACTGGTGTCTCTAACCTAGGAGTTAAAGTGTGCTGGTTTAAGCTGAATTGCCAAGTATCTGCTATTTTCCTCCATATGATCAGCACTGCTGGGCTCTAGTATTACCATGCTTTGTCAATGTTAATGTAATGGCAAATGATGAAGATGCCCTTTGGCAGGAACCACTGCTAGCCCTTAATAATAAACAATTTTTGCACCTCAAATGGCTTCTATACATAAGCAAGTTTAGTCAACCCCTGAAGAGAACCTGTACCTTCTCATTACAGGGCAGCAGTAGTGAGAAAGCAATTCACCAAGCTGTAGGGTTTGCAATCACCCATATTTTCTGCTATGAGTAAATAACCCCAATTGATTTAATCATAAAAGAATAACAGGAAAACTACATTGATTTCCAAATCCCTAATGTGAACATCAGAATATATTGACTAAGTAGCATGTAAAAAGGTTTTATCCATTTGTATGAACTGAAAAAATATCAATATTTGATCATTACTCTAACAAAAAATTACCACAATTTGCGGTCATCTCAAAATGGACTGAAGCTGCATTATGCAGAGCTATGGTTCAGTCTACAGGGTGAAAGTGATAATACTCCATAGTATTCATAGGCCAGGAAGAGAAAAATCCATATTTTCAGGCAAATGCACCTCCTATTAGTAATAGATCACTTACATATCCCTATAGGACTGATAAATAATATAGAGTTGTTTTTATTAAAGAAACCAGCTAGCAATAGAAGATTCACTGTTAATCCTATAACTGTGCTCACCATGAGTGATCAGTGCTACTCAAGCCAAACTATGTCAAAATAGCAAAGTAAGAATGGAACTGTTTAAAAAAAAATACAATGCTTTCCTTGTAGAGATGCCAAAATAATATTTTGGCTCATTTAATAACCTTAAATCTGCAGCGGAAGACTCAGGATCAAAATTTGCTTAAGTTCTAATAAAGTGATACTACCTTGACAAAGCTAGCCTGCCCATTTAATTTGTTCTGCTGGCTTTTTTTTTTGGTTTTGCTTTTATTTTTACGTTAGGGTGGATGTCTGGGGTGTAGTGCTCTTCAGTGCAGGTGGTCAAGTGGAAATGAGAACAGCAAGAGCTCTGTGGCCAGACAGTTCTTTGTAAAAACTGCTAGAGATGGGAAAATCCTAAACTACACAGAAAGTGACATCCAACACCATAGAAATTTTCTTCATGCTGTCAAAGACAAGTTTCACATGGACTGAAAGTCCTGCAATTCAGCACCAGCTTTTTTACTGGAGGATCTAGTGGGTAGAGCTACACCAGCGGTACAGTGAGCTGGTGCAGGATTCCTTTGGTGGGAATTTACTTTGTATCTACAGGAATCTGGTGACACATTTTGGAATGTACCACTAACAGTCTCTCCCTTGGTGGAAGTGAGGTTGAAGTCACACACATGGGCACCAGGCAGAGGAACCTCTCGCCGAGGCAGAGCCAGCATCCTCCAGCAGCAAGCACTGGACACAGGCACAGGGCATGCCTGGTGCCAGTGGCCAAAGCAAACTTCATTGCCAGTAAAACTATGAGGCAGCCACGAGGTCCTGGATCCAAAGGGGCTTGGATTATATTTCTTCCCTCTGTGCACTTCACCAGTGAGTAGTGTAGGCATTCCTACATCCCATCCTCATGATCAGTCACAGCTTCGCCAGGGAATTTTGAAGAGCACGTAAGAGCCCAAGAAGGTTCAGGAAGATTCAGGTGTAGCTAGAGCAAGCTACAAGATGTAACTGCACATTTGAGGACACAAAATAGCCAGTAGAGGTTATTCCAATCCCCAAAATTTCTGTCCTTTAGGAACCATCAGAGAATGTGTTCCTCTACTATCAGAATTAGCAGCTTGCTCTGCAAGAAAAATCTGCTGAAAACAGACAAATTTCAGGAGCAGGTTGCCAATACAGCTAACCTAAGATGAAAACCCCTTGGAGGAAGCTTGTGAAATAGGAAAAAAAGCAAATGTGGAAAATAGTCATGCAACCTATTTGGCACATCAAAACAAAAACAGGATAAGTAACAAGAGAAGCTGAGAAAAGAAGAGAGCAAAGTCATGCGAATTGGCTGAATATGTGCATGAGTTGAAACGTCTGGAAAATTGCAAATTCAGTTAGAACTCAGATTTGAAGCTCTCGAAGTCACAGGAAAGACTATAATTCTTTTCATTGACTTTGAATTAATTTTTAAAACATCTGCTCAAGAGAAAAACATTGCAGCGTTTATTAGGAACTTCAGGATCTAACATGTTTGGTACCTTTTTGGACCATTGAAAATACTTGTCATACCCTCTGTCATTTTTAAAACGGTTGAGATGCAGATTTTTTTCACAGAGATGTGCAAAACATCAGGGCTTTATAAACTTTTAAGTATAAGGCTATAGGTCAGTTCATAAACAGGCAAAAAATTTTTATTATGGCTCTGTAAGAGAAAAAAATTAGAATTACCTCAGTCAGCAATATTCCAGCTGCAGGTTTGCTTGTGGTGTGGGTGCACATGCAATGGGCTACAGAAAGGTCAACTGATTACACTTTAACAGTGACAACTTTAAATGCAGTGGACACTTAAGGAGCTGCAAAATCAAGAAACCTCTGTTATTCTGTGTAGGTTAAAAAAATTAATTCTTGTTTTGGTTCTGTTTAATATTCTACATGTAGTTAATCTAGACAAATACATCATTATTATATTAATTTTTGATGGCAAAATAGTAGCTTTAAAGAAGCACTGGATATGCTAACCTGTCATCTTCAGATATAGTAACTAAATGGAGTATATAATTGATGGTTGATATGTATTGGAAGTTAAATAATAATAACCCTAAAAATTTTTGTCCTTTGGCGATACAGATCTTACCAAGCCAAAGTCTTTGCTGTTTTAGTTAATTGCTTGAGAGGAACCATCCATGGCATATCCAGTTTTGGTCCTTCATCCCTGAAGTTCATCTCAGTTTGGAGCAGTCTTATGATGGGCAAGTCATGACAATTCTCTATTGGTCATTTGAGAAGTAACAGCTTTCTGTGCTACTTTCTCTGTGACTTCAAATGTAGCTTTGTTTATTGTGGTTAAGATTGTTACATGCTCAATTGCATATAGAAAACAAAGATTACAGAATTTAATTGCTACAGATAGTGTAAAATTCAGTTCTCATTGAAATATTTCATTTTAAAAGGATAATAACCCAGATTTCTGAAAAGTATAGAAGGATGACAACTTTTCAATCTCCAACAGTGAAACTAAAAAGTTGAATATTTGAGCTACTTTCTGACTTCTCTGTAGTGACTCAAGGGCAGAGATGGAGAATTTAGAGAGAAAAAGACCCACTGACCAATTTTCCCTTGTCTTGAAAGTAGACCTCTCCAGAAGGGCAGCAACGTGCTTTGTCCAGCTGGGATCCACACTGGGACAAGGCGCAAAAATTACAGATACAGGTGGTACACCTAACAGCTCTGTTACAATTTTGGGAACCACAGTAGCTATAACATGACCCTTAACATGACTGTGCAGCTGAACTCTTTGGAGATGGTTGTGCAGTTACTTATTCTCCATATCTCCTAATGCACTACTGCCTGGAAATACAGTAGCTTCTCTGCATGCGTCTCTGCAGAGGAGCACCAGTCCAGCTGAAATCACTCAGGGTGAGTCTCTGCAGAGAGTTGTCACAACCAGCATATGGACTGAACACTGGGCCCACAAGAACAATTCATGGATGTTTCCATGGTCAATGCCATGGTGAGAAAGAATGCTATTTCAGATGCCCAGTGACAAAAAACATGAAGTCACACTGCAGATTAATTATCCACTGACTGGGCAAATGCTCTCCACTGAAGCAGAAATATTTTTTCTTTTAAAATCTGTTGTAAAGAAACACAGAATAAGTAAAAAAGAATTTCTGGTGTCATCTTTGACCACCACCACTGATTTAATATTGCAGTCTTCCTCAAAAAAATGAAGCATTGAGAAAGAATTTGTCATAGCTCTGTTTTAACTGGTGCATCATAGAGTCTATCAATTGGCACCGTGCCAGATATGAAATTTTGGAAGTTGTGTTTTTGTAGCTCAGTTTCTAATCTGTTGCATATTAGGTAACAGGTACTTGAGAGTTCTTTAAGATTGTTATATTAAAAATCCTTGGCAATGAAGTCTGATTAATCCATTACCAGATCCAAATTCAAACCCTTGAAAAAAACTCCCTACTTAGGCACATTTAGGTGCTACAAAGCTATTATATTTTTTGTTTAATAAGAGTAATAAAGCATGCTAAAAAACTCGTACAATAATTTCCATGTTTGCTGCACTGTTTTAGTACTGTCATAAACCTGTTATAGCTTTAACAGAAATACAATCTGCTGCAGCATATTTTATTTTCAGTGTTAGAACAGAAAAGGCAAAGCAGGCAGAACCGGGTAGATCTCCAATTTTTTTCTCATTAGGTATTCTGAAATATCTGATCATTAATGCATTGCACATTTTCTTTTTTTTTTTTTTTTAATGGAAACTATTTTGGCAGCTGGAACACCTCACATTTATTTCTTGGACTCTGGCTGTTGGAGCTAGAGCAGCAGACTGCTGACAGGACTCATTGCTCTGTCTGAGCCAGTCTTTCCCACATCCTGATGTTCGGCTTTTTCCAAATGAGGATTTGCTTTTTAATTAACAGGCAAACAAACAAAGAAGGAGGCTGTTTGTTCTAGAACAAGGAGCGCCTGTTGGTCAGCATCCTAGGACAGCTGGTGCAGGGTGGAGAAGAAAGGATTTAACGTGGAATTGAGTTTGTTTGCAGATACTGATCTCTTGGTGAGACCCTGGGCAGAGCCTTTGCATTACAGGCGCTGGGCAGCATTTCCCACGGGGACGTGGAAGCCGCGAGGTCTCCAGCCGTCTCTGCTCCGCAGGGCAGGACTTTTTCCTTCTGCCCAGCTAAAGGGTGGCATCTTCCCTGGTGAAGTGGCCCCAGCAGGCTCTGTTAGCATGTTCTACAGCAGCTATTTGCAATCCAGCTTGGGAGCAGCAGAACTTCTTACAAGACTGTCAGGAGACATAACTCTGCAGGTGTTCCACACGAGACCTGGAGCACCAAAGAACTGTGGAACTCCCCCTCCCAGGAACAGCGTAGTTAAACTACCTCTCCCCATCAGCTGATTACAAAAATCCTCTAGGGATGTGCCAATAGCAGAAATCTTCCCAGGATAATTACACTGCCTTCTACTGTGCCAGCAGAAAATAGTGGATTTCATTCAATTCAGAATTTCAGTATTTTGTGCTCTATCAAAAAATTAATTCTAGGACCTTCATCTTCACTTTAGGAGTTTTCCTCTGCAGCATTTATGTATGGCTCAAGCTCTCTACTGGAAGGGGTTGTTTATGTGGAGTAAAACACCAGTTTACCTGAAGAAATGCCCCATGTTTTAATTACATCTGAACATGACTCACTACACACAAATTTGAAACAATTAAACTGACTAATAGTTGTCCTCAGTATTTATTCCTCAGTTCAGTCTTGTGCTTCTGTTGCCTCTCTGAGAACATTACATTGCCCAGAGAACTGGGGTGTAATTTTCACCAGGTCTGTTTAATGGGTTACTGCACAGGTGATAAATGGGCCATGTGCTCTACAGGAGCACGTCAGACATGGAGCAGCACATTACCAACCTGCTGCAGTGACGAAACTCTTGCTAAGAATGCACCCGTTCACACTGGAAAGGTCTGTATAGGGTTTTTCTCAGCACTGACCCCTCTTTCACCTCCATCACAGCCATGTCAGCAGAGGTGATGTCAATGTAACCTCGAGGTTTAAAATTTTAAGCACAGTGTCACACTTACATTTATAGTATTACATATTAAATGCTAAAGCTAAAGCACTTACATTGCCATAAAGACTTAGTCTAGAATAAATATTCCCACAAGTCAAATAAACTAAACCAGTACAATACATCTTGCCTCTAGCATAACTGCATCTGTATTACTAGTCTTGATGTAACACTTCCAAACAAATTGTTTATGTTGGCACAATGTCCCACACCTTATTTTTCTTGAATTCATGCCTTTGAGGGCAGGATATTCATTGAAAAACTGCAATGCACTGGAAAAAAACAAGCTCAAAACAGGAGAGTGGAGACAAATAAACAAAAAATGTGTGTGCCTTCCATAAGTGGTAGCATTTTGAAGACTCAATCTTTAGCAGACTTATTATTAGCTGGTACGCTGTTGAATAGAATCCCCTTACACAAGACATTTCGATGACACTTTAAGTGAAAAAACTAAAAAAAGAGTGCAGAAACCCTCATTTTACAAGGCTTCCAAGGGCAGATTTTCACTTTACTAGTCATAATCATATGTAACTGTAAATTCAAGAAAATTCATACAGATAATCTTCCTTTGGGAAAAAAGTGCTGGTCTGAGTAAATGTGATTTGAAAATGTTTTCCCTCACTTTGCTTCTACCCTGCATTCTATTCTGTTACAGGCAATACAACATAAAATCTTGTCTAGTAGTGTTATTTATTTTAAAATAACTCAGATCAAACAGGATCTCTTTAATTTGAGAGACAAGCGACAGGATCCCTTGTTGTTTACTTGATGTGTGCTGCTTTTCCTCCTACCTGCTGTTTTCACTGGTTGTAAAAATTCATTCACAGCAGGGAACGCATTGGCCTTACCTGTCTTTAATTTATGCAGCATTTCAAATCGTGCCATCATTGCAGGTGTGGTCAGGCTTTGTTGAGGCTTCTTAAAAAAAAAATTTAAAAATTCTGATCTACCTGCTTGAGTCTGTCAAGAGCCCATTTGTATGCATGCAGCTAATGTGCTAGAAATAAAAGCCACAACCTGTCAAATAAACTCCTGCACCTGTATGGAGCCGTTAAATTGTTCCATCTACCATTATTCTCAGAGATCAAAGGGCCCTCACTGTGAGGGGCTCTGAAGAAATAAAGAAAATGATAGACCTACTCGTCCTTGAGCTAAAAAAGAAGGGGTGGGGGAAAGAAAGAAAAGTGGACCAGTTCAACTACCTGAAGGAGCTTTTGTTTGGCATGGGCACAACATGAACGCATTCTTTCACATTAAGACCCAAGAGGAAGAAATTCATTCACCCTTATTATAGTGACGTAGCTCTGGCATTGATGTGTTTTTAACCTTGAATAATTGTTGTCTCTAAAGCTCCAAACAAGTTTTATCCTGTCCACAGGTCAGTTTTGTTACAAAGGCCAATTAGTGGTGCTACCTTAGCCTGCAGCAAAAAGCCAAGTAATGGTGGGGCATGCCCCATCCAGAGGTGATGAATAGCCTGCAGAGCTATAATTTGAGAAGGGGGGAGGGGGGCTTTGAAGCATTTACCTTACATGGAACTCCATTGTCACTGCAGGCTGTTTGATCTTTAAATAATTTACTTAATGATCTCACCATGGGAGCAATTGGCAGAGCAAGATTAGGTTGTAAGGGCCTAATGGACATGGGAAAACTTAAAATTACTAGAAGAGAGGTATGTACAGAACAGATTTTTTTTTTCTGTGTGGATTCATGATTTATAAGGGGGGTAAGCTATAAATTATAGTATTTGCTTGATGTGTTCTGGCAGAGGAAACAAGAAGAAATTCTGTGTTTGGTGAATGTTTCAGGGAGTTTTAATCCTTATTCTTTAAATCTTTGTGGTTTTGTTTTGCTTCTCCTGAAAAAAAAAAAATGTGATCGGGGAAATTATTGTTTTATAATAGGTTAATAGGTCAGCAATAAAAATCTTTGGCCACTCTGAATAGGCTGTTGTTAAAAGGTCATGGTTAGCATAATATTTCATTTTTGATAAATAAAGGGTTGGAAAGTCTGGGTCCAGAGCTTGTGAATGGGAAAAGTGTAGCATGACCCCTTTTATGCAGTAAATATTGTAAAATATGAATTATTAACTCACTTTGTAATCACACATGAAAACTATGCACCATTTTGTGGATACAGGGTTTGGGATATTCTAAAGTATCCTGAAAATAAAGCATTAGTCACCAAGATCCCCTTTAATCATTTGCAGGTAACAATTGTTACATTCTTGTGGTATTACACACATTTACATACGGAATACTAAAAATACAAAAGAAAAGCTAATTAGACCTATGGAAGAATTGTAGAAATTTTAATATAGATCACTGTTTAATCATTTAATATCTGCCTTTGTAGATGGATAGCTTCATGTGAAACTAAAAAAAGCTCTATGAAGTGTTTGAGACATACCTGCCTATTAAACACAATTTCTAAGCCTCTCTATTGTAGGTAATCAAGAGTAAGCATTTAAAATATCTGTATAAATATAGGTAAAATATCTATACAAATGCAATTTAAAAGGGCAACATTCTTATCTGAATTGTACAAATTAGTGTCTTTCTGAAATCTTCTTACAAGATGAGCAGTTTCTGACCCCAAGTCAGGAAGCAAATGACAGTGTCTCTTATTGGCTTGGATTTATGTGGGACTTTACTACTAAAGCTGATCCCACCTCCTCTGGGAAATTTTGAATCTTCATTTCTTCAAAGTTCCTGGACTTTCAAGTGTTCTTTCTCTTCTTTTTTTTTTTTTTTTTAGTCCTCTCTTTCCACTTCCAAGCCAGACACTGAAAATAGAGAGGATTATGGCTCAGTAAATTTCACTGGACTACATGGAATAAAGGTAACCTGTGAAAAGGGTTAAAAATAAAAACAACCACCACCCCGCAGTTTTACAAATATATTTCAAAAAAATAACACCGACTACAATAAGTTCTGCAATAGAAGAGTTCTACTGAGTAAGAGTGGGAGTGTTTAAAGTTTTTGTCTGACTCAGCTCACTGACAAGTGCCTTCACTGAATATTTGAGCCCTGATCTTTGCAGTGTTTGATTAAAATTGGGATCTTTGTGGCAGTAATTCTGGAGGCACGTTAAAGAAAAATGTTAAAATGTCCAAGTGTCAGGTGCCAACAACAGCTTTGAAAGTCCCTGTCCCTCTGCTTCTAACATGAGAGCTTTGACTTTACGGACTTTTTGATTGTCCTGCAGGTTGATCCTTCCTTTTTGTTGAATTCAGGATGAAGAACAGTCTGACAAAGATTTTGATGTTGTTGAGAGCACCTCAACAACAGTGAAAGTATAGGAGCTGGAGGAGGTCCTGAAGTAGGTCTGTCAGTATAGTCCTGCACCCAAATTTAACACATTTCAGGTGGGTTTGGAAGAAAAGAAAGAAACATCAGAATTGGTGCCACAGCTGTGTAAGTGAAACAAGTATTCCTGATTATTTAAAGAAAAATAAAAAATTACAGCATTGGTGGAAATGTAGTGTAGACTGTTGACTTTGTTAATTAACACTTAAAAACAAAGGGTATTTAGGTTTGAAATATTTACTTTTTTTTCACTGCAGACACAGTTGATAACATAAACACATCAGTTTTACAGTCCCATCTTCTATTTAATTCATTGCATATTTGATAAAAGATGCAGCCCAACCTAGTGGTAAAACCTCAGAAGAGGTTTAGGCTGGGTATCAGGAAAAGGCTCTTCACCCAGAGGGTGGTGGGGCACTGGAACAGGCTCCCCAGGGAAGTGGTCACAGCACCAGCCTGACAGAGCTCAAGAAATGTTTGGACAATGCTCTCAGGCACATGGGGGGACTCTTGGGGTGTCCTGTGCAGGGCCAGGAGTTGGACTTGGTGATCCTTGTGGGTCCCTTTCAATTCAGGTTATTCTATAATTCCATAAAAAATAAAACCCGAGTTTTTGAGTATTTTAAAGTAATACTTGATGGTTAGTATTAGTGAACTGCTCTAAAACTGGAATTATGAGTTTAGCAAGAGCTAAGACTTTTTATATACATTTCTAACATATTATACATTACATATGTAGGTCCCACTTGCCCTAGTACACCACCAAGCTTTTTCCTGTCAAAAAGTCTAAACAAATGTTAAATAATTATGAATTTTTTGAGCAGTAAGGTGTCCTGAGTTGAAATCAATTGTGGGGGAGAGAAAAGGATCTGTAACTTTTTAAAAAGTAATGGTTTAAGAAAAAACAATATTCCTGCCTCGTATGAGGGCATGAGAATGGTTGTAATTTGTACTGTATGGAAGTAGATAAAAATATTACCATTCAGTGTTTTATGCATAAACACAAAGTTATGACTACAAACCTGATATGTTCTTGCATTATCAGAAGTAAAAGAAGAAAGGGAATAAAAGAGAGAGAGCAAATGGGGTAAAGTGCCCAAAGCACAGTCAAGCACTGAGCAAGAATGAGGGGAGTAGAGGAAGATGGAGGCCAGCTGCTGTGGTTTTAAGAGGGAGAAGACTGCACATGGCAAAGCAAATATGATACCCAGCCCTCAAAGCTGGCACAGTTCACCAGCAGCTTTATACCTCAGAAACAGCTGGAGCAAACAGAAATCTGCTCCAGGCAGAATTTTTTTTGTTGCCTGACTAATAAAACATAGGAGGTGCTTGGGAAGAACAGATACCTTCCAGCAGAGTGCACCACAGAATTGTCCATGGAGTATCCCAGCTTGGGTAGACACAGAAAAGCACAATATATCAGACAATGTGTGCATCTAAAGCTCTCTGTGCTTTACTGGGTACATGACTGATTGCTGGTGGTGAATGTCTCCCTGAAATCTTCCCTGGAAAAGGCAGAAAAGGCTGATAAGCATGGCTTAAACAGCACCTCAGATCTCTCTCTTCCATGTTAGTCTTGCACCTTTCCATCTGGTGGTTTCNGATGAGAATCAAAATCTTTTGAAAAATATGCTTTTTATGTGTTCAATCACTGACACACCAAAAATTTCCAATTAATATGTGCAATCAGACAGACCTTGGACATTTTCCTCCATGAAGAAATATTCAATGTACTGATTTTATATACTGATATTATAAAAGATATATACACATCCTGGAATGCACAAATGAAAGGCTGGAGGATTACAATATAAGGGAACTCTGGGTAAACACAAACACTTGTTGATACAAGACTGGGACACAAAGTCAGACAAGCAAAAACTGATAAACTCTCCTTGAAGCAAGTAGGAGTTTTGCAAACTTATGTTGCTGCCAAGCTTTGTACAGCAGCGGGTGACATTTTATTCAGTTGAGCTAATGAAATGTTTGCCTATGTGCAAAAAATGTATTCATGGCAACTTTAAATAGTTGTGTGGTTTTAGTAATAATGAGAGGCATCACCAGACATCCCTCATGACAGATATCCTCTGGATTTGGAAAAAAGGCAGTCTGGCAAGCTTAACAAACACTGACAAACCACGACAGCATACCTGAGGTGGAAGATTTCCTCCAGGGGCAAAAAGGGTAGATCAGACTCAATAGATCAGCCAACATTTGGCCTCTTCACTGAATCTGCCAATTAGTGCAGAGCATTATGGCATGTTTGTGTTGTGGCAGCTAGAGAAAGAGACCTGCCAAACTCATTCTATACTGAACCCCAAACATCCATTAGATGCAAGATGCTTTTCATCCTGATGAGTTGGCTTCAGTTCAAACTAATGGCCAACTGATGAGAAAGTTCATTAACTCTGAAGCATTCAGTCCCTCAGGAGGTATAAACTAAAAAGTGGGGTCCTACAGATATACACAACATAACAAAAATGATGTTAAAATGTTGAAATTACAAAGCCAAACACTTTAATGGTCGGGAATGGGAGAATTAAATTCACTCCTCAAATTTTCATGTTGTCTGCTTTTGCACATGCACTAATGCAGTCTTTAATTACAGTCTGTCATTTCTATTTTTTCCCATGTGTATTGGAAGGCCACAAATCCTCAGAAACCACCTCTTCCATTGAATGAGAAAAGTGAATGAGATGTTGCTCTTTCTTATTCAAGCCCCGTGCTCCTTCATTGCTGCATATCTGGTTTATGCTGTCACTGCAACAGACACTGTGTGAAAGCCGAAGATGTGGCGATATATGGACAACAGTGGGACTTCCACTAAAACTAATGACTTTTACTGAAAACATGCACAAAGAGAAAAAAAAAGCCCATTATGTTTTTCTCCTTTCCTTCACAACTTCTTAGCTGTTTATCAGATACTGAGGAGCACTTGTTGAAGTCCACTTGCTTTTCAGCTGTGTTTCTCCAGAGCTCTATACCCACTTATTTTGGAGTATAGCTGTTAGATGGGTTCAAGAAAGTACGGGGAAACCAGAATCCTAAAAAGAAAAGTGTTCTTCTGGAAATCCTTTTCTTTAACTGCTATGTGTAATAAGGTATTAATAGCAAGGAGTCAGGGTTGTTGTTTTCTTGCACATGGAGTCCAGTGATGATTGTAAAATCCCTGAAGCTACTTCCACAGACAACAAAATTAAAGCAGTAAGGGTGGGAACTTATGGAAATTAATTCCTTCAGAGACACAGAGGTACAGAAATAAACATCTGGTTAATCTGGAAAAAAAACTTGGGTTGTGCAAAAATTTATCATTGTTATTTACATTTTTTTCTTTGCCTTAAAATTGCATTTGTGTCACCAAAGGAGTGCATGTACAGGGATGTGCAGGAGTACAACACAGAGCAAGAGAGCACTACATAAAACTAACACAACTCTTGGAAATTCATGGCAGCTGCAAGAGCAGCATGCTGCTTCTTCCTAAACTGTCAGAAGTAACATGGCATACATGGAATTATCCATCCATAGCTGCTATGTGCAACATAGCAGCAAGAAAAGATTGAAAATAAATTAATCTTGGCACACAGCAGACTGTGATTCTGTGCCTAGCCTCTGCCTTGTCTCTCCTTTGCCTTATCAGGGGTTCAAAGGTTTGAATAAAACATCACAGAGTTAGGGAACTCTCTTTGGTCAACAAACGCTGCCCAGCCTTAATGAACTGGTCCTTTAGGGTTGGGTTCAAGACAAAATAAAGCCTTCCTACTCAGATGTGGGTGTACATGTCAAGTGCTACTTATCCATAATACAAGAGGATGTGCACACTCTCAGGGTACAAGCAGAACAGCAGACACCATCCATGCATTCAACCCACAGGAAAGGACAGAAGAAAAGAAGATGGAGACAAAAAAAAAATAGAGGAGCAGATCATCAACACCTGGTCATAACAGGCCACTCTGTAACTCCTCTCCCAGGTTAAGCTCATCCCACCAGCTCACCCTTCTGCCCCATGTGTCTGCATTTCTAAATTCCTAAATGTAAGTGAAATACAGATCTGACTGCTCACTTCATAAAACTCCTCTGCCATGCAAATATGTCATTCCTTGACCTTTGGGTTTTCTTCATCTCTGTTTTCATATGTATATATTTTTTGCCTTATCAGTGAGCCATATTTTCGTGTTATTTGACTGAATACAAAGTACATGCCTAAAAGTCACCAGACTCATGACAGCTTTGTCTGTAAGCTTTGCGTGATATTTGTAGAGTTTATGAAAGAAAGCTAAAATTTATTAGAAATCAAAGACAAGTGTCTCTTCCTGTTGGTAAGGTATAGCAAAACTTAAGGATTTTACTAAGTGTGAAATACTGTGGTTTTAAATTCAGTTTTATTTATGTTTTCCAACTGTTTACTAGGTAGTTAGTAATTTCTGGAGTAAAGTTCCAATTTTTTTTTTTATATTTAAAAATAAATTCTAAATATATTTTTGCTAGATTAGATTAATAAGGCAAATATTCACTGAATTTTGTGTTTGTGGATGGACACCATTAGGCATAATTGGGTCGTGACCTGTAGAAAGTGTGATGAAGGCATTCTGTTTTATTCTTTTCATCCTGATTCAATTTAAGTCCATATGAATATAATTTTGTTCAGCTCAACATTTTTTATATCTTTCTGTTTTTTCTTGTCTCTAGAAACTCCACATGATAACTTTTTTCCTTTTATCTTGTTCAGTGTAAGAAAAAGCATCTAAAGTGTGACCACTTTTGCACCACATTCATTGACTAAGCTGAATTTTTCTCCTGACCTAAGAAGTGGCACAGTGTGGGATGTACCCTCTTGTGGGCAAAGAGAATTTTACAGTCATCCCTATCCTGTGCAGACTCCAGCTTGGTTTCATTTGGACTCTCTTCATGATAAAAGCATCACATCAATATTTAGGGGTTAAAACAGCATTTTCTGATGTTGGTGTCTAAAACTTCTAAAACTGAGCATCATTGAAGGAATCCATACAAGATCTTAAGAGATCTTGCACTGACCACAGTGCAAGAGCTAAGACTTAAGGAACTACTAGGATACTGACAAAAAGCTTTTAGAGAGCTCTTTTATGGGATAGCAGGTGTGCCCTACCAGATCTCTCCTATCACCTGGACAATGAGAGGAGAGGCAATTCCTTCTGTATCATATCTCCTTTTACAGATGTCTGCCTTGAACTGCAGAATCTTCAAATGCTGTGCATTATGCTACAAGATGTTCTTACTGTAAGATATATTGTATTGAAAAATAATTTACATTTTTCATTCTTCTGTGTTACAAAAAGAGGTAATTTGAACACAGGTAGTTAAGTATGTTTTCCAAATTCTAATGATCTGCTTACCTAGATTAAATCATGCAATTAATACTATTTACATAAATCTTCTTTAATTTATGCTGGAACTGCTTATCATTTTATTTTTAAGCTGCTAAATTCATGGTCTTAAACGAGTCATGTCTCCTTCATTGAAGGTACCTTTAAAAATATGAAAATATTAACTTAATTTCACAATCTTTGTACTAAATTTAATAAAAATAGATATGGAGTATTAATCAAGTTTGATTAAACACAGCTATACATTTTTTCATTAATTTAAATTTATGCTGACATTATCTTGATTGAACTGAAGCATCAGACTAAATAAAAACCACTCCAGTATAAGGTTTTAATGAACTTGAGACAAGCACAAATATGGTCTGTATTTTTCAGCACCTTCTTTCTTATAAACATTTTCAGCTGACCTATAAGATCTCACAGAAGTCCAGAATCACAGAGTAGAAGAGGCTGGAAGGCACCTCTGGAGATTTAGTCCAATCCCCTGCTCGGAGTTGGGTCAGCCAAACAACATTACCCAGGACCTTGCCCAGTTGGGCTCTGCATATCACATTTGAAGAAAGAAGAATGCACAACCTCTCTGGGAAACCTGTTCCTGTGTTCAACCATACCAGCAGTAAAAGATTCTTATCTTGTTATTAAGTCTAATCTAATAGGAATTTGTTTACTTTTAAACAATGGAAATAAAACCTTAACACCAATTTTAGAAAGTGTTGACAATAGTCAAATATTAACATGTTAGGAAATACATTCACATAAATAATGCAGACTTGTTCAAAATTATGAAGAAACTTAGTGAAAAATCAGATTATAGGGATCTCAGATTGGATTCTTAATAGCAGAGCCTTTATCCTGCATAAATGTTCATTTCTCATTTGTAACAGAAAAGAATTTGCCTCACAGGGGCACTGAGGTAAATTCAATGTCATTTGTGACTCAGACAAATATTGCAGTAAGGAGTACAACAAAAGGAGAAAAACAAGAGAATATTAACAGTTTGGTATTCAGAACAAGGAATACAATAAACATGTCATAAGGCCACATGCTGAATAGAGATGAAATGTAATGCTGAATAGTGTTTTGCTAAGTGAGCATTGTCCATCCTGAGTCCTGAAAGAGGCAGAAGGTTGGTGGCAGATACAGTGTATGATCATATAATTAGTGACTGGTTTTTAGCAGAGAAATTAAAATGGCCCAAATAAGTATTTCACAGGAAGTGCATAATTTCAAATGTTTAAGTCGATGGTCTTAACATATAGACAATTATTTATTCTGTGTACATCAGCACAAGTAAGCATAACATCATTCTTAAAAAGACTGCCATTAATAAAAAAAACCACAACAGAATCATGTTAATAAACTCTAATCTCTCTATGTGTCTGTGATTTTTTAGGAAATGTTGGGTTTAGAGGCGTTTTATTTTCTGTTCTGCATTGTGAGTCTGATGTCATTTAAATACATAAGAGCCCTATTGTTCTGTCATTTATGCCCCGTGCACTTCTGCTTTTAGCATGATTAAACAAAAGAGACACATACCAAAGCTTTCTCGTTTGAATAATGCAACATCAATATTTTACATCTTGGGCTGCATTTCAATTTTTTCCTCAGCAAGGTGAACACTTGAAAAGGAAGCAACCATTGCTTGCAAAAGTGTCAATTAAGTTACATTCTCTTCTTTTCCAAAAGAGATGTGTCTCAAAAAATACACATTATTGAGTAGTTGTCATTCTGTTGTAAACCAGTTCTCCAGCTGATGGGTTTTATTCTGCAACAGCATAAGGAAAGCAATAATGTTTTTACATAGCAATTCCATTCCTAACATTTCAAGTGTCTTTTTTCAACGGGTAGATTCTGCTTTCACCTTCAGCAGGGAGAAGCAACACTTATGATAGATGTACCTGAGTGGCTCTAGTGCACAGCACAACATAGAGAGTGGAGGGGTTCAGACCCATCTTATGCAAACCACAGATGCTCATGTCAGGGTTGGATTCAGCTGTGGACATTATAGATTGTAGTTCTTCAGTCTACAGGAGTTTGCACACTTTGGATCTTCAACAACAGCAGCATTTGGGTACCTTCTCTTGGCATTAGCTCCACTGCAAGTAGAAATGTTGTTATTGTAAAGATGTATTCTACAGTCATTTGGCTAAGTGACCAAGCCCTACTCTTTAGCAGGAGATGTCTTCTTCTGAGGTGCACACAGGTCCACTGTGACCTTTTACTCACCATTGGAGGAGATGCTTCCATGAATTTGTCTGGCTTTCCCCAAAGAAAGCATCTCCAGCTGGGTCTGTAGCTGCAACTTCACAATTTCCATGAGGTGCACCCTTCTGAGACACCTTCTGTGCCCCCAGACACAGTGCTGAGGGCTGCATGCTTCTCTTTTGCATTGCAATTAATGCATTGTTATATTCAAGATCATGGGTTTGTGGATAGATAGCAGTAAGCCAAAAGGGAGTTTCAGGGACATCAAACATGCTCAGAGTAAAGAAAGACAATCTTCCCACATACTGGGCCAGTCCCAGGCATGCAATGAGACACAGTTGGTTTCCTTTTGAGAAATTCCAGTAATTCCCATCAAATACATAATTTTATGTACACATACCAGTACCTGCCAGGACAAGCTCTATAATATAACAATATTTTGCTGCTGTTTTGCCTCAAAAGCCTGCAAACCCACAGATTAAGGTGCTCACACGTTTAGGTGTCACTTCTCATGTTTTTGTAGTTTGACTTGAACACAAGTATTTGCCTTGTTAAGTTTCCCCTCCATCAGTGTAACATTTTTACACTACAATTTTATAGTTATTTTCCAGACTAATGAAATAATGCTCTTGGTATATGTAGGATCATTTCTTCAAATTACTTTAATACTTTTTGTATAAAGTTCGTTGTGTTTTCTAATACTGTCTGAAAGGTACAGGCTATGACAAGCCACCTGAGTGATAATTTGGTGCTTTATCGTCAAAGGTGAAAAATAATAAAACAAAACCTTCAAAATGCCACTAGAGTTTATAGGGACAAAAACTGGATAGGATCTACCTTCGTAATAAACAATTTAGTCCATTTCATTAATAACATGGTATTTGCAATGACTCAGTCTTACCTCTGTCATAAAGCAGCTAAAATGTTGGAACTGAGCAGGCTCATTATGCAGTATCTAATATTTCATATTCAGCATCCAATCTTTAATTTTGGGTTTGTTATTCAGACACACTTGTTCTTTGTGATGGAGACAATAAAACTGATTTCATATGGATATAGATATGGATATAGATATAGATAGATACAGATGCAGATATATATATATAGCAACTCCCATTTACTTCAGCAGAGTTCTCTTGTACAATAATCCATTGGCATAATTTTGTGCAAGTTACAAAGAATCCAAAAGAAAGAAAAATAAAATGAACTACGCACTTTTTACACATTCAAAGCATTTCAGTTTTGCTCAAGACCATTCAACTGGTGCTGTAGGATTATAGAATACGTATGATGACTACTTAGGTTCATGGAATACCATCAGCACCCATGAAATTCCCTTTTATTGTCCAGGGTCAGTGCTTTTTTATTTTTCCCCCCTCACCTCTTTCTTATTGTGTGTAGTTAGCAGTAAAATAGAAACAAATACAGAGTGTATATGTAACTATAACTTGTCAAATATGGCTGTCTCTTGCTGCCTAGGCTGTCATGAGGCATTATCTTGATAAATATGTATATATACTAGAGACTATATTTTATTGCAGTTGGTTCTATTGTCAGTCTTTTGCATTACACAGCCAGAAATCCTTGAAGTTAAATGTCCAGTCTTTTGAAACATAGAATAAAAGATGTTTAAATACTTTTCCTTTTACTGAAATGTTTTAACACCTCTCATATTACTCCGATAAATGAATTGCTTGGGAATGAGGTTAACGTTCTACAAAAAACCTGCTTTTTAAAACCCTATAAGAGGGGTCAAAGACCAGGAAATGCTCTCACTATAATTCTCATTTTCAGCTGAATTGGCCATGGCAACTGCACTAAGAATGCAAGTTTGAATTTCATTATGTTCCAGAAACCTGTAACTTTGCATTAGAATGATTCATGCAATAGCAGAAGGAAATTGCAAGCATTTTTGATGCAGCATACATTAATTTTTAATTTAATGAATTAGTATTTTAAGTTAAGTAGTTACTTTCAAGTACAACAAAAAAAAAAATGTTCATTTGATAGCTACTAAATGCATCCCTTTGCATTTTACCTGTAAAATGCTCTGTGTTTGGTGACAGGTTAAATGTATACTATACACAGGGAGCCAACATGTGTCTTTGTATTACTGCAGCAGCCATAGCAATTTTAGCAGCATTCTTATTATTTTAAGCCTTTCCCATTTTCTTCTAAAGAACATAATTAGAAGCTGAAAACTTAAGGCAACCAAACTCAATGAGCTCTCATTAGGAACAAAATATTCTATTGTTCCTCAACAAGTGACCATATGTAGCCCAACATGACAATGCCCTTTCCTTAATTATGCCTCTATAGATCCAATATTAAGTCATTTCTCAAACAAAACCTTCATTAATTGCAATGGAACTTTCCCAGAATGACGTTGCAGCACTGGCCTTTTAGGTATTTCCTTTGGTTTAGCCATAATAATTCTCTAAATCAGCAAGTATTTTATTGTGAGGGGTTTCAAGAATACAGTTGATTTTTTGGGATATGATGAGGGTACTCCTCTTTAGTTAACACTGTTGCCTTACAAGCCGCTTAAGAAACTCACTGCAGAGCAGTAAGGCAATGTTCAAGAGTGGGAGGATAAGAAGATACCTTACAAATTTGGGGAGCAAAACTAAGTAGTTCTGTGATGTTTGAGATGCTGATACTTGTCAAGTACATCCATAGTAGTGCTGGTATTCCAAGGGTGAATCCATGTGCGCAGCTACTTTTAGCAAAATTGTGGTTTAACATACCTTACAAGTTCCTAAGTACACTGCAGGGAGTTGCAAAGACTGAATTTTTATCCCGAGAAAGCTGTGAAATCATTGCCACACAGCTGCTCCTCTGCCTGCAAGCCTGGAATAGCCTTCTGCTATTTCCAGCTCAGTGTGATGTTCAGAAGACTTCCTCCTGCTGGAATACACCCAGGTTTTTGCAGCTGGTCTGCAGCAACCTATTATCTCAGCCAGACAAATGACAGTGAGAGAAACAGAACTTAATATCACCTGGAAATTCTGCAAACAAGTTATGTGTTTGCTCAGGTTAACATGGATTTGTAGCAGTCGCATTGTGCAAACAATAGAAAACAGCTTGGGTTGGTGAAAGCTGCAGAGGTCAGATGGGATGTAGGAATATGTCAAACCATGCTCTCCATCCCACATGCCCAAGAGTGGTTTTAGTCTCCAGCCACACCAGCACCAGTCACAAGTTTTGCTGAGAACACGTCCTGGAGTAATGGTATAGCAACTCATTGCATGGCCAAAGCTGAAGGAGGCAAATGTGATCGATTTCCGTGCCAAGGGCAGCCTCCTTTTCACACACCAGGTAAAAGTGGCAAATTTGGCTGGATCTAACACTCCTGGCCAAGCTCTCTCCTTTAGGTACCCTCTATTCCCTGCAGGAGATGTGGGCTCAGGGCACTTCCTGATGCTGGCTAGCAAAAATGGCCCATTAAAATCAGACACATGCAGCCTGTTCTGTTGAGAGCCAGTGAGATTTACAGGCAAAAGGCAGATCAGACAGTATTCTTAATCTCCTAGGCACATATCATATACTTCCTGATAATAACACAGAGCCAACATTGCTGCTCTTTTTTGAAGGTATTGAAATTGCCTGGAGTACATGATTAGAGCCACTGAACCACCTCCAAAAGCAGCTGCAGGTAAAGAGAAGTATGGATAGTGACAGAATTATTTTTTTTCACAGAGTCTGAAGTTTATACAATTTATGGCTGTTTAGCATTGGGAAATCAAGTAGTCTGAAACCAACGTTCTCTCTCTCCCCAAGGGACATTTATGCAGTCCAAGAGATGCTTTCTTGGGAGAGATGATTTCATGCTGGGTGCTCCTCAGAAGAGCCTCAGATCACTGGAATAGGCTCCTGCTGTGGCACAGCACTTTCTCTTTCATGTTCAAGGTACACTAGCAGCAACATTGATTTGTTAACTTCTGAGGACATTAGCCTAATGGCTAGTGCAGGGCAAAATTTATTTGTATAAAGAATAGTGTCTGGTGTGGAGAATTAGTGAAACTTTCTGTGCGGTCTGGTAATGTTGAAAATGAGTTACTGCTTCAGAGATTTTGAATAGTATTTTTATTAGGATAAATTGAGGTTTAAAACATCAATATTACTTAAAATTATATTAACACAGTGAGCCAGTTCTTAGAGATTTGTAGTAAAAGAATGCAAATTTGAGCAAATCTAGGGCTATCTGGTTCTTGTTTATTGAAACACCTTCAATTCCTGTGCTTTCAATTTCTCATTGTGATGATTTTGCACTGGATCAAACAATAATTTCCTTTCTATTTTTCTTTCAGACTACCTTATTCCTTGGAAAAAAACCAGAAAGAGAAATAGTAATGCTGATGTCAGTGATTTTCTCTTTTACCTGATCTCTGCAAAAGTCAGAAAGGACCATAAAGAATTATGAATGCACATGAAACTTTGAGAGACCCCAAGCATGGTGTCCTAGCATTTTCCATGGAAAATCTAAGCAGATGTATCAAGTGGATTTCTGATTTACAGCCATCCTCAGCTCTTGTTGTGTTTGATAGGTTCTGGAGGAAAAAAATAGCTGAAAAGTCAAAGGCAGAAAGATATTCTGTAAAGTGGCAATATCTAAAAGCCTGATGTTGTAAATGTTCCGAGTTTGGAGCGCCCTTTGAAGTGGCATGGAATGCACAGGATACCTGCCTATTCATTTAGCCACTGATAAGATCCTAATTAGCACAGCACTCAGAACCTCCCATATAGTGAAGTATAGAAATAACTATGGCTTTCACTTCCTTCCTTCGCAGCTGTAAGTGAAACAGCTTTCAGGGGTTTTGCTTTTAACCAACGTGTGCATTTGGTGTACTTGTAAATACCTCAGTAAGTGAAAAAAAATAAATAGATCGACAGCCACAGAAAGAAAACTTTTTATTCTTTTTATTCCTGGGAAGTAGTGGCTTCAGCAGTCATCTGAGTCATGCAAGGGAATTTCTGTGGGTTGAGGTCAAGCCTCACTTACAAACTCTGGCCTGCAGGCTAACACTCTCTTCAGTTCAGTGCAACATAGCTGGCACAGTGAGTAATGATTGCTTCTCTGTCCAGGATTGGGTCATCAGACCCTAAAAATTATTTCAATGGAAATGTTCCAGCCTGCTGAAGTGCCTCCTGAAAGCAAAACTGCAGGATTAGTCCCTTCAATTTAAAAAAAAAATGGCATTTAATATAGACAGACAAAGGCACTGGAGAAGAATACAGTGACTCTCTGTATACCTGGAGGAGGGATAGTAGTACAAAACAAGCTTTTCTTTAACCACAACGGCAATCTTCTAACAGCAGCACCCACTCAAAAGCATAGAACTCAGAGGCTGATAATCATCTTTCAGTTCAGGTTATTGCATGCAGTTTTTCACATTCATTCAGTTTTCTTCATACAGCTCTTAGTAAAGTAACTCCCTTAACAATAAAAGCTTTTATGGCAGCCCATTACACAGGAGAACTAACCACTCCTAGTTTTTTTATTGGCTTCTTGGAATATTTATAGCAGTCTTTGTTCTCTTTGCAAGCTTATGCATTTGGGTGTGTATGGAGATTTTTCTTTTTTTTTTTTTTTTTACTTTGGCAATAGGTTTTGACAGCGAAGTACATATATTTTTACCTCTGTAAGGCTTTAAAGTTTTATATTTGTTTTCCTTTATATATTATTATTGGCATCAAAGCCAACATTTAGACTGCTCCTCATTGTTTAGCATGTGAACATTCACTGCTGTAGAATTTTCAAGTTGTCATCATGCTACCTCTTCTTGATAAACTGGTTACAATGTGCACGCAAAGAAATTATTAAATTTGTCTTCATACTAACAAATAAAGGAATTTACTTGGTGAGTAAAGGAACAGATTAAACTTCTACTTCAATAATTTTCCAGGAAAACCTCACCTTAAAACAAATAGATAGGCATTCTTGTAGGAATCACCTCAGCAGTAACTGAAACTCCCACATGACTTATTTCTGCATAGCATTTTGGACTCAGGATGATTTCAAAACTTCTGATACAGCTTAAATAGAGGAAAAAATAGTCCCACATAGAATCTGGCTTTGAATACCTCTGTTCTGGTTTTCAAAGTTTTTAGTTTAATTTTATATTCTCTCTTTCATAAGCAACAATCTTTTATTGCTTACATCATCTTCATGAAAATCATACTGAACATTGGAATCAATGGAGGAACTCAAGATATACATATACACATACACACACACACATATATATATGGCTTCTCTTTATTTTTCAGTATAATGAAAGAGGAAATTGTACTAACCAGACCAATGGAACTGTTGAAATTAGAAGAAGAGTTATTTTCTCATTTCTCATTTCCAGTTCAGAAGATAATCATTGTAGTAAAAGCTAAAGCAGTGGAAATAATAAACAATAATATTAATCATCTAGTAAATACATTTTTGGATTTATTATACACATACTTATTGAATAAATAATAAATAATTGAAGGGATCCCTTTCTTTTGATCATAAAGTTTAGAAAGCTACACATTATTAAAGAAAAATAAAGATTCAAATTGCTGATCTGAAGTCATGTTTTAACAGTGTTCTTAATAAATACAAGGCTGCTGTAATAAACATGTTTTCCATGGCATCTTTCACAGAGACTTATTTCCCTGGCTCTTTGCTGCTCCTGGAATGCTACTAGGTAGGTGGAACATTAATTTTCTTATTATAATCTTATTATCTTATTGTTATCTTATTATCTAATAATGGTAAGTTATTTACTTGGGCCTTGATAACATATAAACTACATTTTACTGCACTGACTTGGGGAAGTTTCTTTTAATGGCTTTATTAGTCGGGTATACCCCCCCTCCTCTGGAGCTATAAAAATACCTTATTCCACTGTAGACACTGGTGAGGTTTTTATGGGAAAATAGTGATTTTGGTGCTATCCCTGAATTTGGATTTGGGAAGGCCCCATGGGCTCACTCAGGGTAGTCCTCTTCCTTCCTACAGATGAAGATTTCAGGCCATTTCTTGAGCTTCTTCTCTCCCTCTCATTTCTTATTCCCTGGGAAGGGAGATGAGGTTTTAAAGCAACAGTCTTCATCTCCTGCTAGCCCAGAGAAAGCCCTGGCTCTGCAGGCTCATGGGTCAGGTCCAGGGGCTGCTTCCTGATGTAGGGCTGAGTCTGGGGAAAGACCTCGAGTGACCCCCTGAGCTAGTCCCACTACTTGAAAAGAGATGGAGTCCAAAGAAAATGGAGTCAGCAAAGACCAATGACCTTCACTGGCTTATTCCACCTTCCAGAAGGTCACATGTCTTGTGGAAACCTTTTTGTCTCTTCTTTGAAACATGATTTTTAGGCTTCAACCAAAGCTGGTCGTCACAAGACAGTGGCTGCCACTCAGCTGTAAGCAAGGCTGCAGACTGGAGGTAACTCTGGTGATGTAAGTCACCTCTGTGGTGGCTTACCTCCTCACCTCAGGCTGCTTGCAAACCACTATGGGCTTCTGTCTTCAAGACCATTGGAGTACCCAAGACACCACATCTGTTTCACCATGTCTAAATGGAGGGAAAAAGTGCAATGTGTGAAAAAAAGCCCTGAAAACCCCATGGGAAGCTTTTCTACAGGCGTGAATATTGTCCCTGCCCTGCTCCAGGGAACATGGGAGACCACACACCATTGTACAGAGTGGTGGCAGACCTCACTGACAGCATTCTGCCACTTAGGTGTGACAGGAGCCTGGTAATGAGACACACTGTTTGTGAGGAGGCAGCACCCATGTGAACAAACAGGAAAGCCATAGGCCAAGCAGATCCTGGGGAAAACAGAGAGTATGTTTCTTCTCTGGATAGAATACCATGCCAGGTCCTTGGTCCTGTTTGAGGTCTTTAATGAGTCAGTCTCCAGTTGTGCTTGTCCAAGACAATGCAGCTCAGAGCACGCAGATGAAGAAGCCCTTTTGCAACACTACAGGATAAAATGGTGCAAGTTACAAGTGTTGCAAGTGATTCTTGGTGAAAATGAGACACTGGAAACTTACCACCACAACTGAGACAGGGAGTGACAGTGAAAAACACAATGAAAAATTAAGAACTGCCTTATTCAGGTTTTCCTATTAGCAGAACTCTGTGATAACGACCTTTGTGAAGGACTCAGAGGGACTCTATGAAGTGCCTCAGCGTCACTCATTTTATGATGCAGTTTATGCAAAAAGTATCTGTATCCTATGATAATAATAGTTGTAAAGAATAGCTGTGACACCCAAACCAGACAGCAGATCAGACAAATTGGCTTTGGAAGTAATAATCAGCATCCCTTAACTCACCATATCTTTCAGCAGTCTGAAAGAAGTCTACAAACAAAACCAACAAAACCTTAGTTTGGATATCAGTATACAGATTAACTACAGGCATTTTCATTCTGCCATTGCACTATGCTTTATGTATTCAGCCAAACATTTCTAAAACGATTGTAACTCCTCCTTGTTTGAATTCAAATTCCTAGAAATTCAAACTGCTAATGCAGGGTAAAATTCAATAAGCTTTACAAACTGCTTAAAATTATACTATAAATATTATTTAGACATATTTGTAGGCTTATGCATGATAAGTCTATGAAAACAATAGCAAAACACTATTTTGTTCCTTCAAGCATTTTTAATTTTCATCATGCCGTTACATTTTCTCGATTGAAGTGAAACACAAAGACATGTTAAAAGAAAGCATAATTTGGCTCATTTGAAATTATTTCTCTGAGAGTTGAAAGAAAGAAAAGTCAAAAAAGCATTAGAATTCAGAGTTAGAAAGAAGTCAGAGAATGTAGAACCTTTCAAGATTTTTAAAATGCAAGGCATAAATAATGTTTGTTTCTTGGTAAATAGCAATCACATGCATGAAATGGGAAGGAGCTGTAGAAAGAAATAAATAAGAGAAAGTCTATTCAACCGAAATGCTGGGAACTTTAATGTTGTGGAACACTGTTGGACTGCCTCAGTTTTGCAAGTGCTTTATCTCAGATGAAAGGTGAAATTAGCAGCTTTCTCAAAACCCTGGGAAGCTATTGTGTCAATGCTACACACTGTAGACCACTGTTTGATACCAGTGCCACTAGTTTAGATGAGCACTGCAATCAGGAGTATTAAAAGTGAGTTAGTGAATTGCGTTGCATGAAGCAATGGAGCTGCTCACAGACAAAAGAGCTGAATGGGTTTTATACATGTCTATAAGAGTATAATGAAGTCAAATATACCAAGCATGCAGCTGAATTCAGCAGCATTAGAATAACCTAGAAAAGAAGTGGGGGAGAGAGGTGAGATAATGGGAGAACATCTTAATAAAAGAATTAATTAATAAACTGAATTGTAAATTCAGACAGAGCTGGACCACTCCCTGAAATATTAATACAGTGAGGAATGATGCATTAAGCGTGTCTCTCAGAAGCTACTATTTCTAGTTCTCTGTGCTTTAAGAGGACACACAGTTTCTGCACTTTAGTTTGAGGAGGACATTACCTCATTTTACCAGAAATTTACCCAGTAAATTGCTTGTTCTTTCTTTCTTTCTTTTCTGTCTTTTCCTTCCTTCCTTCCTTCCTTCCTTCCTTCCTTCCTTCCTTCCTTCCTTCCTTCCTTCCTTCCTTACTTCCTTCCTTCCTGTCAGCAAAGCATCTTTATAAAATGTATAATCCTGAACCAGCCTGTGGTCTTTGTTGCATTCATGTCAGACTAAAGTAACTCTACCTACAGGTGTTTTTTCTATTTTTCATATAACCTGTAATTTTTTTTTGTTGGGTTTTTTGGGTTTTTTAATGGATGTAGGACGACTTGAATCATTCTATGAAAAAAGCTGAAAAACCCGTATATATTTACTAATGTGTGACAGCATACAGGTATCATATTCTAAAGATCATTATCAGAAATGATGAGAAATAAAACAATCTTTCTGCTATGTGATGAGGTTTATGAGAATATCCCTAGACAATTCATTAGTTTTAAACTGACATGAAAATCAATTAATTTTAATAGAGAATAACAGATTATGTGTTTAATAATTCATCTAATTTCATGAGGCAAAGTGATTAGACAATGCAATGTAAATCTAATAGCAGTTGTAACCACATAATTTGACTGTTTGTCAAGAGCAAAGCATAGTGAAATGATCAAGAATTACACAGAGTGAAAAACATTAATTGTGTGTAAACTGAGTGACAGTTTCTTGTAACCCTAAAAGCCTGTGAGTTCAGTGTAATTATTTCTATTAGATCTTTCCCTAAAATCATTCTGTATAATTAATTATGTATTCATATTAAGCAGGCAAATTAATAAATAATAAAAAATAACTTTCCCATGTTTTTTTTTCAATTCAGAGATGCTATGCAATTGACAGAGATTTTATAGACTGAAACTATGCGAAAATTGTTTTATAGTCTGCATTAATTAATCAATGATGGCCCTGAGAGCTGGCATTTCTGTCTGTTGATGACCAGCTGAAAGAGTTGAGGATCCTACGCTGAGCAGGGGGCCCTTAACCCACGCGGTCATTAACGCCGGAGAAATGCCCGACCCCCAGGTCACTGTTGCTGTTAATCGAAGCCATGATAATTGTTATGATTATTTTTCCATGCACACAGAGCAGTCATGTGCTTTCCATCTGAGTGGTATTCATTTCAGGTTAAGGAAAAAAAAAAAAAAAACAAAACAGGAAAGAACAAAAGTGAAGCCTTGGCAAGCAAAATGGCAGCAGTGTGTGGCTGTGCGCGACAGACGGAGCGTGGAGCTCCAGCAGCGAGATCGTGGCCATCTCGGCTGATGTGCCACAGGACACACCATTACGTTAAAGTATAAATATTATATAAAGAGGTTGTCCTCTCATATGTTTGAAAATATGCACATTGAAATAGGTGTTGTCATGGATACAGGCCTGCCTTTAGAGCAGTGGTCTCTTCCACTTGGTAGCGACACTGTAGTAACCTATAGGATCAAGTTATATCACACCTCCTTGTGTTAATATGAGAAAAAAAATTTAAAAAGCATCAGGAAGACTCAAAGCACTTTTATTTTGACAACAAAATACAGAGAATCAAGGCCAGGTTGAATGGGGCTGTGAACAAAGAGGTTTAGTGGAAGGTGTCCCTGCCTGTGGCAGGAGGGCTGGAGCTAGATGATTTTAAGGTCCCTTCCAACCCAAACCATTCCATAATCCTATGAACCACAACTCTGGGGGGGATTTTTCTTGTTTATAGTCTGAAGAAAAAGTTTTGTCAGTGTAATTTAAGCCAGAAAATGTGGTCTGGCCTATATGGGAGCACATGTGCTCCCATCCCTCTCTCCTTTACAAACAGTTGGGATTTGAGGCGCACAGGCCAGCACAGGAGATGAAGAAGCTGACAGGGCAGGGTGTGAAAGTCCACCAGCCATCTATGCCAAAGGGATGAAAGATACTGATTCTCCACACATTCAACCAAAAGCAGTGAAATCCTCACTTCACCTCTGAAAAGCAAACAGCAGTTTTGGCACGCTGAACAGAAAGATGGAAGAAGCAGGTTCTGGACGCCATCCTGGAATTGCGGATCTGGACAGGAGAGAACAGTATTCACATTCCAGGCCAAAAGGACTTCCTAGCTGTTCCCTAGCAAGGCAAGGAATACCATTTCTTACGAGTCTTCTCCTCTATACCCACTTTTTTCATCCAAGCAACACTGCCTACTGTGTGTGTAGGAAAGAGACATTTGCATTGTAGTTGGCTCTTGGAGGCATGAACTGTAACAAAACCTTACTTTTATACCTTGAATTAAGGTGAAGAAAGAAAACCTTAATTTCCCAGCCTTCTGCTGGCTTCTTCAGACTTGGAGAAAGGAGATGAGAAGACACAAAAGAGGAGCCCCCTTAGCTGCACGTGCCCACCATGCACTCTTTTTGGGCTCTCAACTCTATCAGTTGTACATGACAAAGCACAACAGAAAAGTCAAAATAGGAAAGAGATGTATACATAGGCTGAACAAAGAAGAATAGAAAAACAGATATCACAAAAAGAAAACAGGCCATCATGAAACTGGATAATGCATTGGTCTTCTCTAGCACACCTGCCTGTTTTCCATCCATCTACCAAAGAGCCTAAAGGACCTGAGTGCTTCTGAACTTTGTTCAAGACTCATCAACATGTATGTGCAGATTAAGCATAGTTTCTTGTGTGCTACTGCTTAAAAGAGTGCATTTAGGTGCAGTAACCCAAGGCTGGTCAGAGAATTTCCATGAGAGTTGTAATGAAATCTGTTTCACCAAAACTTTCATATCTGGCTCTTAAAAAGTAGCTTGATATTGCTGGCACACCCATTACCTCTAATATGCTTACCAACTAACTGATGGTTTTGGTTCAAGAAAATCCCTTCACTCAATGACCACAGCCATGAAGATTTTCAGATTTTTTAGGACCTTCAGCATAAAGAACTTGCTTTTTGGCTGATCACACTTCTGTCAACTACTAGCCCTGATCCATGGCTTTACCCCATACCAGGAGTAAAGCATCCTGGTTGATATAAAGAACTAATTTTCTATTTCTATAACTAGGAATGCTGGGAGATTTCAATAAAAACTAGCTTTGGCCAAAAAAAACACAGGGATACATGTTATTTAAAAAGTTTCTCTGGCTAATCACTCCTACTGTTTTTGAAAATAAATGCTGTTTACTGATCTGTCATGTAACACAGTGAGCTAACCAAAAATACAGCTAATGCCTGGCACTGTCTCAGAAACAATTTGTCTTAGCTAGCTGAATGCACCTAAGCAACTGAATTGTAAAGTGCTTGGCATTTGCATGCTTAAAGTATGCTTTCCCAAGACTTTTAGTAAAACACAAATTTCCTAAATAAAAAACTGTTAATATTTAGGCTGACAGTTTTAAAAGCAGACATAGAAAATATGGAAAATAGAAATACTTTACATTTTAAAAGTCAGAAATTCAAGCACAAATATTTTCATTAAAAAGGCAAAAAAATTGGTAATTAGCGTTTTGATTAAGTCCTTGCAGCTCTTATACCTTTAATCATTCTAAAACCTGGCACTAGAGTACACACAGAAAACCTGAGCAAATTGTCTGAAAGTCCTTAAGGAATTTAAAATAAATGCTTAAACGAATCTCTCACTACTGGCATGCAACAAATGCCCAGATGTATTCATAGTGATGCACCCAATTAAGTTTAGAAGAATTGCATGAGTTCAGTTTCAGCAGATTTCTATTGATTCTCCTAGTTAATAAACAGTTAAAGGATGAAGTGAGTTTTTAAAAAATATAAGTGCTTTAAAGGTGCTAGGGAGGAAAAGCATAGTACTAAGTGGTCATGTGGCTAGTGCCATTCATCTTGGTAGTGACTATCTGTCAAAAGTGGCAAGAGCCCTGTTAACAGCCATGACTGTTCTGTAATGAAGGGAGAGTGCACAGCAAAGTGTCCATTATCAGGCAGTTGGGAGCAGTAAATTGGTGCAGTTTGCCTCAATCTTGCAGCAAGTTGAGATGTAAGATAGGTGGAGATCAGCAAGCAGCAATTTTATCCTATGATCATTTTTGTCAGATCGCATCAGAGTAGGAACTTACTCAGATTCACAATTTCAATTAAATAAGTTCCCTCATTGCGTGACCACTGCCATGAACATTTTCTGTGGTCCTGTATTCATAATTGTGTAAACACACCTGCTAATATTTGGACAGGGAGAGAGATGGGGAAGCAGTAAGGTAAATGACACATTAAGATGATAGTCAGGTACAATCAAACAAATCTTGCACCCTCTCAACAGGGCTAACAGCTTGCAATAAAATAGGCAACCTCTGTTACCTATACACTTACCTAAGGTACTTACATCCAGTTCTATCTGGGAAAATTCATTTCAGACTCTTTGGAAAACAACAAAACATACAAGTAGAATCCCACCTCTGTTCAATCCCATGCAAATGAATTGACTCTATTACCATTTTCCCGGGGAATAAGCCCAAAACTCCAGGTGACACCCAATGTCTGCTCTTTGGTGTATGGAGATGAAAAATTCTGGATGAACTCTTAAACTATCAGTCAGGCTTTACCCTTAGGGACCCTGCAGTAAACTATACAAGCAAACAGAAGACAAATGTACTTGTCACCACCACTCATTCAGCTCTTCACAGCAGCAAAAGCTTTTCAGATCAGCCCACCTGCTTTCCAGACACTGGATATATTTCCCTAATCAGATGTTGTCCCTATTCCTACCCCATAACCTAAATGAGGGATACTAAAATTTCTGCAGTTCTGTGCAACACTTCATTATATGTCTCTGCCAAATTCTTCCCCTATTGTGGAAGATGTGTGCTTCCCCTGCCAGCTCCCAGTCACACAGGTAATTTGGATGATGGGCAGGGAGGTAAAGCTCATGTCCAAGTATCATTATATTCAAATGGTCACAGCTCTACCCTGTTCCCATACCATCATCTTCCCAAAGACCCCAGACCATCATCTTCCACACGTGGGTCAATCCTATAGGACTGAATAGCAAATGTGGGTTTTTTTCATTCCATAGATGCATTAAATCAACAGATGGATGTCTTTTTCTCGCTCTTACTCTGTGTCAGCACCACAACATCCAACTCTCAAGGAAGGACTTAACTTCTTTTATATGTTGATAAAGATTAACAACAAATACAAAGAAAAATTTTGCAACCTTTAAGAAGTTGCACTTATACCTTGCCTGCCTTAGCAAGGTTTTGAAATTTAATAAGGGATCAGGGAGAACATGCCTTGGTGCTCCTTTCATTTTTTTCAGTTTTATATTTTTCATTTCAGGAAATTCAACTAAGAATTTGCTAAGACAAAGTGTTGAAAATCATTCCTTCCCTCCTGGAATGTGCATTTCTCAGAAAACGTACAGCAGCATTTATATATCTATATATATATTTTTAAACTTCCCAAAACAACTCTGATCACAAACTTTTAAAGACTGAATCAATTTTGCTACAAAATCCTTACAGCTAGCAGCCTCTTGGCTGGGAGCACATGGGCACCTGAGAACTATAAAAGCAAGCAGTGTCAAGCATGTCACCTTGGGACATGGCACTAGCAAATATTACATTTCTTGCCTGGTCTCAGGGACACACAGCTGAGCCTTTCCTTAGCATGTACAGGCATTTATTGCTTCCTCCTATCTTCTGTTTATATATTTGCCTTCTTATTTGTGGTGGCAGCAGCCCCCTGAAGTGCTGCAAAGTTTTTGTCCTGTTGGTGCTTATTGCAGAATATGCACATATATATGCATGCATGTAAATTAAAAAAGCTACTTTTGAAACATCAAATTCACATGAATGTTATCTTCTGTCTGTAATCTATGACAACCTCAATAAACAAGTTTGGGGGTAATGTTTCTCACAGGAGCTGCACAGAAGGGTCCAGGATTAGGACATTTGGTAAAATCTTGACATTTCAGTTTGAGAAGGCTTGATGTCAGCAGCCTACAAAATGGTCTAATATAGTCAGCAGGGATGTGTGCAAAAGTGTGTGCCTGCACCAGGGGGTTACTTTAACTCCTACAAAATCACAATTCCCACATAAGTGAAGGCAAAGCCGTCTCCTCTTCAGCTTGTGAACAGGCACAGAATGGAACCAGGACAGAAACTAATTTGATAACTTTTTTATCATCTTTGACACATTTGGAGAGAAATGTGCCAGAGGAAGATTTCAGAGCTGGAAAGAAGGGGAATATTTTGGAATGCAGATCTCTCCCGTAGCCCTGAAATGTCCCTCCCAGTTCTCCCCCGTGCTCAGGGCACAAGTTAAAAAGACTGCTGATATCCCTAAAAGCAAGTAAGGAATATGTAGCAATGAATTCAGAAGAGGCAAACACCCAACAACAAAACCAAGATGGTCAGTGACAATTCTAACTAACCCAGGGTACAATACAGGTTTTATCAGATAACCACAGGATGAAAAAATAGACTGAAATGTAGATCTAATATGCCCAAAAGTGGGATGAAAATTAATTTCCCTTCCTGTGTTAGCACAAGCATAACTATGCACTGAAATGCTGATGCTGGGATTCCCACCTGCAGGCACACTGAGACTGCTGCTTCATTTTTACTTTGCTGCAAAGCTGTCAGCATTTCTTACACAACTAACACATGCTAATCACCAGGACTAATCAAGCAATAACCAGGATCTGTATGTCATAACTACTTGGGTCATATAAGGCCTGCAGAAGAGGATAATTTACTTGTAAAGTGGGGCTGCTCTTTCTCACAGGCTGCAGTGCACTACCAGAAACACAGAGTTAGAGGCACAGTGCAAGTGATGAAATCAGCACTGTTCATACAGCAGGTAAAAATTCATTTTGGAGGGGTTGGAACCATCTGTTACTACCTGTATAATGGAACTTCTTACAACTTGGCAGCTAAAACCAGGCTGTAAAGGGGGAGTAGAAGCTGCAACTTTCCATGTCTTTGCAGGGTGATGGGAAGTGAAGGGAAATAAAATTGTCCACATTAGTTGATACACAGGCAAAACTGTAATTTTGGAGGGGGGGATTGTTTACCTTAAAAGCTGTGTAAATCAGCTTGAAACTGAATTAAACAGGTGGCTGACCACCTGTACATAATGATTAACTGTGCTTACACAATAATTTATGTGAAAATGCTGTCAAACCCTGCTAACACCACATCTGCTACTACTGTAGTATTGTGCAGAATGTTTGTATATATTATTTCTTTGAAGAAAACAGTTAGGTGTTGGTGACCTTTCTTCCCCATATATTGCACCGAGGTAAAGTGTTTGCACCAGAAAGTTTAGTATTCTTCCAACAGTTATAAATTGTTAAGTATCTTGTTTGTGCACATTTGGTCATTTGAACCAAAAATTCAGTAATTTTAAGTACTGAAAAGTACTTGAATTAGTCTAATAAACCATTACATTTTTAGCATTAAAATTGTTATTGAAACATTTTACTACTTATAAATAAACAAACAAATAAATAAATAAATAAATAAATTCAATTGCTGCTCTGCATGTGTTTCAATATGTTGGAGTTTTCCTTACCTTGAGAATATTATAAACAAAATGTTTTGGTCTTTATTCAAATTCTAATTTATGCAAGTAGAATCATATTCTTACCAGATACTTTTAAGCAAGGAGTACCTTTAGGTCTGTGAATTTATACTGTCAGAAGCAAAATCAGAATCTGACTGCATGGTGTGTGTTCCCATCCTGTGAAGGCAGTTAAATCTGCTTATGAAAGTACAGGGTTGACCCAACACTCATGATTTCTGGCTGCTGTGATCAGCCCACCACTCATCCATTCTACCACTCAAGTGAGAGGCTGTGAAAGAGCTCCAGAGTCCATGCAGGTTTAGAAAGGAGAAGGTACAATTCATATCAGTTTATTGCACACAAAACTGAAGATAAATAATTCAGGACCTGGTTCATGAGCTTTTCATCCAGCCCTGTTTTGAAAGGGCTCCAGGTTTCCTCAGTGAGATGTGGCAATGGCCAGCTTATTGTCACTTCAGCCATTCACTGGCAGTGTTCAGGTATATCCAACCTCCATCACAGTGGGAGAATTTAAGCTTGGTGACATTCTTACATAGAACACCCAGGTTCTTGCACATTTGAGAATGCCTCGCACTATAAAATGCCTGGGGAATGGTAAATCAGATTCATTGGTTTAGAAAAAATAGTAACAGCCATTCATTTGAACAAATTGCTAATATTATCCCATTCATATCACAGCAGCATGTTCAATTCATTGTACATTTACATTTCTGAAGGAACGTAGTCCAGCAGTTTTCAAATTCTTTAGTTATCTTAAAATCAAACCTTGAAGGTACACATAAAGCTTTGCTTTTTTGTTTGTCTCTTGTCTACATGGTAAAAAGAATCTCCCATTGCAGACATGTTTCCTTTCCTAGAAAAATATAAAAGAGACTAATAAACCTCTTCTGCTATACCATAAAGAATGATGTAATTTTTCTAAATCAGTCCTAGTCACTAATATTAGAATGCCAACAGACAGATTCTTATCTGCCTGTACCCCTGGAGACACCTCTCAGTGCAATGACAAAAGGAAATTCAAGGTTTATGAGAATGCTGCTTGTAAACTCCAGGTTATCAGAACAGGTCCAGGATTCCCTTTGACACCAGCATCCATGAAAAGAGGGCACCTATGGACCACTTCACCAGGAACAATACACTCCTGCTGCCTGCGTGTCGCTGTGCCTGTCCTGTTATCCACAGCTCCAGTTTCTGCGCTGCTGGTTCTCTGCATTCACAGTAGAACAAATAGCATAACTATCAGTTAGGAGAGCTTCAAAAACCAATTGCAGTGGCAACGTTTCTAGCATGATTAAAATTCTAGCCTAACTCACATTTGATTTGGGGAGTCACTACTTCTTAACAGGATAAATGGAAGAATCCATTGAAAAAATACATAACATGTATTTTCTGTCTCCAGCTGAGTCTATATAGTCAGTTGGCCTCTGGACCCTTGGATTTTATATCTATCCCATCACTTTCCAAGCTATAATTCACTCCTTGTCTTTCAGCACTATGCTAACATGAACAGGCTTTTTTTACCACACAAAATCCTCTGACAAATACATGTGATGACTCATAATTGTTCTGCTTTGTTTCTTGCAGGGATGCCAAAAGCATTATGTCCATTGCATAGGAGTTGACTGAATTTATTAACAATTATCATTAATATTAACCACATCCTTTCATTTAAAAAAAAAAAAAATCCCTGCCACCATTGTGAAGGATTTCTTTTTTATAAAAAAAATAGAACTAAATCTAAAATAATCCACTCAAGCAAGTGTTCAGATAAACACTGTAGGGAGAGGCCAGTCATCCTTTATGAAACACTGGTTTGAAAGAGATAGTTGCCCAAAATCACAGCTCTGTCCCTTCTCTTTTTGGATGCCTCCACCTGTTCATATATTGGAGTGAAGATTCCCCAAGCATGGATCACAGGTTGGGTCTCTTCTGAGTTAATTTCTTTCTATTATAAAAAAGGTAGAAAAGGTCCTGCTACCCTGGCACTCTATTGTAGTGTCTGATTCACACATATTGAGTGAATTTTGCTCTTTTTCCCACATTTAGAGAAGAGGTTAATGTCTTGAGCACCCAGCAAATGTATCACACTCATGCCATGTTGTCCCATAGAGAACCTCCTATTCTCTTGAAACTGGCATGGCAGATCATTAATTGGCTGCAACATAAAAAGGACAGCCAAAAAAATGTGCTGGTAGCATAGCAGCTCTTCTTGGATAGGAAAGTGTTCCCTCCATTTAAATCTCCCCAACTCTGGTACACCATCATTTATTTAAAAAGAAAAAAAGTCCTTTTTATTTCCTCTGTTTCTGTGTTATTATTGCCCCACTTGATGTCAGACATCATGCCAGCAAGGAATATTGGCAATTCTGCTTTTAGATATATAGATATGTCTTATTGTTTTTTAATACAAAGAAGTAATCACAGTGCTGGTTTTGGTAATGTCACTGATAACAAACACTCATAAGCTACAAGAATTTGAAGCAGGAGAAAAGCCAGAACACAAATTCAGGCATCACCTTCTCCCACTTTGCAAAGCTGTCTGTTTGTACAACTGTGTGTGCTTTGGTGGAGCATTCATCACACCATCTCTGTCCTGGCTATGATCTGCAGAAACATAAATAAAATCAGTGTTTAGTTCAGATTTTGCCCAGGGTCAAAAAAAGCTTTTTAAAAGACTTTTGTTACTTCTGTTTGCATTTTGATTTTTTTAAAGAGTATCTGGGCTCATCCCCTTCCTCATATTCTGGTTGCCATAAGGGCTGATGCAGAGAAAACAAGCACAGGCTGATGTTGCTGCTCTGTGCATGATCCCTTTCTCAGGCGTCCCTGGTGGGCAGGTACTCTGCATCAAATTACACAATGATTCCTGACAATTTAGTGTTAGAAAAAAAATGATGCTGGAACAAAAACCCAAACAACATTTGAAATACTTTTCATTCATGGATATGTTTCTTGAGCTTTATTATAGGTAATGGTAATAAAAGTATGCAGCAGGGTATTCCAGGTGGATAAAAGATGGTATCTCTTGGCATTTGCAACATGAAGGTTGAAAAACAATGTAGCAGATATAGATTACATTGGACCTCCTAAAATAAGCATCAGGTAAGAGATGTTGGTCAAAAGCAGTAGTCCGGAAGTGACAGAACTAAGAATACAAATATTAGGAGCCAGGTTTTCTGTTCTGGTTTCTAGCTATTTTTTTGCCAGACACCACCAGGTCCCCAAAGCAGCACATTGTGTAATAACCTCAGCTGCCACTGAAACCAACATTTCTCTCATAAGCTGAGATTCATCTCATCTGACTGTAGATGTCCCAGAGACAGATATTGAAGTCCGCACCAGTTATTCCTGGTTTCATCTAAAGCTAGAGAAGATAAACAGGAGCAGTGTCCACAGAAGGGGCTTATTTTGCACAACTTAAACATTTTCCTTAGGGTGGAGCAAATCCCCATTGGAACTGCCTTTTACTCCTGCTTAACCATAAAAAGAGCTAAGGATGACAAGGGCAGACTTAGATATCCAGCTTTAGACATGCCAAAGAGAAAAATAAATCTGCAAACCAAACTCGAAGTCTTAAAGATTACAGAGGAATTCTGATAAATCCCTGAATGACGAAAATTTGGAGGCAAACTGCAAATCAGTCTATTCCACTTCAGTCACGAGCCTTGGATATCTTATAAAGATTTTATTTGAAAATATATTAAAAAGAGGTCTAGAATGAAGGCTGGTGTGAGCAGCCAGGAGTCTCTGACAACTAGGAGAATTACTCTGCCTTTCACTGGATATTTTCCAATAATTGCTCATTTTAAATCTGAGTGATTTCTTGATAATGCACTTAAAGATTTTTTTCTAAAATGACCTCTTTAGTGAATGACTTAGATGAGACATTTTTTTGCATTTGCTGCACTCATTGTCTTTCATATTTGGTGACTAAGTTCCTGCTGTCAGCAGAAGAGTTCCTATATGCATGTCCTTAACAAAGAGATTTAACAACAGATGCAGTTTTGATCAGATTTTTCTCAATTCTGCCTTTACCATACAGTCACTCAATATTTAAAATTAGATATTGGATGATGTCAAAATATAACAGCATTTTTTTTCTGGTTCTTCATCTATAAAAATTTTGGGACCTGCCTTCAAGCCTCTTGAACCAAAGACATTAGCCTTCAAGATTTTTTACTGAGTGCCAGTGAGCACCAGATTTATGAAATCAATGAGAAACTGTGGAAAATGGTGCAATATGGTGGTTAGCACAGACATGAAATCCTCAAATCTATGACTCTATATTTTGATCAAGTTCTGTATTTTTAAAAAATATTTTTTATTTAGGTTTTCTGCATGGAATAGGTCTCAGTGTTGCATAGTGAAGCTGACAGACTGGAGAATAATGTTGCCATAACGTGGTTTTTATCTGATAGTCTTACCAGGGTCACTCAGTTAGTTATTTTACACTTTGTGCCTGTTATTTCTCTTTTGGATCCCACTGCCCAAAGCTACACCAAGGAGCAAGGAGATGGTCCTGAGGATCTTTCCCACTACTCTATAATTTATTTACAATAAATGGCTCTGTGCATACTGAATACATCAACTTTATACCAAAACAGGAGTTTATTGCCCCACACTCCTTTGATGTGAATATTAGACTTCAGCTAATGCCACTTGAATTTGCAAGCATTGCCAACAAGACATACCTGCAAAGAAAATATTTGATGCAGACATCATGCCTCCCTTTACAAAATGCTTCCTTTACAACCTCAAACCAATGTTATTTTCTACATGGCCTTTTAAGCAGAAGTTCTGTCCTTAGTGGGCAAAGTGGGATTTATTCTTGCAACCACATTAGCTCTAAGCAGGACCACCTCATTTATGCTTTCTCTCCTCCTTTGCCACAGAGAGAACAATAAAGGGTTTCTCACCTATATTTTTTGGCCTCTTCAACATGGGAATCCAAACAGGCAGTGATCACCCATGTCTTTTATATGTGAAGAATACTTGTCCAGCTAAATACTGGCTACAGGGGAGATCACTCTGAAAAAGTTAAATTGTTTTGTGCAGATGATTGGAAATCATTGCTTTGTGACAGTGTAGCCACAAAACTTATGGTTTAGCTATTTGAAAGACTAGCAAATGTCTGCAGGAGGGTGCTCACCAATGCAAAAAAATCTCTAAGAGTTAGATTCTTCTTTGTTGTCTCATAATTTTGTCTCATAGGAGGTTTTAGGTGTGTTAGGGATATCAACGTCCATACTTTCAGAAGACCAGTTTTTAAAAAATTTCTTAGGAGACTGGCTTCAGGCTTCCCATTCTGAACACCAGGCTCACAGAGAGGTCTTTTTTTTGGCCATTGGTTAAAAATGCATGGCTCTGGAGTATCAGGGAGGGTCTGCCCTGTGCAAGGATGTGTGGTGCACAGATCCCCATGAAAGCACTGGCCAGGCTACGTCAGCCCTAGAAGGATGGCTTGTTTGTAGAGACCTGTGTTTGGAGTTAGTGGGTTTTGCTGCAGGCAGGTTTTAGTAAATCAGGTGATTAAGCACAGACAAGTCAAGCAGTTGGTTGCTGCATTGAGAGTTACTCTGTTGCCTACTTTGCTTATGCCCGATACAAAAAACAAACGAGTAGGCAGACACTTCTGAGAAAGAAATCAAAGACGTGCTTCACCCTTGCAGCCTCCCTCATTCCTGCCATGCCTTCGTTTCTCCAGCAGCAACAGCAAGGTTCCCATGCAGGTCTCACATTATCCAAAGCTCTCTTCTTCCCAGGCTAGGAGCAGTCTGGCTCCCAGCTCCTGGCTGCAGGTTTTGCCTGTGCTGATGAAATGATCTGAGCCAACATTTCCAGGGTGAATATCTCCACACAGGGTTACTCCGAGCCATGTACATGGCACACATCTGTCTGGGAGAAGCTTTACTGTGCAATGCAGAGACATGCCCTCAAAGACACAAAGAGTTAATGCAGTGTAATTTTCCTAATAAAACTAAAGGCAGTGCATCTTTTTTTTTATAAGCTATGGAAGGCTGTGTGACACCATGTAATTTTTGAGGAATTTTATACTTTGCAAGAAAACAACAATACTCTGTGTCTTTTTAAGACTGTTTTTTTCATGCCAAAACCACCCATTTGTTTTGTTCTGATTGCAGTATAAATATTGTGGAGAAGACATTTAACGATGGCTACAAAGATTCTTTTAATATATCTTGTGAAGGGACATTTCAGAAGTTTACCAGGCATATCCATCTCAAGTGAATGAAAAATACTCTGCACTGTAGGTTTGCTGAAGTAGACCCTACAGAAATAAATGCAACAGCAAAACATTAGTCAGCATTAACATATGCAAAGTATCCCAAACTCTTCTATGGCTTATTTGGTAAATCAGTAACTGTGTGGCACAGAGAGATAAAGGTAGAAACTCTTGGAGTTATCATTCCACAAACAAGAGATGCTACTACGAGCAGCTCAAGCCCCAGCTCTCCACTGCTGGCTGCATGTGTTGAGAGCCACAAGCAGCATCACTGAGCCTGATGTAGGAGAGACACCTTCCTTGCAGACACTCATGAAAGGGATCCCTCCAAAAAATCTCACATCTGCTTGGAAGTATGAACCCCCTTCAACATCTCAGCTGGGTTAATGTGCTTATGCTTCAGCACTTGCACATAGTCACAGGTAAAATTAGGCCCAGTGTGATTAAAAGACAGGACTGAAATGCATTGTGATTGTCAAAAACCAGTTTCTCTCCAGATTGTCTCTGGCAAATGTAACATAACTCAGTCCCTGCTGCTTAGGTCAGGAAAGCTGAAACAAATTACCTTTCTAGTAAGTCAGTTTTCCTTCTTTGGTTTAAATAAGAAAACTGGTCCCAGGTGTAGGGTCCCCTTTAGCAGTGAGTGGACTATGAATAATATCTGGTGTTGATTTATGTGGGAGGAGGTGCTGACCTTAGTCTGAGCAATGAATGGGTTAGAGAGACATTGCCTTATACTCTGATGAGTTTGGAGGCAGAAGTTTATTGCTACTGAGCTGGCTGCTCCCAGGAAACTGAAGAGTTCTGGGAACTTCATACTGCTCTCACCAGCCAGGAGTAATTATGGAAACCTGCTGGCACCTCTAGCTCCAGCTCCCTGCCTAAAGCAGGAGCTCACGGACTTAGAAAGCAGCAGTCACTCAGGAGGCTGGAGATCAATGCTCACCACCGATGGATTCCAGGCAGGTTGTGAAACAACTTGTAACTGGCCATCAGCCCCAGAGCTGGCTCAGTCCCTGATGCCAGGGGCTATGGCCTGATGACTGCTTTAGGCTAAATGCTGCAGTTTATTCTCTAGCCATGGCTTCTCCACATGCTAGGAAGGACTGGTTTACAGATGAAATCCATGGCCACCTCCCCCTCTGAAGGACCACCACAGTCCGGCTGCTCTGTAGCCCTCACATAACCTTCCTAGGAGGGGAGAACATCTTACTCTGGTTTATTTTCAGCTCACCATCCCATTAACTATTCTGAATTATGCTTCTATCAAACCTATTTATTTCTTCCCCTACCATCTCAGAAGCATGAACCTATTTTCTGTCTCTGTGTAACTGAATTAACTGAATTAAATGATTGTTTTTCTGAAGCACCATCCACCAATTTAGTGGAATCCTTGATGATTGCATCTGCTAGTTATTGTTATTCCTGCATTGTACTTAACTACATTTTTAAACTATTTTCTTATTGATGGGAATTTCAACTCATTCTTTCATATCTATAAAGGAGACAGTCAATTGTAACAGTAGTAATGTAAGATATGTTTCATCTTTTTGAAGAACAAGACAGGAAAGTGTATATTGCACATTGCAACATAAACTCAGATTTTGAAATTACAGAATATAAAAATTGAATTCTCATGAACCTTAAAATTACTAACAGAAAGACTGCTTGGTTTTTAATGTCATATTTTTCAAGAGGATATTGAAAGGGCAGTAAGCAGAAGGCATAGCCAGTGTTAGACACTTGGGAGCAATGTGTAAGTGTACACAAAGCTGTTCTGATGGTTAAACAGAGATATATGTTGCACGTGATTTTAAAAAAATCTGAAGTAGATTAAACATGGGTTTTCCTTACTTTTTGGTGCCACTGAGTCATTTCTATAGATCCCAGGGAGCACCTCATAGCACCTTTAGACATCTAAAGACATTTAGACAGCTATGATGGAGGAGTCCTGCTAAATGGTAACAGGGAACTTTGAAGCCCCTGCTCACCCTTTGCTGGGAGATACCAAATGGACAGTTTGAAATGACATAGAAAGAAAAACAGGGAATACAATAAAGATGAAGAATTCATGCTTGTATATATATCAATGCATGTATATGCATACACATTCAGACCTAAAGTTGGGACAGTATTTAACCAGAACAGGAATAGGAGGTGCCTTATCTGACTGAATGCTTGATTGCAGGAATTCTTATAAATGAACCCTCAGGAGCTCACAGCTGAAAGGATGATCCATTTGCAACTTGCCATGTTATCTCTGATAAGAGGTGTAAATTAATATGAAATTCACTTCTGCATGACTCCTGAAAATGACAAAGCATTTCTTATCTAACCATGGAACAAGAAAGACGATCCACAGTTACTGATGGTACTGACGTGTAATCCTGTCTGACATTCCTCCTACAAGCATTTATTAGTAATTTGCTGAAGAGAGGACATATGACTAACAGGGGTCACTTAGTCATTGAGTTTGGCTGAATTTCATATTTGGATCCTGTGAAAGGCCGATCTCTGGCTATCTTAGAAACATTTAAATATAAGGTAATCACCAGTGGCAACATATAGGAAGAACCAGCTCTTCTTTGTAAAATTTATTTCCTAGTGTGCATAAGCACTGCTTCAGCCCAACCCCAAAGTAATGAATTTGTTTTCCAAACTTCTTTCAAACTTGTCCTATAGTAATTTTTTTAATTTTTTTTCTTTTTTTTGGTGGGGGGGTGGAGGAAGGCAGGGGAATGATGAGTGATGGGGAAGTTTACCATCCATTTCCCTTTCTCCTTTTTAAATTTCATACTAATTTTCAGGAAAGAAAAAGTACATTTCCCTCTTGGTTTCTTAAAAACATAAGGATTAAATAGATATTAATTTTTCTCAATAACAAATGCTCAGAATAAACAGCATCTGGAACACTGTGCTATGTCTAAGCTTTCTCACCCACTGGGGTCACAGAGGAAGTGGTGGGAAAAGTAGGACTATCTGCAAGGACTTTAACTCAATTCCTGTTCTGATTCTCCACATCAGCTCAAAGAGGAGATGCAAGAAATTCTTGTACCATAAATCAACTTAATTCATTCCCTCTTGGAAAGAGTATTAATGGAGATAATGCCTGTGGGCTGTACCCACAACGAGAAGTGGGGGGCCAAGAAGAGTGGCTACTTGGAGTGGAACAGCTCGTGCAGAGGATGTGAAGATCTCACTATTTACAGTTCAGGGTTTTTTCCACCTCTGACATGCTCTAGTCTGGTCCTGTGGTCTGCATGCCAGAGGAATTTGCTCCAAAGGAATTTTCTGTAGAGAGATTCACATGTAAGGCTCACTAAATGAAGACAGAGAGGAAATCTGCTGTATAAGCACAAACTCCAGCTGTAGAGTCAATGTGACACACCCTGACTGCACAGCCTTGGAAAGTCCTCACACTTATTACTCCAGTTCTGAGAACTTTTACAGTGAGTGGCATTTAAAAAAAACTTGAGCATTGGCCTTGCATTCCTGGGGAACTGAAACTTAAACACTGGCATTACATGTCTGAAGTCTTTCCTGAAGTGGATTTTTGTAATCTTAAATATTTTTTAGTGTTGGTTTTGGATTTGTTTTTAGGGTTTGGGTTAGGGTTTAAGTTTTTGAGGTTTTTTTTAAATTAGTTTCAGTGTAAATTAAGGCACATTCTTCCAGGAGACAGGGTATGTTGGAAGAGTTCAATGGGGATAATCATCTCCCATTACTTTTTGATTGGTTCTTAAATGGGTAATTACTGTGGGCTTACCATGAATGTTGGCTGACAGCACTGCTTTTGAAGTGCTGCTCACAACATCCATCAAAGAAGTTCCAGTTCTTGCAGGTTACCTGCTTCCCTATGCTCAACACTACAACTGGTTGCAGAGAGTCAGCAGGATGTGTTCAAGCATCCTCCAATAGTGATGGATAGGTGGGTTTATACTGACACACTCTGTGAAGAGAGAAGTTACAACACTGTTGAAGTATACTATGCCAGTGCTTTAGGTAGCCTTAAAATCTTTAAGCGGCTTTTTAAATCATCTTAGAAGAATGTCCCACAGCTATGGGAAAGGAGTTTCTCTAGAAAGTAAGAGAAAGTTTAGGAATTGTGCTAGAATTTAATATCTTTCTGCCACAGATGGGATCTCTGAGATAGAGAGTAGCTAATGAGTAGCCTGGTGTCATAAAACAGCTGAGGGGATGGTCATGAAAACCTGCTAGCCTTATGCCCAGAACTGCTGTTTTGTCTTCCTAAACAGCCTGCTGGAGCTGCCTCTGCTCTGAGCAGGAGATTGGCCCAGGTGACCTTCAGAGACCTCTTCCAACATCAACTACTCAATGATTCTCTCACAGTTTCACCATTTTTCTCTGTTCTGTGTTTCACTCACTGGCTTTATAGTTTTGAAAGAAAACATGGCAAAGACCTAAAAATACTTTATTTTGGATTTTTTAAAGCTAAAAATATCATGTATCACTTTTCAGTGATGTGTTGAGGCTATAGCCTTAGGATCTTGAAAGTCACACACAGACAAAGAATTCATCTCCCTGTGGGTCCTTATGGAGCCCAAAACCCCTGCCTTATAGGAAATATGGGTGCTTATGGATGCAAAGTGACACACTTAAATGCTTCAGTGCCAAGATATTCTTCCTAGCCTGCCAGGATCTGAGTTCCATGACCTGCTTCATCTGACATGGATGAGGAGACCAGATGCTAAGGCAGGGAGGAGCAATAGAGGTGCTGCTTATGTGCATCACCATCCTGAACTCAGATGTCATGTGGTTAAGTCAAAAGGACTTGAGAAAGCTTTATGACTGCTAAAGGATATCCATGAGATAGAGACTGTAGTGTACGTTCAGGAACTAGCTTGGTTTCTTTGAGGATTATATTCTTTTTAAATAATATATTCTTTTTGATTTAGAGAGCAATCTATTTAAATTGTGTATAGAAGCAAGGTATGCAAAAGCAATTTTTTTTGTCTACATTTTATTATTTCATAATCTGATTTAAATCTACTATGATTTATTAATATCTGCTACCTCCCATATGTTACTGACAGTTAGTACAATCTAACTGATGTGACTTCTCAATGATCTAAAAAACTTCCATGATACAACTTACATGATGTGGTGGCTCATGCTCCGGATAAATTTGAGTTGTAGTCTGCATAATCTTTTTTTTTATTATTATTAGTATTTAAATTATTAATGCAATTAAGAAGTTACTATACCTACTTGGAAGAAAAAATATTTCTTTCTACTATTGAAAAAAAACCAGATAAGCAAAAACATGTGACAATGTTCTATTCATGTTCCTTCCATCTAATTTGAAAGGATGTCCCTTTTGTGCTGATACTGAGGTTGTAAACATTATAATTAAATGTTTCATTAACATGGGACTAACCCACTATAGTAAACACTACCTTTTGCAGGGTTAATCAGTTCTATGATATTCCTTCTAATTCTATTTATCCTTTTCATACCAATTTTTGTATGCTTTCACTAACTAATCTATTTCAGGGTATTAAGAGAAAACACCATTTTTTGATTGTATTGCCTAATTCTGTCTCAACTACACATTTTTATTTATTGCTATTAGTACCTCTGCCACGTTTTCCAAAACATATAGTTTAACTAATTCTTATTTCTTCTTACTTTTCATAAGCAAGGAGCAAAAGGAGAGATACCTAATGCCCCTCTGCTCCTTTTTGCTATATCACTGCATAACAGAAAACACGTGGAGAAGGAGCACCTGGATGACTGTCATGTTTCTTTTTGAGACTGACAAAATACTTCACAGCTTTTCATGTTAGAGAACTTTGAGAGAAAGAAAATTAATTTTCTCACCAAAAAAATAGGACAACATTAAAAAAAAAAAAAAAAAAAAGGGAATTTGCAAGGCAATGACAAGATGAAGCTCCATGTGATGATGCTACAAATGGCCCTTGGGAAGGTCAAACTGAGAGATGAGCTGCATGACTCAAGATCCACCACTCCTTCCACATAAGAAACACTACAGAAATTCAAGAATAAATGAAATAACTGTACTACTGTCTCAGTCAAATGGGTTTTCAAAGCCCTTTTTCTGGGAGTAATTAAGAGGTGACAATCACTACACAAGGTAAAAAAATGTCTATTAAAACAACAAGGCTCTCAAAATGAATTTCTCTCTTAGGGAGCTGTTGCCTAAATAAATTCAGACAACAAAATCCAGCAAGATTTTGAGGCATGAATTGTAGTGCTTCTAGAAAATGAAGACCCCAAACCCTAGAGACAGAAAACATAGAGTGAAAGGCACACATGTTCAGGTTAGGGAGCTGCATTCAGGGCTTGTCCTTAATCTTTCTGAAAAACTCACTAATGGGCACCTAAACAGCTTTGGCTGCACACTCTGAAGCAGGATGTCACCCTACAAAGTAGCCAGTGTAGCCTGAAAAGTTATAAATCAAATATTGTGGGTTTTTTCTAAGGTAAGATCATATTTCCTCAGCACTTCTGTGTTCAAAAATAAAACGTCTTTCCTGCTGAAATTTAAGATATAGTGAATTATTGAATCTCAGTATGCTCTGTCTAAATGCCTCATAATTGCTGTCTCACTAATTAATATAGTATAGAATATTGGGATTCTTCTTTCACTTAGTATATAACACATTTTTGTTAATGAGAATCATAGTTACTTATTAAAGAGCAGTAGAACACTATTCTAGCTGCAGTTTTCTGTGCAGTGGGTTAAAAAGTAAAGCACAGCCTCAATCTTAAATGTCATAGATGATATGCTGGCTCTGTGGAAGTCAATTAAAATTTTGCCATTGATTTCCAATGGTGAGAGTGTTCCATGATACAGGTTTGGACTGTAAAAGAAATCAATACTATTTTGAGACATTTACTGGCTGAATTCTGTTTATTTTTAGTTCCCTTGATTCCTTCATGTAGACCAAGAGAAATTCATTCAGAGGCCTTTGTGGACTTATGGTTTAATGAATATGATTTAAACATGAGGCAACAGCCTAAATCATACAACATTGCTTTCAGTTTTCAAACTTCCCTTTTATCATCAAGGTGGAGTTTAGCATAGCAAAATGAAAAATTGACACACAAGTCAAGAAATATCAAACAAGATAAAACACACATCCCAAATACTTTGTTGATAATGATCTGGTTTTGTGTGAGCAAGCAATATATAGATATAGTTTACATAAATCTGCCCTCTCCATCATTTGAAAATGAACAAAAGTGAGTAATATTGAAAGAATTTTCAAGAAATTGTGCCAGAGAAAATCAGCTTTCAGGCTGAGCCCTTACCTGCCCAGTTTTTGCCTAGAATAATTTTCTCCAACAGAGTTAATCATCCCTGAAAATATTAGTTTAAAGGATGCGTTGAAATCATGTTGCTGTATCTGTACTTTGCTAAGTTGCTATGAAATTGAGCATGTATTTTTACTTTACAGTGTACTAATTTTCAGATTTACAACATACTTTAAAAAAGCATAAGAATTTTATGCCTGTTTCCAATTAAAGGAGATTATTTAGTTTACAATATCTTTGCAGTAATCAGGTTGGTTGAACTAATACATGGCATTTGATATGACATGATTGCTTCAGCTGCTGTATATTAATACATATATATGGGCTATAGATTTATCAAATTAAAAGGAGGGCATTTTTTAAATTTAAAGATGTTCCTTTCATAGCTTTTCTTTTAAGTTCTTGAAAAGCAGCTTGGCTCTTTTTGTATTTTATCAAGTGGAAATGTGTTTATCACTATTAAATACTCTGTAATATACTCTACATACAGAGTAGGCATGTGTGCATTGCCTGTTAGATAATATTGTTCTTTCATAATTTATCCACATGGTATACACAATTTTCCTCAGAGAGGGAGTGCATCCAACATGTTCACAAGATCCATACACCAAATATTTGGACCTGTCTGAGACGTTAAGGGAGTTACCTCATGAGACAGATCACACACTCTTGTTTCCCTGCGAAAATTAGGTGGTACCTTAATTAATGCTGAATTGCAGCGGAATTCCATGTGAGCACTTAAAACACTCACGAGGCTACAGAATGGGTTAATTATGATCAGTGTTATTACAGTGAACACCGAATGAATTAATAATGCTGGCACACTTAAAATGAAGTGTTAGCCAGGACTGCGGCAGGACGCGAGAGGTTAAACGTTATGTGATGAAAGGCATTTTGTGCTCAGTGGGAAGAAGCAAACTCAGTCGCCGTAGCTCCACAGTCTCAAGCACAGTGCCTGCCAACATCACACACACTTCATATGTGAGCTAGTCAAATGCACATTTTCCTGCAGGAACAAGTGTTCAGCAACACTAGGCACAGTTTAAATTTCCAAGGGGAGAACACACACCCAGTATGGAAGCAGCACTTCGTAGCAGCACTCTGAAGGTCTCTTTCTCCTATAGACAGAATTTTTTTAGGTATCTGTAACATTAAAAGAGTTCACTTAAACAAAGCTGAACACAGAAAGTATACCTGAGTCTCCTAGAGCATACTGCTGCCCCGAGTTGTGCTGGCACTTACCAGAAACTGTGTACTCTAGCTGAAATGAAATTGTGAAATACCTTGACCTGACTGTACCTAATAAATTATTTCTTTGTAACCTTCTAAAGATAACCTGCCTCGAAGTCATAATGAATTTTTTGTTTAGATATAATATATTGCAACAATTCATATCTACTATACATTTGAAAGGTGTGAAAGCATAAATGGATTTAATCAGACGTAATTATTTTTATGCCTGGTGCTCAAAAATATGCAGAAATGAATTTATGGTAATTTGGCAGCCAGTGGGAATTGTGTTTATAAATGTTGAAACAGCTGTTGGCAAATATAAGTGTTAAAGCAAGGAAAACAGCTTTTAACTTCTACACGCCAGGTTTGCGGTAAAGGAATCCTCGTTCCTTGTGAGAGCTGGGCTCTGATTGACACACACTTCCAGCTGCTTCCCTCCATTCATTCCACACTCACAGGCACAGCAAAGAGACAAGAATTTGCCCTCTAAACTTGGACTAGTTCTTCACTGGCTCTCCGACTGTCTGTGATTACAGGCACGTGCTGTACAGTAACGCTCGGGAGGGTCACTGCAGGAGGAATGGATAACATGGGGACTTTCCTGCACTTCTGTCTGCTTTAACTTTTAGCATCTCTCTAGCTGGAGATGCCTCTACTGCCCCACCTTTACACACAGATTACATGCTTTAAGGTTTGTTAACAAAAAACCTGCACCTACTTGAAGCTCTGTCAGGGCTTAACTCCTGTGTTCTCCAGGGTGGGCATGTAGCGTTGCTTTCCCAATTTGAGTTTTAGGGTTTTAAGCAGAATGAGTCTACTTTATAGAAATACATGCATGCTATCTTAATGTATGATAGTTCTGTGTGCAGTACTCCTACCAAGTTCTCATAGTTTGGCTTCTGTATGAAAATCTCAGTTAAAGTAATTTCTGAAGTTTTACGTGGTATCAATGAATCATTTTGTTCTGTATCATTATTGCTTTATTTCTATGCATTCTAGGCAGACAGGCTAAAACCAAGTTTGCTCAACCAAAATTCCCCTTCAGGTTCTAATTCTAAATGCAATTATTTTATTTGAAAATAAATGAACAGCAGAAGTAAAAGTGGTCAGTAAAGTTGATAGCACAAGGTAGGCTGGTGTCAGGAAACTAACCTATTAATGAACTGGAAGAAATATCCTGTGTGGAAGAGCAATGGGGCCTGACCTGCCAACTCTTATGACATTCAAAGTCATAGTTTATTAACAAACAACATGATTAAAACACATCATCACTGCATTACTGGATAAGTACACTTTTGACTCAGAGTATGTTACAACTTTTGCACATAATTTCCAATTTTGAAGATGTAACTAAAAACTGACTGTGTACATCACAGCCTTAATCCTAGTATCTGGCTTTATCAAATAATGGGGTTCTCTTTCATTCCTGTACTCTATGTTATTGTGGAAATCAGTAGCATTTCCAATAAATTATAGATTGACCAATATTAAAGGCTCTTTGAAAACCACACTCAGTCATCTCCTGCTGAACCCTTTTAAGCTTCTATTAGGCTCCTTTGAAAACCATAGAGTGCCCTCTGTTGATCAAAACATATCCCTTTAACATATTAAATCTTTCATACAGAAAATGATAGTTTCACCTTTTCCAATGTTTCACTTAAAAAAAAAATTGCTAGTTTTGCAAAAGTGAATGTATTCACTTAAACACTGGTATTAGAATGCTGAAATATAAAAAAACCCCAAACTGCAACCAACTGCATTACTAAATATTTGCACATAATAGTGGTGATTGGAAAGATACGTACCTGGCAATGCTAGCTGAGAGCAATTTCTTTCCCTGCATGTGCAGAGGTATGCACATGTCTTTTCATTGGTGCCTACTGTCCTGGACATGCACATTCCTATTAATACAGTGAAAAAAAAAATAGAATTTGTAAAAACTTGGAGCAGACACAGACACTGCATGACACAGTATAGAGTGAGCAACAGAAAATGTGTGGTAAATGGTGACTGCTTAATCCCACCATGTTCTCCCAAAAAGCAAAACAGCTGAGTGCAGTTTTCAGCTCCTATGTTGTCTCCATATGACAGAAAAATTGATGGCTTGGCTTGCTGGTGACTCTTTGAAAATAAGTTCCAGCAAGCCTTGATAAAACAGTAAATTTTATTGCAATTTCTGGGCAGGAATTCATAGGAGGATGAGAATAGTTCTATTTTTTTTTCCCATCATTTTTCCTTTCTCATGTGCTGGCCGAGTGAAAGCATTGTTATACTTAGGACTATTTCACGTTAATTGATTGAGGATGTCAACACTGAAAGGGATTGACTTGCATTAAAATATCTTCTAAAATAACGTATAAAACAACATCTGATATACCATATTTAAATGTTGATAAAAGACTCACACTTCTGGATGAACATTGAGATAAATACTATTTTATATTTGATCTAACCAGTTAATGAAATAGTTCCATTTATCCTGTGCTGTGGTACAGATAATGATTCATTTGTAGAAGTGATTGTCTTGTGATATTTTGTAATAAAGGAAGACAAATTGCCATTATTTTGTGTCTATTTGAATGTGTAGGAAAAAAAAAAAAAGGAAGGTTTGTGTAGTTTGATTTCTCTTACTATATTAGGACTTCAGTTCCAACTGTTGAAGAAATGAATTCTAATGCTGAATGTCTATATATTCAGTAATATAGTGGCAACTATAAAAATGCATGACAATTCAACTGTTGAATCAGGTTAAATCACTTGTAAAATACCCTAAATTAATATTTATTTCTTAATATAAAACATACAGACTTAAACCAGATATCCAGAAATTAAAGAGAAAACATACAGAAACACAGTTCTTGACTGATCTTGGCTCTTTCTTGCATTTTATTTTTCTGTAAATTTGGGAGTTTTTCCTAGTCTTACAAACACATATTAATGAAGTTGAGGTTTCATTAAGTTGGAAATATGGCAGTATAATTTTTTAAGGTACATTCAACATTATCAGTTTTGCACAAGGTCTTCTTTTTTACAGGTCCACAGATTAAACTCAGCTGTGTAATGAAATATGTCAAATACATTTTTGTGGAGAGAAAAAATAAAGAGTAAATGTCAAAAGGAAAACACAAGAGTGTTTTGGAAAATTTTCAATATAGTTTACTAAATTTAGAAAACAAAATTTAGTAGCATGCAGAAAGAAGAAGAAAAAATAAAGAAAAAGAAAAAGAAATAAACAAGAGTAACTAGACTAACAGTCCTTGCATTTTTTTAAAGGAAATTCTCGCAGACATGAAAAATAACATAGTAAAGTACTGCCAAACTGGAAGGAAGTAAAAGGCTCCGGAGTGTGTGCACTTAAAATAATCTTCCTTAGGCTTATCAGAACAGCTTTTGCAAATTCCCTCAAAAATGCTGGAATCAGCAAACGGAAATCTCTGCCCGTACAGAAGACCCCAATTGCAGAACATTCCCACGCCAACCCCAAATTCTTGCCGGGTGCGTGTCCCGCCTGTCCCAGCAGCCACACGAGGGCGCGCTGCCTTTGCTCGTAACGCGCTTCAACCGCTCCGGGGTTCGGGGATGCGCCGCCTCGCAAGGGATACTCTTCCTCTCTTTTCCCCCTTTCCATTGCATTTCAAAGATTGCATATTTTACCTCTTTATATAGCGAGGTGCTGAAACGATGGAGCCAAAAATCCTTAATGTGTCGCTGCACGTCTGCAATGACTGGCTCAAGTTGCGCCTCCCCCTTGCCAGGGCGCTGCTGAGCGCGCACGGACCGCTCATGGGATGGGGACATGGGATGCACCCAAACCCAGCGCCGATGAGATTTGGTCCATGGACAGACTGAATTCCTGGGCAGCACTAAAGAGAAGCAGAACTCGCTCTTCTCAGTCACCTCAGAAGTGGGTGCAGAGCTCTTGTGGTACCTGAGAAGAGGGACTGCACCGAAGGAGCACGGTGTGGGTGTAAACACTCCTCCATGAAATCTGTTTTTCTATCCGGGCTATGCCTTGAATGCAACATGTTATATACAGCCAGCAGCTAGATGTAAGTTGTGCTCCTTGTACCTGACCCTAAAATATCTACTTCATTAGTCGTTTTAAATGTGATACCCAGCAGCATGAACATAGAAATATTTTTCATTATGTATTTTCAATTGGAATAAACAGTATTTTATTCTGTACACAATAAGTAAGGAACATCAACAAAAGTTTACAGGTATATTTATAATCTAGACACAGAAGGCTGCCTTGTCTTTTCAGTATCCATATATATCCTTAGACCATGCAAGACTAATCTTGATTAAACTAGATTTCCAAGTAAGCTTTCCAAGAAGAAAGCTGTCCAGGAAAACCACAGGACAGTCCTTTTTGTGCCCTTGCATCACTAATTTTTAGAAGCATAGGATGCTTTTCCTTGACAGCTGCATCACAGAAAGGGGAGGGATGCTGATGTTTTTCAGCTTTTTAGACTTGTGACAGTCTATCTCCATCTGGCAGACCTTTCTCTGTCCTTAATCATTAACAAGCCACAGGCAAGTTTGGTCCCTTTAGCTGGACCTTTATGAGGCCCATACTTGGTATTGGTATACAGTGACACACAGAAAAATGGATAACATTCACTCTGTAGCTGCGCATTTTCTGTGGCGTGCTTTAGAAATTAACCGTCTTTCCACATTCGAGTTTTAGTCTTCTTTCCTTCACCTCGACCATGGAAAACCCAACAGTTGTAGGGAGGTTTGATTTCCTTCATTGCAATGCTCATCCCCTGTGCTCTTTGAACAAAGAGGAGTTTCCCTTGCTTGACTACCACTGCCTGTTTTTATATAAATGCATTCTTTGATAAAATCATCAGGAAAGGGCACACTCTCAGCAACAGCCACTGCATTGGTGGCAACTGCTGGAAGTATGCTGAATTAGACGGGCTAATCTGTTTCCCTCACAGATAAATCTTTTCTCTTGTTTGAAACTAGAAAACACACAGTTGAAAATTGCTCCTGGCTCTAAGTAATGAAAACACAATATATTCTCTTCGTGCTGAATCCATCATAAGGTAAAAGTATATTAAGTCACAAGTCAAATGACTTCCCAATTAGCCAGCCAGGTTTGTATCCATGAAAAATGCAAATTACAGATGAGTGATGAGATCTTGTATGTGTTACTGTTTTGCAGTCTCAGACTTTTTAGCTGGAACGGTAGTAATAAATAATGTTTCTGAGTGCTCATGCTGTGAAATTGCTTGCTGTTGTGAATACATCTCTTCACTACCTGCAGGTGCAGCAGTGAAAGTACAGGCACTGTTAATCACTCTCAAAGCAATGAAAGGGAAAAAAGGGAAGATCCTTCCTGGTAATGTCTTTCATGTAAATCCAATGAATCTAGATAATATGTTATCTTCAGGAACTCAGCAGTCCACCTGGTTAGAGGATGGATTTGTCAGATATTCTTTCCTCTGTTCTAATCCCTTCACTCTCCTCCTGCCCCTTGGAAAGATCCTAATTTCATGCAGGAAAGAGCTCTGACCACTTTTAGGGTGAGCAGGCAAGATGTCATCACGTAGCTACCTGTGAAGGGACCAGCCCTGCAAGTTCCAGGCAGCCCTTCCCTGCAGGGAAATGATGGTGGTGGTCACTACATGGCTCAGCAGCAAATCCTTTCCTCAAGGGTGCTGAAATGGCAGCCTTGAAATGCAAGGCAGTTCAATCTCCCCTTCAGAGTGAGGGTACCATGCAGAAGTTAGCCAATATAATTGTCTTGGTTTAGACAAGTTTAGGGGGAAATGCTCTGGAAGGAACATCTCCTCTAAAGACACATTTCAGCACTCCCTCTCCCATGGACACAAAAGGAATTTCTTGGATTAAAGTGAAAAAACTATTTATTTAGCAATCAGAGTGCCCACAGGGCATGGGGATAAAATTAATAACTGTTAAGATATTAAACCTCCTCAATGCAGAGAAAGCTGATGGGTTTAGAGTTCTGTCTGTGGCTTGGCTTCTCCTGAGCTCCAGGCTGGGATGCGACATCCCTGCAGCCTCCCTGCTGCTCCATGGCATCCAATGATCTGGTTCTCGGATCACAGCCAGGCCAAACAGTTCCAGAAGAAGAAAAAGAAGTTATCCAAGGATTTTGGTATACAGTTCTGGGAAAACTTTTTGCCCCAGCTCACAAGCTGGACAGAAGCAGGAAAAGAAACTCTCCCACTGCAAGCAGAGCTGAGCAACACGGGGGAGTGTGAGAGTCCTTGACCACAAATCATGCTGAAGAATTCACCTGGCTTCTCTCCCCTCTTCTCCTGGACCCAGCTTAAAGCTGTGGGACCCATTTCTGGGCATAAGGCAGATGATAGGGGAATACAGTATTATCATAAAATCACCCCAAGACAGTAATTTATGATGCAGGTATTTCTTGCGTGGCATATAAAATATTGCAAATAGATCTAATATATTATGGAAAACATATTTTACACAAAATATGTCCATCTTTACTCTCTTCTGATGATGATCTCTGTCTGGCTCTCCAGTTAGTTTCATGCCATTCTCTGACTCATGCCATCCTACTTTGTGCCTGATCGGAAAGGTGTCAAAAGGAATGTTGCATTGTATCAGAATAATAGGGGCAAAGATGTTTGGCAAAACAAGTCTGACATTTTGGGAAGGAAGAATACAATTTATAAAACATCTGAGAGTGGCAACCTGAACATTTGCCTCTATATTTTCTGGTTTTGCAAGGAAAACTTGTGTATTCTTTGCACAACTGAGGAAGCTGTCTGAAAAACACAGGACAGTTGGTAAAATGCACAATTAAGTTGAAACAGATATTGGTTCTTTTGGGTTTCATGTGTTCTACCTGGTAGTTTTTTCCATAGTTTCCCTAGCTGTAATACAGGAGTATATTATGAGCTTAACAGTATATTATTATATTATATTATTATTATTATGAGTATATTATTATATTATGAGCTTAACACATTGGTCTGATGAGTTTTAATTCACCCAGCCTTGCAGAGTGCTTTGAGAACCTAGCTAATGTCAGCAAAATACAAGAGAGGCTTTTTGTCCTTTCTTTCTATTTTTATTGTGCCTGGAAATCATGTTATTATAAAAAATTACATTCATGTTTCCTTTAAAAACAAAGGAAGGGATGGAATATTTTGCAATTAAGATTGTTTCCATTTGTGAAATTCACCAGCAATCAATCCTCACACATAGAAAAAATAATCATGTGACATATCAATGACAGTTACACAAAGAAAAATAATTTATCTTGCACAAAGTTACTGTTCTTCATTTGAAACACTTCTGTCAGCTGTATGTGACAACATCCCATGTCTGTGTATATTGTGATAAAAGAAAAGCCAGACTAGAACGTCTACATTTCTATTACCTCAAGATCTGGGTTTTTTTCAGCTTTTCCATTTAAAAAGAACAGGTCTGGCTTAGCTGAAGGATTAGGTAGCTCCATCAAAACACTTGTTGCTCCAGTAGCAGATGTTCTGCTGTGCACTGCATGCTCCTTTTTTCCTCAGTCAATATTATCCTACTTTTCAAGCAGAACCAAGGTGGTGCTGTCCACTTTATGTGATAGACCTGAACTTAACGTGCATTGTTTTGGCAAAACCACAGCATTGAAATATTACCATGCCTTTTGGACATCCATAAACATCTAGAGAATTTCTAAAATTATAAAAAAACACTGAACATTAGAAGTATATTAAAATAGAAATAGGATTGACATGAAATATTTGTAAAGAAGTATGGAGCTCCTAACAGGTTGCTGTTATCTCCAAAAGCAGAAATGTTAAACCTTACAAAAACTCATTAAATTCAGTTATTGATAGTTCAGTTTAAAAGAAATCCAAACTTGCTGAATTAGGAGATATGAAATCAAAGCACCCAAGAGGCTTGGGGTCTGCCCTACTGTGGCTTTTAGAGGAAGATTTTCACAGCCTGGAAAATGTCTTCTGCTGCTATTTCTGCCAGATCACATCTATATTGCTGTATTAAGACTACACTTCATGAAAAAAGTCTCTTGATAACATCCAGTTTACTTTCAAAGGTGTTTTTTCAGAACTGGAGGTATGTGGCCAGTAACATGCATTAAAACACTAAGTTACTGAGGAAAGCAAACTTGAAAAGATTTTAAAAGCTATTTTCTTTTAGAGGTTCTTCTTTTGCTAATTTTAAAAACATTTGAGGAAAGTAAGAGGTTTTAGGGATTTCTTCCAATGAAAATATTTCTCCACTTACAGAAAAGCTGTGGGAGCAAGAGGAACAGGACAGGAAATCTGGATATTGTCCAAATTCTGTTCTAAAGATGTGAAGAAATGAAAAGGAAGTAGTGATGTCTTCTGTAAGATGACTTTTTTTAACATTAATTACACGTTTCACCACCATGAAGAACTTCAGGAGGTTTAGCTCATTACCTACATTTCAAAGGTAGCAAAAGTCTTAGGAGGACATGTAGAAGAGAGGCTTCTGCCAGTTTTATAAGGAAGATGTGGAGGCTAAAAAGATGTGTGTTGCAGATGTGACTGTGCTCCCTTTGATACATAAATCAAAGGTAAGTCTTTTACTCAGATCTTTCAGAAAATCTCCTCTTTGCCTGCAGGTAAGGAAGTATTGGTGGAAGAGAGAGCAGGGGAAGGAGGAATACGAGTAAAGACTGGTAATGATCAGCCAAACTCCCTTTCTCATAGGCTCTGCACAGGACACTTGGGTGCATCATTAGAGGAGAAGCAAAGCCCTACAAAGGGGGTGAAAGGAGGACAACCTTACCTTTCCATCACCACATATGTAGCTGTATAAGCAGAGAATGATGGTGGGAAACAGCTGACAGCAGGGTTTATAGTTCAGGAGGCCTGATAAAACCTGACACAGAAAAATTTGCCATCCAGATGCTGAAAACAAAAGATTCATACTTTCTCATTCTGAAAATTGAAACATAAACTCATTAACCACTTACTGGAAATACGAATAAAGAGGTCCAAGTCTTTAACTGCCTAGAATCAATCTCTTCAGTTCGTATTTTTCTCCCTTTAAGTTTAGCTCACATATTTCAGCCTCAATAAACAGATTCATGTAAAAGTCACTTACATGACCATTATTGTCATGATATTTGCTGTCAAGAATGTGAAAAACTCCTGCTTTAGCAATTGCTCTCCTTCTACAACAAGGGAATCCACTTAATGGATGAAGGGAAGGTTGTAGATGTGCCTACCTGGACTTCAGTAACACCATTACCACTGTCTCCCACATTATTCTGCTGGAGAAACTACTGCTCATGGCTTGGACAGGTAAAAAAATATGTGCTTTATGGGTAAAAAAATGGCTGAATGTCCAAGTCCAGGGTGGCAGTGACTGGAGTTACATGCAGCTGGTGGCCGGTCACAAGTGGTGTTCACCAGGGCTCAGTATTGGGACCAGTCCTGTTTAACATCGTTATCAATGATGTGGAGAAGGGGAACAAGTGCCCCCTCTGTCATTTTGCAAACAGCACTGTGTTGGGCAGGAGTGTTGATCTGCTGGAGGGTAGGAAGAGTCTACAGAGGGATCTGGAGATGTTGGATCAATGGCATGAGGTCAATTGTAGGAGGCTCAAGAAGGCCAGGTGATGGGTCACAACAACCCTACAGGCTGGGGCAGAGTGGCTGGAAATCAGCCTGGTGGAAAAGGACCTGGAGGTGCTGGTCAAATGTGAGCCAGGAGTGATCCCAGGTGGCCTAGGAGGCCAGTGGCAGCCTGGCTTGATTCAAAGGTAGTGTGGCCAGCAGGACCAGGGCAGGGGTTGTCCCTCTGTACTCAGCACTGGTGAGGCCACACTTCACATCCTGTGTCCAGTTTTGGGCCCCTCAGTTCAAGAAACACGTTGAGGTGCTGGAGCGTGGGCAGAGAAGGGCACTGGAGCTGGGGAAGGGGCTGGAGCACATGGGGAGAGACTTATGGGGAATGGCTGAGGGAGCTGGGGCTGATTAACCTGAAGAAAAGGAGGCTCAGGAGGGACCTTCTTGGAGGTGTGAGTGACTCTTAGGTTCATGGGTTAACAGTGGACTTGTCAATGCTGGGTTAACAGCTGGACTCCATGGTCTTAGAGGACTTTTTCAATCTTAACAATTCTATGCAAAGTCAACAAAATTTCAGCTTTTTCCCTTTCCCTTACAGAATGATTTTCTGGTAGACAGTGATATCAGATACTGTATGTATATGAACATTTATTTTAATTATCATATATCTAATGTGGTAATTCTTATTCCTAATTTTCATATTTTTTATCTATTTACATAGTAAGAGGTGACATAATTTTAACTTGTCTTGAACCAACTATACTTGAATGAAAATTAGATTTCATTTTAAAATGACCCAAAACAGAACCTGAGATATTTAAATGCATATGCAAGAGGAGAGGAGAAAAAGCTCAGCACAACATAGCATATCATTCTCTGATTTACCATATCAAGTATCATTTAACTGAGAAGTCCCTTTTTCAGTGTGTCCTTCAGGATTTCACTATTAGTACATTCTTTTCTTTTAACTTTCTATAGGCAGAAAGAGGAAAATGACATTATTACTGCTCGCTCTGTCAGATTTTCAGCTTTGCATGAGCTAGTCATTAAATCAATCCAGTGAAACACTCCCTCTGTTTCTCTGGGAGGGGTGCTGTGGCTGCCCAAAGCCACTTTGGTGTCTCAGCAGAGGTGCACGTCCGTGTGCTCACCCAGGGCCTCTCAGAGGGGATGTTGTCACACAGCTCCAGGCCCTTGCTGGCAGCTGTGAAACAAACCTGGGAGACAAACAGAGCTGTCACACACATAGCTGCACTTCTCCCTTAGTAAAGATTTTCCAGGAGCACAAATGTACATCATCTTTCAGCTGCTTCTGCTGTTTCACTACCTGAAAGTGACTTACAGCCAGATCTTCCAGTAAATCCAAAAGGGATCCCAAAGATCAGTTTCAGGCTGGGAATAGACTAAATACAAAGAATTCCAGGGGATTTGAATGAGATTTTACAATTTTAAAATCTCCCATAGCTTTATTTCTAGAGTCAAAGATTTGAATTGCAATCTGTACAAGACATAAAACACTTAATACATGCTCTGTTCTTTTTTTTATTTTTTTTTTTAAGGCAGCTCATAAATTTATTGCAGTCTTATGGCATACCATTCAGATTGATTTATGGGGCACAGCTCAGATTTCTTATAGCTGAATTACCAAGTACAAACCAGGTACACCATCCCATTAAAAATGAATTTACTACAGGAACTGCACATTGAAAGTTAAATAATGGCTTGATTTTCAAGCTGAAACTGAAACATTTGCTTTTCTGCCAACTACTCCAAAACAGCCTATGAATAATTGCATTACCTTTGCTTTCAAAATGTTGTTTTTTTCACTGAAGGTCATAGTCTTTGGGGAAAAATTTCAGAATAATGAGCCTTACTTTACATACTCTGACCTGTAGTGTCACCACTGTCACACCTTTGCACTGAAGGCTATGTTTATCTTGGCAAAGAACTTAGTTATGCTGTAGGGATTTTTCCACAGATATGTTTATTTTAGGGAAAATGTTACATATGTATACATACACATGAATAGCTGAAATTCAGATGAACTTCAAAATCGTGAATGAGTTCCAGATCAACAAAATCTAGAAGAAAAAAATTCTTAATCCTAGAAAGTGTATCATTACAAGTTAAGTTTAACTCACATTTTGTAGGAAGCAATATTTAAACTAATGTACTGAAGAGTAAGGAAAAAAAGAAGCGTGAGGTTCTCCTTTTTATATTCTTTCTTCCACCAGTCTGATCATAACAGAATGTATGATGTTATAAGAATGATCCAGTGTAGATATTTCTCAAGGTTTCCATTCTGCAGTCTATAGGGATAACAGTGAAAACACAGTGTCCCAGCCTGAGCTGCAGACACAGTTCTCATTTTCATTTCTAAAATTTTCTGAATGTTAACTTTATGATGTTCTTAGGATTGGAGAGAAGAGTAATTTTGAAAAGAAGTCCTCTGTAGAATCTTTCATCAGATAGTAGGGAAACATTGCCTAGCATATCAGAAAAGATAAAATAAGAAACCATCAGATTTTGATGTACAATGGGTCCTAAAATAAATTAAAATTAAAAAGAAAATAAAAGAAGGGGAAAAAAGAAAAAAAGAGAAAAAAAAAAAATAAACAGAGAGAGAGAGAAAAGAGAAATCATTTTCTCTCCTTGCCATTTGCAGTTTTATTTACTTGGGGGGCCATTTGAACTTGTAAGCAAGTTATGACAATAGCTGAGTATTTGAACTGCTGTCCATGCTGCTGGTGAGGTGAGCAGTTTACTCAGGTCAGCTGGGTTAAATCTTGCCCAACATACTTATTCATAATGGAATCTCTGGTGAGCTGAAAGGGTCTTCCCAATCTCCATCTAGAACCTTATTTTGTGGTCATGAAGGCTTGGGAGACCAGAGGAATTCATTATGTGGTTATACTTAAACCCACAGATAATCCACATTTAATATGGGGTTTCCCTGGTAGACTGCCTCATCTATTCCATTTCTTAAGCACAGAGGTTCATTTATCTGCTGTGGCCAGCAGTGCTCTCCCATACCCTCCTCCCTACACCATTGTCAAGCACACAGGGCCCAGTGGCAGCACACAAGGTGGAGCAGGTGCTGACTGGATGAAAAAAGAGAAGTTGCCTTCCCAGCTGGGCACAAAAGGGCTGAACTAAAACAGTGCAGCACCCATAACCAGGTGAGTGGCATCCTTACTCTTGCTGAGTGCTGCTGGCCTTTGGAGGAAGTGCTTGTGTGTCACAGAAGTACTGGTTTGATCCCACCTTTTCCCTACGTGGCATACATCCATGCAAGATTTAAGTCAATTACCTGGTTAAAGAATATGCTTCATGCAAAGAATAATCAGCAAGTGATATGCAGAAAGAACAATTCATTTATGTGAATTATTATTCATTTGTAAGAATCACAGTGAAAAAATGAAGAATCAGCATTGCCTTATCAAGATATGGCTCCTTCATCCAGGTTTTCCTCACTATTGGTGTGCAGTGGTCCCGTTCAGCTGTGCATTTGGAAAGCATTCTGGATTGCCCAATGTCTATGGCAAAGGCTCTGCAGTCCCATTGCCAGGCACTGCACTGCCAGAAAGGAATTCACTCCAAACTTCCTAATGCAGGGCATGGAATGTAATTTGTGTTAGGCAACCTACATATTGTGTTGAAAGGAGACCATGAGAATGAGGGTCGAAGGCTGAGAGATTTTTGTGATAAAAGACCAGGACCAAGGGAGCTACCAGAAAAACAAACTGCATAGGGAAGCACATCTGTATTTTTCTACAAATTTTACAGTGTACAAAAGACCATTTATATTTCTACAAATTTTACAGTGTACAAAAGAACATTTATAAAATGTGCAAGTGTGATGTGTGTACAGAGTACTGAGTGCTCCTAACACATTGATTTACTATGCCATTTGACAACAGCTTCCCAGTAATGGATCCTAACTGTTAGTGAGATGATTTTAGAATTCGATTGGAATGAAAACAGGACTTCTCCTCTTTATTCTCTTATGTGTTACACACCCCATTAGAAGTGATCACTTGTGTTGTGGTGTACTGTGATTGGCCAATGGCACAGCATGCTCTATACAAAGAATGCACAAAGTATTTAATACTTTCCAGCTTTCCAGTTATATTCACAAATCCTACATTTATATGCACATATTTTCTTTAGAGGTACTAATTGTTTGATTTTTATTTCCTGAGCAATTAATGCCATAAAATAAACACCAAAAAAAAAGAGCTTTGTACAACACATTTATAATTAATGACACTTCAGGTAACTTTAAAAATATTGCCCCACATTTTCTCTAGTTAAAAAACACTTCATGCAGACAGAAATTGCAAATGAGTTTTTCATAATGCTTAACAGGCATCTGAATCATCCACTCTGTGAATGTGGTGCAGTTCCTAGGAAATTTGGGGCTCTCAGACTCAGGTGTACTGAAGAGCCTGTCAGTCATCGGCCTCAAGCCTCAAGCAAGATCAGATAATCAGAGACAAAGGCCAGGAACCAATCGCTGTGCAGAGGGCTAGTTCTGTTTCCTCAACATCTATTTCCAAGTCTTGTACAAATACTGAGGAGGAAATCATAGAATCATAGACTCATTAGGGTTGGAAAAGACTTTTAAAATCATTAAGTTTAGCCACTAACCCAGCACTGCCAAGCCTGACCCCAAATTATACCCCTGAGCACCTCATATACACATTTTTTAAATACCTTCAGGGACAGTCACTTCACCACTTGCCTGGACAGTCCATCCCACTGCTTGACAGCCCTTTCAGTGAAGAATTTTTTCCTAATATACAGTCTAAACCTCCCTTGGTGCAACTCCTCTCAGCTGGTCTCTTGTTACATGGGAGAAGACACCAACCCCCACCTGGCTACAACCTCCTCCCATGTAGCTGTAGAGAGTGATAAGGACACTCTCCCGAGTGTCCTTTACTTCAGGCTAAAAACTCCTGGTTTCCTCAGCTGCTCCTCATAAAATTTTTGCTCCAGACACTCCCCCAGCTCCATTGCCTTTCTCTGGACAGATCCCAGCATCTCAGTGTCTTTTTTGAAGTGAGTGGTCCAAAACGGAACACAGGATTCAAGGTGTGGCCTCACCAGTGCCCAGTACAGGGGGTCAATCACTGTCCTGGTCCTGCTGACCACACTGTTGCTGATACAGGCCAGACTGGCATTGGCCTTCTTGATCATAAACTCATATTCCTCAAAGAACCACTGGTGGGAGAGAAAAGAGGATAATGTTTTTGGGAAAACTAGATTCGAAGTTCAACGTTCCTTGGAATGTCATTTTTTTGTATTTCCAATGCTAGAAAGGGTTTTCAGGCATTTAATTTTGTCTTTCTACCATTGTTGTCACAAACACTAGCCTAGAACCAGCTGGAGAATTCACCTAATATATTCAAAAAAGGTAGTAAGGTCAAAAAAGGTAGAGTAATATCGGTAAATATTCACCCCAAAACTCAGTTTCATCTTCTACTTTCATGCTTCCATAACATTCATACTTTTTAAATATTCCTTACCATGGAAACAAAGATCAACTTCAGCAAAGTTGATGGCAGCAGAGATCAGCAGAAGAGGAGATAGGGCATAGTACACAGGACATAGAATTTTTATTCAGAAAATGAGAAAAGGTACTGCCTTTGGGAACTAATATGACACACAACCAAATTGCAAAAGAAAGAGAACATTTCATCCATCCACCCATTTTTTTTTTCCTGGTGTCATTTTGGTATCTATTTTCTTCAGTAGGTCCAACTCTTTTTTTGCAGGTTTCAGTTCTTTTTCAGAGCAGAAGCCAATGATTTCTCTGCAACTCAATTTTACATCCACAGTCACCAGTCATGTGAGAAAGAGCTCATCTGCCTTGGGATATGACAAGTATTAGTTCTTCTAGTTATATTATTTTGTTGAATAAGGAAGAAATACAGTGACAGTCTCCCATATGGCGTGCAGGGGCGAACATCAGTACATTACACCCAAATCTCTGCTCTCTTCCTCAGTCAGAGAGGGTGACCTTCTTTTATTTGTTAAATTGTCCAATTGTAGTTTGAACTCCCATTTCACACATTGGCAGAGCAGATCCACTGCTTTGTCTGTTCTCAGTTGTTCCAGTCTCTTTGACTAGTTTTCCTTCTGTGCAATTCATTTCTCATAAAGCATTTTTCTGTGGGCAGAGAACCCCTTCCCAAGTGCTCATGTACAACTGATGAGAAATGAGCCATATGCTCCCCTAAATTACCAATTCTGCTTGTTAATGAGAAAAGTGGAAATGGTGTTGAGGACTCTGGGTGAAAGCCTCTTACTTTCCGCTAGCCCCTGTTTCGAAGTGAGAGCAGTGACCTTGCTCGAGGTTCCTGACGCAGGAGCAGTGCGGCAGGAGCCGCCTGTCCAGCACCCTGGAGAGTGCCTCCCCCGCCCCGCCCCGCGGGGCCGCCCGCTGCTCCCGGCGCTCGGGGAAGAGACTGCGAGGAAAGACGTCTTTTCAGAGCAGGGGGAGAGTGTATGGGTTCCGCTACCCATCCTGTTAAGCGGGAGACAAGGCAGATGTGTGTGCTGGTGATTTATGTGAGAAATTTCTCTCAGGGGTTGTTTTGCTTTATACTCCACACTTCCCGCCTGTTCTTTGCCTGCAATGGGAAAATAGTTTGTTTAAGGAGATTTTTTATAGACAGTCCTTTAATTTTTTTTTTTTTTTAAGTTGTATTCTGAAATAGAACTTTTAAATCTTTTGATAGCATAGGAATGTCTCTGAGTCCTTCCTTCCTCCCACTGAGAACTGCACAGAGACACTTTACCTGTGTCTGCATTAATCACACCCCTTAGCCACGGTCACACAACTTGCTTGTGATGACAACAACAACTGCACACGTGGGCAGAGTTTTACAGAAAGAATGATGTGTTTTTACCTGACAGCTACACCGGAGAACACTCCTCTCCAAGGGTTGTTTGCAATGCTCCACAGATCACAACACAAAAACTTTTATGTAACAGTGAGTACAATTGTCTCTGAAGATGGACTCTAGAGCCTATTCTAGTTTTGGGGCTTCTTTCCCCAAACAATTTTCCTGATAGTGATTTTACTAAAAATCTCATCATTGGAACGACTTGATAGAATCCTAAAAATAGGTCAGTGAGTGGATGTTAGCATACATGTTTGGAAATGTGTATTCAGTTTTAAATTGAAAAGTATAATTCAGATCACTTTTCATCTCACAGTTTCATTGTGATGATCAGCTGAGAGAACTGAAGTGTCTCCTGGTTTTTAATGACTTAAGAGAAAACACTATGCAGAGACAAGAATGCACAATGGGATTCCTTTTAATGCTTAATCAGACAACAAACCCACAGTATTCCTTATCAGAGGTGTTATTTCTCACCAACACAAAGCACAGAAATTGCTTTAGAAATTCTCATAAAAGCAATTTCAGTTATAAAGAGAAACACAAAGTAAGGAGGAAATGTTCAAGAGCTGATATTTTCTCTTATTTAACTGACAGGTTTCTTGAATACTTGGCTGGCTTTTTATTTCATATCTGTCAGACAATTTATATTCCAGCAGGTAATATTCCTGAAGAAAAAGAACTCTGAGCAGAATTGTTTACTAATTAGGTGCCAAAAGGCTGACTATTTATTCTTGCACATGGGTAGCATACACCAATACAGTGTACATGAAAACACACATATTACACATATCAATAAGTATGTGGGTGGAGGACCATGAGTTCCAACATTCTTTTCTGGTGATTCTGTCTGTGAGAGTGCACACATCCCTGCATAAAACTTCCTTGTTGATGAAGGATAGGACATGACAGGCATTTAGTTACAGGTTATTAGTGATTTGAAAGAGTAGGTGTAAAATGGGGCTCTAAGTGCAGCTGCAGAAAAGATTTTTTTTTTTTTATTTTTGTAGAGAAAAAAGAGAATGCTTCATAGTACTAGAAAACAACAGATTTGAAAAAGTTCCAAAAGAATATCTGAAATTCCAGATCCTTTTCTAAGACCTTGAGCAAAAACCTCTTTGTGGTTGCTGGCATTAAAGAAATGCTATACAGCTTGAGTAAACCTAATGCTTCTATTCAAGACTGTCTCAAAGGAATGAAGCCAACTAAAAGATTAGATGGAATCTGAGTTTTAGACCAGAGATTCATTTGTAACAGGATTCCCTTTAATAGCAAATGCTATTTAATATTATTGATGTGGGCGTTACAGTCCCCAGAAGCATGTCATCTTCTTGAAGAGCTCTGTAATTCCTTTGGTAAGATGACTGTACAGAAGTCCCCTTCCCTTTTGATAACTGACCTAGAGGGCATTTACTGAGTTCAAAAAGAAGGCATATTTTTTTTTCCCTTGAAAAGGCAATCTATAGAGAAGAGAGAACACAAAGAATCTCATTTTTCTTCCCTCCTATAGGCACTTTATTTAATATGTATATTTAGGAATGTTCCTTTTTCTAAACTGTTGACTCATCTTTACTTAAGTGCATGTTATCATACAGCATTCTGAGCAAGTGATGGCACAACCTTATCCCAAACAACATTCTTTTTGAGTCCATTGCCAAAGAGGACAAAAACAATTACCTAATAAAATATGCAGAAGATGTTGGTGCTGACTTTCAGGGGCAAAAATAACTGTACAAATTAATAAAGCAATGCATGGAACTCAGTACAGCCATTTTTTGTGATTCTGTGATTTTAGCCCCAAGAAAAACACAGGACTAAACCCTTGAAAAATCAGAGTGATTGTGTATTTTTTTTTCTTTTTCTTGATTCCTGAATATTGGTTAGGTCTGTGACTTATTCAGATGCCCTGCTTTCCACAGGAATAAAGTTGATTTTCTTCCTAATACAGTGCTGTGTTTAGGATTTAGTACAAGAATGTTGATTACACACTGATGTTTATCTGTTTCTCAGCAGTGCTCGTGCTTTTTCAAGCACTTTCCAGTTTCCAACGCTCTGCCTGAGAGGAGGTGCAAAAGAAGGTGGGAGGGAACACAGCCAGAACAGCTGGACCAAACTGGCCAAAGGGATATTCCACACCATGCCCAGGATATAAACTGAGGGAGCTGGGTTTCAGGGTCTAATGAATACTTAGGGCTGGATTGGGCATCAGTCAGCAAGTGGTGAGCAATTGTATTGTGCATCATTTCTCTTCCTTGAATTTTATTCCTGTCTCTCTTTTTGTTGTCTTCTTTTTTGGTTATAATATTTATTAATATTATATTTTACTTTATTTCAAACATTACACTATTTAGTTAATTTTATTTAATTCAAAATGTTAAAATAATTTAAAATTAATTAAAAGTATATTGTGAATATTTCTTTTTAAAGGGAAATTTAAACTTTATCCCTTAGTTAGAATCCCCCTATATCTAAAGTTCTACAGGAAAACTGACATTGTGTGGCAAGAACTGCAGTATGTGTTAATCAATTTATTTTTTTTTAATAATGTCCTGTGGCACATTCATCATTTTTTCACACAGAATTTCAATGAAATCAATTATATTTGAAGATACAAAATTTCTATTTACAATTCAAGAGCAGTACTCAATTTCAGGTTATTAATCTTATATTCAGGTTTTCATGTTGAAATTTCCATAGATCTCATTCCAGATTTATGCCAGAAATTATTTGCAAAAAGGCAGCATAAGGAATTTTCAGTTATTTATTAATATATCTTGTTTCTTATCCTCATCATAAATACTATATTCAACATATGTAACTCATGAAGATACACAGCCAGTAAATTTTCCTGTGACAAAGTGGATTAAAACTCTTTCTGCATACCTTTCTTTTACAGACAAATTAATAAGACTTTTTACTACTAGACTGTCAAGTAGTGCCACAAGGACTACAGCCACTTCAGGAAAGAAGATATTATTTCAAAAGGACATATTGCCATTTTGCTAAATACTACAAATTATATTAATAATATGTTAAAACTTACCAGTTATCTGTTTTGAGGGACAGTTCTCAACTGAGTTATCTCAACTGCCACTGTGGTTGTGTCTGATTTAATGGGGACTGGTGGTGTTCATCACCATCCTGGGGTAAGATTTGAAGGGAACAAAACACAAATCACTACATTCCACCATAAACTCTGTAACGTGTCTAGGTTTTGAATCAGATCCCACACAATTTAAGGCAGAAAAATTTCTCAATTACCTTTAAAAAATAGATTCTAAACAAACAACCAAACAAAAAGGCCACAGTAGTCTCAGTTGCTAAAAGGAGCCTGATGTCCCGTTCCTGATCTGTGCTTAAGCACCTCCCAAAACCAGCACATTCCTAGTGCAGAATTTCCTGGAGTAGAATAATCACCTTCTAGAGGTGTTAAATTAGTCTGTGCAGGTCTATAGCTGCATTTTCCCTAGAGCATGCAGAGACATCAAGCACCAGAGTGTTAAAGACCAGCCAGCCATACAGTTAACACAGTTACCTATCACCTGTCTATCCATAGGTGGAGACATAGATCTTCCAGGGATCTCTGTGACTTTGGTGCTCTATCTATACAGCAGAGGTAACACACACACTCAGTAAAGCTCATGTTCTCCCTTGCTGCTCCTTTCCCTGTAGCAAGGACAGACCAGGTAAAATGGGTAGCATTGACCAATTCCCTGCTTCCTCACAGAATTCACTGCACAGGCTGCTAAGGAAAGTGCCAGTGCCCAGACATGTCTATCACTATCCTGGTCCTGTTTCCATCCACTCTGTGAATTTTCTAGAAAAGAAAATGGTAATGGATTTGATTGTATCCTTTTCATATGTTCTTCATCTTTGCAAGCCTTTCTATGGTTTTCCCAGCCTTAATTCATGCTCCTACCCCTTTTCTGCTGCCCCACACAGTCAGGGCTTCACAGGTCACCTTGACATCAGCAGATTATTTTTTAGCAAGACAATGATATTTACATCAATATTGGAAGCAAATGCTCTAATAACAAATCAAGCAGTAAGAGTAAAGTTAAAGATACATGCTGGAGACCAAGAAAAATTCAGATGACTGAACTGAAGCTAATGCATGTGGGCTGTTAATCAGTGATATCACACTCTGAGGGACAGTTGATGGAAAGAGCTGTCATTCTGTCCTGCCTGAAGGAAGCCAGCTCATTCATTTGCCTTCAGAGCTTGATAATGACTGATAGGTTGCAGAAAAAGCAAAGGGTTTGGGATTGAGGAAACCAATAGTTTATATTTGCTTTCTACAGCCTGGAATGCATAATTCAATATCCATGTACTAACGTCCCATTATCAATCCTTCATGCACAGTTGAACTGTTTCATGATCTCACTGCATTAATTCTGACCAACTGATTACTTTGCTTAACACAGTATCTGAAAAGGCCAATCACCAAATTGAGAAGGTAAATGGTTAAAAAGTATTCACACCCTCACCACAGATCCAACAATAATTGCACCTACTTGTAGCTCCTAAAGTAGAATAGTAATTCAAATGCAGAGAACCAGTAAGCAAATGTAAATGACAATTAAGGAATTTTGTCTGTAAGTAAGAAGTATCCTTCTCATATTTTTGTTGGAATGGAGGTCTGCTGTGACTACCTTGGTGGAATGTCAGCTGGTGGGTATATGTCAGAGCAAGCACAATCTATTTCTAGAGTCAGGGTTAGGGGATAAATAGTGAGGACATAAATTATGGTTACTGCTCATTCTCTTCTACAGAGCAACTGCTGCAGATGTGCTAGAAAAGGATTTCTAGACACTGCAATATTATCTTTTTGCAGAACTGCCTTCCTTTCTCCTGACATTTCCCTCTCCAGACTGACTCACTTTCCTCTCTTAGTGTCTGTACACAGAAGATATTTTCACTCTAGCTTTGGCTGGTCTCCATTTTTGCAATTTTTTTGCCAGGAGCTATTTTTGCCAGAAGTCACGTGTGTGTGGGGTTCTGCCACAAAACCAACCTATTTAAAACCACTAGTACTAATAATAAACACTAAAATTAAAATGAGGAGGAGGACTGGTTCTAAAAATGTGGTCTATTTCAGGTAATGGATCGATTTTTCTCTTTTGCAGCAAATTATCTTCCAAATGAGATTCTGTTTGTCAGCAAAAGAACATAATAGAACATTGCTAGATCATTTTTACAGCAAACGAAAGGATACACATGTGAGTTTTGGTGATTGCCTTTCCCCAGTTTTACAGCCAAATGTAGACTCTTTGATCTAGGCTACTACAAGATAGCAACTCTTTGAAGAAGACATTAGAAATTTATAAAGTATCTCAGAGATTTGATGTCGAATAACAGATAACACTTATGGAGCAACTTTAAAACAAATAATCTTTCATTTTCTTACAAGCTTCCTATAGAAATTAACCCCATTGCTACTAAATTTTTAAAGCACATTTGAGTAGCTTGTGTACCTCCTTGTATATTTATCTTTTCACATGTAAGTAAAATGAAATATTTAGTAAAAATATATATCACATAGTAAATTCTAGCAAAAAAAGGTCCAAGTAACCTTTTCAGAAATACAGAATACAGAAAATTGCAAGATTGTTTCTGCAGAAGAAACAAATATTATCAATTATCCATCATCTTTCATATATACGTCACCTGTTTGTGACATATCATTTTCCAGGTTGCACCCATGTTAAAATATACATTTATGAAGACCAAATGTTTTGTGTTTTGCCATGAGTTCTTTACCTCCTCTTCCAGCTGAGACAATGTTGTTGCAAAATTTGACTGGAAAGGAATCATTTTCATTGTGGCCTCATGGTGCCAGTGACCATGAAAATTACAAAGAGTTTCTGATATTCCATGCTACCAAATGGTTAAAGAAGAATAATGTATTGTTTATCTGTGTTCAGTATCTTTTCCTCATCTGCCTGGAATTTCCTGCAGAAGACATCTGTTTTCCCTCTGAAATAGATAGGAATTTTAGGGCACATCCTTCCAAGGGGATGATGTCCTGGTTCTAGGTACTTAGAGTGGTAGGTTTTCTTTCACAAAAACACAGAGCCACATAATGGGAAAGGTTGGAAGAGTCATCCTAGAGCACATGGCACAGAACTGCACCCAGACAGCTCTTGGATGTCTCCAGTGAGAGCAACTCCACAACCCCTCTGGGCAACCTGCTCCAGTGTGTCGTCAGTCACACAGTAAAGAAGTTCTTCCTCATGTTCAGGTGGAATTTCCTGTGTAGCAGTTTCTGCTCATTGCCTCTTGTCCTGCTGCTGGGCACCACTGAGAACAGCCTGGCTCCATCCTCTTGGCACCCTCCCTTCAGATACTCACAGACATGGCTGAGGTCCCATCTCTTCTCGAGGCTGAACAAGCCCAGCTCCCTCAGCCTTTCCTCATCTTGCTCCAGTCCCTTAACCATCTTTGCAGGCCTCTGCTGGACCTGCTCCAGGAGCTCCATGTGCCTCCTGTGCTGAAGAGCCCAGAACTGGACACATCGCTGCAGACGCAGCCTCACCGGGGCTGAGAAGAAGGGCAGGCTCACCTCTCTCGACCTGCTGGCAATCCTCTTCCCGATGCACCCCAGGATTCCTTTGGCCTTCTGGGCCACAAGGGCACACTGCTGTCCTTACAGTGGTAACAAACACAGAGCTGTGGCTAAGGAAAGGCCAGACAGACCAGCTTGCTGGGGGAAAGCTGGAGAGCCCAGGGGCAGACTGTGGTTACTAAGAGTCCTGTGACACATTTGCATCAGTGGGAGTTTTGCAGGGCCACATCACTCCATGCCTCATTCTCTCCTGACCACTTCCTCGTCTTTCAGCTTCTGCCACCTTCATCTCCTCACTCAAGACTACAATTACAACAAATGACTATGGCTTCTGATGATGCTTTGCACTTGGCCTGACCAGTACAGACAGGTTACAGAAGGAAGTTACAAGAAAGCTGCACACACCTACTTATGCAGCAAACCAGAGCCTATCCAAGCATCCAGGCTATGATCAGAACTAGTCTAAGCCTAGGCTACTTTGGAGAGCATGTCCTAGGTTGAATAAAGCAGGGAAGCACTAAAAATTTAAGAATTATTCTACATCAAGCAAAAAGTCTTCATATTTGCCTTATGTAAATAGTACAATCTGGAACTAAACACAGCTAAGGAATTGGAGCTTGTGGTTTTTTAACAAGGTTAGCTTAATATGTCTGTGATTAGATGTGGCTTTTCTAGTCACTGAAGAAGTAACTGAAAGTGTTTTTGATATTCTCTGGAAGCATCTGCCACATAAAATTAAAACATAATCTTTCCAGAAAACATTGGTAAGTTGGCTTTGTATCTGTCATTAGAGAATAATTTTTTGTGTTATTTGCAATCTGATATACTTGTAACTTACCCCCTCTTCATAATAATTGTTCTTTTTTCCATCTGAGTAAGCTAACAGAAGGATCTGGGGTTTAAGCTTGTCATTCTCTCTTCAGTCACTCTTCCTTTCAACCAGGCACACAGAAAAATGTTCAGTGCCAAAGTACTGGATGCTATCTTTTCAGTGCTGAAAAGAGAAACCACTGACTTTTTCCTTTTAAAAAGCCACATTTGTCATTCTTCCCATTCAAGCCTAATCACAGATATTTAAGGTGTCTGACAGCCACAAGTGACATTGCTTACAGTCTCTTGAAACATGCACTTGTTAGCTTTAATATCCTTTCAAATAACTGTTACTTGCTACTTTCATTTAAAAGAGAAAACTGCATTCTTCAACAGTATTTCTTTAATGCAAAATAATCTTTTTGAACCTGAACAAGATATCTATTTATAAACCTAGCCCCTTCTTGTGCCTTCTGTGCAGCTGGCAGGGAAACTAGCTGGAAGGGGCCAAGGGGCTGACCAGAGCAGGTCACCTTTACCCAGCCCATTGTGCAAGGGCCCAGACAGAAAGATGAGACTCAGATGATCAGCTGTTCTAAACTGGTGCTTGTTTCATTTTTTTCTTCTTCAGTTGGAACGGACCTGCAATGATCATTCAGTCCAACTGCCTGAGCACTTCAAGGCTGACCAAAATTCAGAGTACATCATTAGGGGCATTATTCAAATGCCTCCTAAACACTGACAGGGATGGGTGACCTACAACCTCCCTGGGAGAGAATAGAATAGAATAGAATAGAATAGAATAGAATAGAATAGAACACAATACAATACAATACAATACAATACAATACAATACAATAGGTTTGTGTTGGAAGGGACCAAGAAGATCATCTAATTCCAACCACCCTGCCATAAGCAGGGACACCTTTCACCAGGCCAGATTGCTTAGAGCTCCATCCAGCCTGGCCTTACATGTTTCCAAAGACAGGGTCTCCTCAACTTTTCTGGGCAACATGTTCCCATGTCTCATCACCCTTACAGGAAAGAATTTTTTTCTCATATCTAATCTAAACCCTCTCTCTTTCAGTTTGAATCCATTCCCCCTTGTCCTGTCACGACAGTTCTTGTAAATAGTCCCTCTCCATCTCTCTTGTAAGTTCCCTTCAGGTACTAGGAGGGTGCAATTGGGTCACTGCAAAGCTTCTCTTTTCCAGTCTGAACAAAGCGGAATTTTGGCTGTGTTCTAGCTTGTTTTCATGCCTTCACTGATGTATACCTGACATTTACCACTGCCTGAAGTTATGAACACCTTCATCCTGAGCAGTGATGAGACACTAGTTTGGAAGGAGATGAAGGAGCTGCAGCTTCTAGCACGTGGGGTGGAAGAAACAAGCCATGTCATTCTATGTGGAATGGAAGCTAAAGACACTGAATAACATCTCTGCTTTCTTGCAATTTCAATTTCCCAGTTGCTCTGAACACCAGCTATGTAATTAGCTCAGTATTATCCAGGGACTAGGGATACAGCCTGGTAGGTTCTCACCATGCTTTGAACCATAGTCTTATTGAGACTACTGGGAGAAGACTTGCTTAGTCTTCAAAACTTTGTTAGGCTGCTGTGAAAAGCTGATGCTGTTAGTGTGTACATTGACAGAATCTCAGAGAGCCAAAAATCACTTCTGTTAGGACATGTGGGACAGCATCATTTTAAAAAAATGAAAAAAGGACATTGCTTGTTGCAAAAAATTCTTCATTAGAGTATCTCCAGCTAAATAATTTCAGGATAAAGCTGATCAAACAGTTCCTGAAATTTCTTATTGGCTAATTCAGTACCATATTAAATGCCATATCAACACAGTATCTTTGTGATTGTTTAATCATGGTCGTTATTCCTCTGGGAGTCATTCAGAGGCTACAGTCCCTCTAGGGGCTTCCCTATCTGTCTTCACAGTAATTGACCTAGCAGAAAAAAACCCTTTCCTTTTCCACTAAATGAACTTGACGTTGCATTAAGCAGAGCTGATGAAACCACGGAAAAGGGAAAACACTCCCTGTGTTTCCCCTCCTCCGTGTCCCCTAGCACCTGCCCCCACCATGCAGGTAGCACTGGGGACCTCAGTGTGACCCATTGAGCTCAGTGACACAGCACACAGGCACAGGAAAAGAGAACATTCTCTGCTTGAGCAGTGAGCTCAGCTGGCTTGGGGGGGTGGCTGATGAGTATCAGAGCAAGGAGAGAAGGAGAAAGGACTCTCTGGGAGCCAACAGGGCTTGCAGTGAGGCCCTGTAAGCACAGGAGGAGCAAGACCTCCCCTTCACAAGGGACAGCAAGATGTTAGAAAAGGAGATTATGGAAATATGTCTTGGAAAAATTTACCCTCTGTTTCTTTTTCAAATGTGTCAGCGTTTACTTGTGTGAGTCTTATCAGGAATACTGCCCAGGAAAAGGAAGAAAGATGAATGCAGTGGAAAGAGATCATTATTTGTAAAATCACAGGAACCGTATTAACCAGGACAATATAAGAATAAAAAGCCACTGCCTAAGTCCAACATGTTTTTCTGATAATTTTCATGTATTTAATATTTTTGTTGTTTCAATATTACCCATTAATATCTCTCTTCAATTCTGGCCTTCAAAACTAGTTTCCAGATATTAAATCAGATATTCTGAACATCCTGAAAAGAATAATTTATTATAGCACATATAGATACCGCATTTACATGGGCTATAGAAGAAAATATTGCGAACAGAAAATACATTACTCATAGAACTGATAAAATAACAACACTTGAATACTAATTTTTCTATATACAATGCATTGCATAACATCAGTTTTATTAATAAAATGTCATAATTAAAATTAAAACAAAATTAAAAGTGAAATATTACATTGTGAAAATATAAACAGTTGAGTGAAACTATATTCTGGAAAGTAAGACTAGTAAGACTATTTTGTCCATCTGTAATAACCTTGGCACTTAGATAAAAACAGTAACAAAAGATTTACAGGACCTTGAGGATCCACAGAGCAGCCACTTACAGACCAGTCTGAAAGTAGCTTCCTAGAGGCTTTAAGCATGGTCTTCTTCACCTCTTTGTACCTTCCTGGGCATGGAGGGGCTTCGTGCAAAGCCTGGAGACATCTGTAGGCTACCACTGGACAGCATTTCTGAGCATCCCGAGATAGACCCTGAGGCCAGCTTGGGACCATTCTCTGGGAGCAATGTCAGCATATCCATGTGAGTATCTGCATGCCAGGCACAGGCCTGGGGAAGGCCATGCACAGACTAAAGTCCTGTTCTATTACCAATGATACCTAAAACTCCCACAACAAGGCAGGTGAGAATAAAGCATATTCTGTCAATGCCACCTGTTAGGAATTCACCTTTTTTTCTTCCTTTAGGCTGGCCTCCTACATCAACCATAGGAGATTAGAGGTCCCACCAAGAATTTCTTTTATGTCAGGGCAAATTCATTTGGAAAATGTTCGTTCCTCATTTTATGCACAATTTTTTTTCCATGCTATACATTCTGAATAAGTGCACAGGCTGTCAGAGAACACTGGTTTTCTAAGTAACAACTTGTTCTAGAGCAATGCTAAGTTAATCTGTGGAGTACCTCCTTTATTTTTCCAGTGGAATGACTGCTCTTTACTGACTTCAATCCCTTAGGGCTTCACTATAACCCAGTATTCCTTAATTCAAGCTTGTTTTTTATGTCATGGATAATATCTTTTTCCAAAACATTACAGCTTTCATTTTCTTTGCCCATAAAAGCCATCATGTGCATCAGCAGCTATTCCAGATCCTTTCTGCCCTCCTGTGACCTACATTCAAAATTTCCCTTACATGAAAATCTTTCTTCTCACTCAACAAAGTACTTTAAACCCAGCTTTAAAAGAATTCTGTATTGCAATCTTAGTGACATGGCAAAATCCTGTGGTAAGGAAGATCTACTTGGATTTGGCAGACGTAAGTTCAGTGCCTGTTCCACAAAAGCTTTTCTTAGCACTCTAGGCAAGTCAGCTAGTGGGATACATGTTCTTAAATAACCTTTCTGAATACAGACTTTAACATCACTGTGCTTTGATATCCCAGCTGTAGTAGGAGAAATAAAATTCCCTGGTTTTACCTGAGTGTTGTAAACATAAGAATGTAAAAATTAGAGGGCTCTCACACATCCTGGAATAAACATTTAGTGATAAGATCCTCTTTATGAGTCTTGCAGGGATCTCATATATTACAGACTCCAGCTATTTTTCAGAAGGTATGTATGCAGGAATGTACTCATTTTTTACAAACAACAGGAAGATCTTTATTAAATTCTGGTGCAAAACGGGAATTACACAAAAAAAAAAAGTGCTACACAAAAATATACTCTTGCATTATTAATTAAGAAATAGAAGTAATAATTAAATTAAATAGAAAAATGAATACTAGTATAATCAGTGCACTTTGTACTATTAAATTATTAAATACTATAAATAGCTCAAGCTTTCCTTAGTGTTCCAATTAAGTTTCAACTGCATATTACTCTATTATCAGTGGTATACCTGCAGCAAAGGCAAGCTTCAAGAAGATTACCTTCCAGCTTTTGCCTTCATTAGTAATTGTAGCAACACTGTTAACCAGAGTTTATAGAACCTTATTGATCAGTATTTTCACTGTCATTGTTTGCCAGACAGACTTTTCATATTCAAGGGATGGTTCTGCAGCTCTAGGCAGCTGACTCAACACCCCTTCACAGCTGATGCACACACTGCTCCCTGCCCTTCCCACCCTTCCTTTCTGACCCCTCACTCCTGATGCTTGCACCATGCCAGCTCCACAGCTAACAAGGTACTTTTGGGAACCAGTTTTAGCCAGCAGTAGGTCACGTCAACTTACAACAAAGCCTCTTATAACTGGAACAAGGAAGGATGGGTGGTTGAGGAGACAAGAACGTGTGGATGAGGAAGAAAGGGAGGAAGGGCATGAGGAGCAAGGCTTTCTTGGCCGCTGAAATAATTTACAGTCACTGCTGACTCTTGCCTTTAATGTGTTCCTTCACTAATAGTAAATATGAGTTAAAAAGATCAGTAGGCAGGGCAGGTTCGTTCCTACTAAAGTGATAGTTTCAGTGCTTGTTTTCTGGAGTGCATTTGGTATCTGCTGAAGAGTCACAGCCCAAGAACACTCTTTAGATTTTGGGGTCTTCTTCTGATGAATTAGAAGATCAGACACTTGGGCTAACACCAACAGGTTCTTCCCAAACTATGGCACAGCAACACAGCTATTGGCATAAGCATCCTCTCCCCAGAAGCCAAATAACAATTGGCAATAATAGTCATTAACTTGTGTGTGAATGGGAGATACGGGGCTGGTCAAGAGCCATTATCTTTTTGATAACAAACAAAAAAATGCCTGCAATAAAAAATGATTTATAAAAAAAAAAAAAAAAGAAACAAAAGGGAAAATGGAAAAAAAAGCTGACTTACTTTAGACCTGAAATTCTTCAGCAATATGAAATGTCCAGCCAAGGAGTTTCTCCAAATTATAGAGTACTCTGAGATGTGTAAACCCAGTGAAACAGTAGTGTCTGATCACTCAGTTCAGCTTTTGGCATAAGAGAAATGGCTAGGAGCAAGGCAAAAGGGGATACTACACCAACATGTCTCAGGTGCCACAGTAGCTCCCCAGGGAGTGGTACTGTATTGCACCAGTTAAAGCAGCATTAGCCTCTCTTTGTAAATAACTGCATCGGCAGCATGATAGACTGGAGATCAATTTTCACAAATGCATTGAGAACAGTAAATGTTTCATCCTTCCTGCTTATTTTTAGGCTCATCCACGTGTTCCATGAAACTTTGATTATATGCTTTAAAATCGCTGTGAGGCCACCACATGTCCTGATGCTACTTGTATACCATGTCTCATGTGAGTCCTTGTGAGACATTCCCCATTCTGGGCTTATTTGCTCACTAGGTACAGCTTCAACTAACTCCGCCCCATTTGTCCTCAGGTCAAACTAATTTCTCCTGTTTGCATTTCCTGCTTAGGTTTTTCCTCCTAGTACATCAGTCAACTTCTCCCTGTACACAGGTTGAAGCTGAAAACCAGTGTGGATAATTGTGGAGTCTGGGCTTGAAACCTGAGCTGAAGTAACAGCAATAAGGTGCTCATATGGGTCATGCTGCAAACAAAGGCAGCTCATGAATCCAAACACTCTCTTTCCAGCTATGATACAAGCACAGTCTCACAGCATGGCTGAGCCTCTTACAAAGGAGAGAAAGAAGAGGCCTCATGAAAGCAAAGAGAATAGGTGTAGAGGTGTTCTGCTAGCCCCACCATGAAAGAATGGTGTCACACCTCTTGTAGCTGATCTCCACTGCTGCTGAAAGGTGCAACTTTAATCTGTGCCTAGCCACATCTTCTCACCTTCCCTTTGTGTTGGGGCTGTGCGGCTTCATCACCACAGGCAGCTGAGACAGCTTAGCTGAGAAAACACCTTTTCTGTGACTGTTTTTTTCCAGTTGGATTAACTGAGTTTCCCTGCGTTGCTGCACGGCCACACTGGTAAAACCACAAGGGAGTCAATGGTGATGCACACCCGGGCAAGAAGAATCCCTGTTTTTGGAAAAGTACCTTCTCAAATTGGCTAAAGACAGTTGTGAAGCCGCACAGCTGCATATGAACCTGGCACAGGTAAGTACTTTGCTGTGAATCAGCACATAAAACTAAATGCCAAACCCAGAAGGCTTTAATTAGTTAGTGTAGCACTGCATTTGCTAATGACTAGTGCTGCAATGACCAGTGACATCAGTATAGACTACTGTGATCTGAAAGATCATGGATTTTCTGAGATGAGCATTGTCAAGAACAAACAAACTGAGAGAAAGTATAGATGTTAAATGTTTCTGAAGTCTTTCTGTTATTAAAAATGGGAGATTACAAACTCTGTCAAAACAAGAATAATTTTTAAATGAAAGTAGAAAATAAGGAATCCACAATATGTCCTCTGACACAGAACAGCAGCAGGGATCAAACTTGGCATAAGCTCCAGTGTGCCAGTTTTCTGCTTCTAGAGCTGCTACCTGCTTTGCTGTGCCAGCTATCTCAGCCTTACACAGAGACTGCAGGAGCTTTGCATAAAGTATATGCTGATCACATGAAACAGAAGGTGTCAGGTTTGACTTTGGTCATCCCTGTTGTTCCCCTTCTCACTCTCTGTTTGAACCAGGAAAAACAGTTAGTGTCAGCATAGGGACTAGGACTAGGGAATCCGACTTAGAATAAAATTTATTCCCAAATTGACAAAATAGTTTAGCTGCTTATAGGCAAATATTTCACCTGCAGCACTGTGTGGCCACTGTCTGCCTGCTTTCTGCCCCTTCCTCTCCCTAGTGATTGAATGCATACATTCCCAAAGAGGGAAACTTAATGGTACCCAAAGAGTTTGGCACTCCTTTTGTGCTCTTTAGTCATCTCAGCTAAGCACCAGAGCAGAGCTTACTCCAGAGCTGTGAGGTGCCCTTGTGAAGCTTCAGGATAGATGTCACTTCAGTGAGAATATCTTCAATTTTTTAATATGTAAAATATACACATTAATCCAGAAATCTTCTCTCTGTCTCTCAATAATGTTTTAATTATTATTTTTTTCAGGTAGGTAAAGAGAGAAACAATTTCCACATTATATTTTATGTTGACCTTATTTGTTTGGCAAATTTATGCTTCACTGTAGGAAAAAAAACCCAAAAACAAAAACCCAAAAGATATCTTTCACTATCTAGCAACCGAATTTATCGGTGCTTTTACATTTGTCATTGCAAGTATGTATTTCATCAGGAAACCACATGAGAATAAGATTTCCTGTTCAGCTTTGAGAGCAGCAGAAGACATCTAACCAGTGCAGAGTTGTTACCCACTGTTACAAGAGACATAACTCTGACATTAAAACGCTTTAGTAGTTCTTCATCTGAAGACCAACATGAATGGGCTGCATGATGTCAGATTGGTTTGTCCACTTCTGTGAGCTGCTTATTGCAATGTACAATAAATTTGAGAGCAAAGTACAATAAATTTGCCGCCTAGGAGCGCTGCCTTTGATGCCAGGCAACTGTGTCTGTGCTCCAAAATATAAATTTAAACATACAGGTATAAATTAAGGTGTTCTTCTAAGGCAGATGAAGAGCTGTTCATGGCCACATCTTTCTGCTAAGAAGAAAAACTTGAACTCTGCAATTTCTTATCAAGAGCTTCTTTGAGCACCATGTAGTTCCAAGGAATATACAAAAGCAACTTCCTTTTTTTTTTCCTCACATAACGACTAAAACTTGATGAAAAGAGAAGAATTTTGTTATGATTTAGAATGTGACTTTTAAGTCTTTGGAGCTGTCTTGGCAATCTCCATGAAGCTCTTTACAAAAAAAGAAATCACTCCTTATATTTCCATCATAATTTAACTCAAAAACAAGATAAAAAGGAAACGACTAAAGAAACCATAAAAGTATGACCAATGTAAAATGGCACATTTTCTTCACAGTTTTTCTGATACTTTTTCCTTAAAAGAGAAGATGGAACAGATTCCAGTAATTACCTCCCACAACCCATAGCATCAAATATCTGTATTTACAAGGCCAACAGAAGATGGGTGCTTCCCTCCAGAGAGCTTTAAATTTCACCACAAAAAATCAGTTACCATTGAAAAGTTAACGACTATTTGGTGGAGGAAGGGTGGTTTGGTTTTTTTGTTATTTTTTAAAATTATTATTGTGTGGGGTGCCATCTATGGTAGAAGAGCTATTCGGTTGTGTGATAAAGCTCACCTGTACACTCACAAAGATGCTCAGAGAGACACTGGAAGGATAGGGAAACCAAATTATGTCCTGTAGGGCTACCCTCAGACCCATGACAAAAGCCATCAGCCTACTGAAGACCCATCTCCACAAGTCCAGAGGAGTATAGGGAAGGTAGAGTGGCAGGCAGGAACCCAGAATCATACAAAGAATCATTTACATTGGAAAAGATCTGTAAAATCATTGAATGCAACTGCTAACCCAGCACTGTCCTTAAGCGCCACATCTACACATCTTTTAAATCCCTACACAGATGGTGATTCACCACTTCCTTGGGCAACCTGTTTAAAGGCTAGGCAACCCTTTCAGCAAAGAAATCTTTCTTCATACCCAATCTAAACCTTCCCTGGTGGAACTTGAGGCCTTTTCCTCATGTCCTATCCTGTGTTACCTGGGAAAAGAGGTGATCTGGAGAGGAGCAAAAGCAGGGAAATTGAGGGGTAAGGGGATAAAAAGGGCCAGTTGTGTGTAAATACTGTATATTTCATTATTTCTATATCTCACTACCTCTATTCTTTTCTCTTTTTTTCATGTTTTAATTCTTTTCGCCACGGACTTATTTTGAAGAAGCGATTTGGCAACAAGTAATTTATTATAATGTAGTTTGGATAGAGAAAATTAATAAGTATCCAACTAGATTCTTCTAATAAGCCTCAGTAATATTTAGAGGGAAAAGTCTCTTAAAGCTACAAATACTAATAAACTAGTTATGTAACTTTCCTTTTGAAAAGTTATTTTACTTTATTATTTTCTGTCTTGTAATTTTGTCTTTAAAAGCATTTACCTGATTTTCCCCTTTTGAAGCAAGTGTCAAATATTAATACTGAGAACAGAGACACCATTTTTATGTTCACAGAGTATCTAAATATTTACCTCAGATATTGTCTGTGGAGTGGTTCTAGAATTAAAACATTTATGACACTGCATTGCCATCACTGTTTTCAAGAATTCTTGAACAACGGGTAGTTTGAACAGAGGAGAATAAAACATCATCTTCAGAAAGGAGAAATCAGCAGTCAACATTATTTCAACATCAAGAACAATACTCTAATAATTATTAAATTGACACTTAAAACACCTGGAAGGGCAGTGAAAAAGAAACAGGCAGAAAATATTTGTTGCAAAAAAAAAAAAAGCCTGATACACTGCTCTTTTCTTTCTTTACCAGATTATCTGGCTCATAGCAAAAAAAGCAATAGAAGTGATGGGTATCGACTTACAGGAATCTTTGGGCACTATCTTACTTGACATTCTCATTAGCAGCAGCACTAGTTTCATGTACAGAAACATTTTGTTCTGGGCTAACTCGTTGCACACAATGGGTGCAAAATTGCTTGCATAAAATATTCCTAGAGTTATCTATATTTTGTTTTCAAATAAAAAGGATACACAATATAGAATTCTGCTAGGGTCTGACAAAAATCGGATCCAATGCAAAATTTTCACTTAAGACTCGGTTGATGGAATGGAGAGCACACTCAAAAAGATGCCAAGGAAAAGGGATGCAAAGAAGCTGAAGGATTAGAATTCAAAATTACTTTGATAAATGGGAGAAATGGTCCATAATCAGTAAGATGAAATTCAATAAATACAAAGACCAAGTACTATACTGAGGCTAGAAAAAATCAAATGCATGAATATAAAATGGAGAATACTAACAGCATTGTAGAAAGAGACCAGGCTGTTACACTAAACCACATATTGAAAATTAATCAATGATACCAAGCCGATGGAAAAACAGAAAAACTCATGCTGGGACATTTTAATAGATATGTCATATGTAAGGATTAGTAGGATAAGCAGGATTAGTAATTGCTTTTCTTAACTCACCTTTCAGAAGCCTCAGTTTGGGATAGTTTAATACAATAGCACATAAAGAAGAGTACTTTTTAAAAAATGGTTTAAAATACAGAGAATGACTGAAAAAGGGAGAGGTAATATTTACCCTAAAAAATAAAGGCTGATGTCAGGTGTGGAGGTGATACAACCTTCCAATATGTAGAAAACTCTGAAAAGCACAGATCCCACTTCATGATTGTGCTTCAGGACACTGAGGGCATGACAAAACCTTGCTGGCTTTAACTGCCGCTGGAAAGGTTTAGGATAAAACAGGAAGACTTTGTGACTCTAAGGATAGCTACAGACAGAAATAGGTTACCAAAACTGAGGTATAATCTCCCCCATTCAGCTTTCTAAGAAGAGGTTAGAAAAATACTCATCAGAGTTTCTCCATTCCTTTGAGGAAGAGGTGAACAGTGGATCCTGCTGACTTTTCATTCTTGCCACTTCTGTTACATTCTCAAAGAAACAGAAAGTTGTAACTTAAATTAGCTATTTTTTTTTAGTACTCAATATTTTTATGACAGTTTCTGACAGTGACTTGCCTTTCAGAAATGCATCTGGTGGTCTGTTCATTTTAAACAGTAACATCTGCAGAGGTTAGATCTCTTGCTGACTTTGATCCATTCTCTCAAGACAGCTTAATATATCTCTTGATGCCTGCAGGTCTTTGATTCCAAATATTTATCTTCTTTCGGATTTATTTCTGACCACTTGAATCTTACATTTCCTTGCAGACCCCCTCTGACACATCCATCAGCTACAGAATGCAGATGACAGTGCTCTTGATGCATCCCCCTGGCATCCTGGGGGCTGCTTTTAACTCTCTATAGGCTTATTTACTACTCAAATAAACTGTCTAATGCAATATGTTTGTTCTTTTAATCATTATACTATGGTGTGCTCAAATATTTACCAGGTGGATTTAGAGGATTTCATTTTCCAAAATACTTTGCCTTTGATTCCATGGTTTTATGCCTTTGGACATCCATTCTGCAGTTACGATCACTACACTAATCTTCACTATCTTGCAGCTACTGTGACAGAGAGAGTCAGCTGTAATTACTTCTTAAATCAGATCTCATTTGTTACTTAGGACTAAATCTCTTGTGCACCAGCAAAGCTACCTACTGCTTAAAGCAGTCCTTCGTGGTAAAGAGAATTTTCTACTCTTAGCCATATCCTTCAGTAGTATTTGAGCCATTAATCCTGGGGACCTTAAATGATTTTTTACTACAAGTTTATTTCTATCTGGACCCTTGTTTGTGCACTTCATTTGCAAGGGTCGTTCTACAATAAAATGAACTGAGACTTGAAGCTAGGTAAAAATTGAGTCCATGGCTCATGTTCTTGTCTCCCTCTCCTCAGAAATGTCATTAAAGCAAAACTATCATATTGAAGAGTCAAGATTAGAAAATATATTTGAGACTATGGAATGTGCTTGTTTCATCAGTTTTCTTTTTTATTAGAGTTCAAGGAGGAAAAAATCTACCTCCCATTCCCCCCTCCATCTGCTGTACCTGTAGACTTGGATTTCCAGGTACATTCATTGATTTTCTCAAACAAGAACCAACACTGTAATTGACATGTCCTTTATGCAGATTTCTTCTATATTTATTAATGCAAAACCTGTGCAGAACCGAGTCACTGGCACCATGTACAAAATTTGGATCACAAATTGCAAATAACACAGAGCATGGAGTATCCTCTTTATGCCTATACATATTACAGTCTTGTTAACTAGTATCCCAGTTGAACTTCATCCCACTTTCCCATCCTCTGGTACTTTGTAAACTGCAAGGAACAGGTGAGAGAGATCATGAGTCCATGAGTTGAACTCAATGATCCTGATGGGTTCCTTCTAACAGCATATTCTATGACTCTGTCTTTAAACCATTTAAGTTACACAACTTCAAAAAATTTGTATAAAATGCTCTGGACCTATCACCACACCTGCCATCCAAGTGTGTCCATTTTTGAAAAATGAACTGAGCAAAAAGCATGTATGTGGGCAGGGCAGCAGTGCTTTCAGTAGCAGCACAGATGCAGGCAGACTTCCTGAGGCAGAAGTGTTTCCTGCGCACAATTGGCCACAAAAAATGAAACTGCAAGGTTGGTTACATCAGACACGACTTTCTGTGTAGTCATATGTTGTCAATGATGACAAAGACAGGATCCTTTTGAGCATCGCATCTGGCTCTGTGAGAAGAGTTCTGCAGTGCAGAACTCAGCAGCTCAGCAGCAAAAAGAGACTTCTAGAATGGGAAGTAAAATATTAATGGTAATAAGTTCAGCCCTTTTTTTGGTGAGAAGATTAGTGTGTAAGCATGTTGTTGAGCAAGTAGAGGAGAATGACTAGTCATGCAGAGAACCAAAGCATAATTCCCCTATCTCCGTGCCTTGGCAGCGTGTTGGGACTGTAAAATCAACAGTAAGCAAGGTTATTTAGGAAATTAAAACAAAAATTCCATTTTGATAGGAAGTGGTAGTAGACTTGGATACATCCTCAGCTGTATCAGGATCACTGATGGGGAAAAATTCTCTCCCCCATCCTTGCTGCTGCTGAGATAGAGTTAATTTTTTTCCTAGTAGCTGGTACTATACTGTGGGTTTTGAATTTAGTATGAGAATAATGTTAATAACACACTGATGTTTTACTTGCTGCTGAGAAATACTTACTTTAAATCAAGGACTTTCGAGTTTCCCAAGCTTTGCTAATGAAAAGATACATAAGAAGCCAGAAGGAAGCACAGCCAGGACATCGGACCCAAACTAGCCAAAGGGATATTCCATACCACAGCATGACATGCCCAGTACATAAACTCAGCAGAGTTGACGGGAGAGGACATTTGCTGCTCAGAGCTGTACTGAATGTTGGTCAACAGGTGGCGAATAATTTTATTGTGTATCTTTTGTCTTTCTTGCATTTTTTTTTCTCTCTCTCTTTGTTGACAACCTTTTCATTATTATTNTATTATTATTATTATTATTATTATTATTTTAGTTTTTTATGTTTTATTTTAATTATTAAACTGTTCTTATGGAAACCTATAAGCTTCTCCTCCCCATCGCTGGGGCGGGGGGCAGTGAGTGTGTTACTAAGTTGCTGGATGGGATTAAAACACCACATCCACAAATTCAGGTCTCCACGCTCTAGATCAAAAGCAATGAGTAATTGTGTTGCAAGCTCCTGTAACTAACCACAGAAGACAACGCTAGTGTTAGGTGATACAGTGAGGCATGTGATAGCTGGGTGTCCCCTGCCTATGCTCACACAAGCAGACTACATCCCCTCAAGTTCCCAGCACAGTGAGACCAACAGACTGACCCACCAAGAGCCACTGGGGACTGTGCCTGCACCCTGGAGGTCAAGCTCATGAGCTCATCAACTGGCAACCTCCACTAAGACCTTTTCAGTTACTGCTTTAATTACTTTCAAAAGGGGGCTGGATGTGTGTACTTGTTCACCTCAAAGAAAAATCTTTGATTTTCTGTCAGATTTTATTCTACTGATAGCTTTCCTACATTTTTTAAAACATATTTAAGAGTATCTATCTCCTAATTATGAGGAACTACATCTCAAGGTTTTCCCTTCCCTACTTAATCTAGCACTGATGACGGTAGGGTATGTCACATACTTAGCAACGGGGGCTCTCTGGCTTGGGAGAAAGGAGAAGGCAAGATGTCTGCGGAGACTTACACCTGACAGAAGCTTGGGACAGGAGGAGAGAAGCCAAAAATACTTCATAACAATGACAAGTAGAATCTAGTAACTCCTGGGGTTCAAACGTACTTCAGGCAAGACTTGATTTTAGTTGTCGAACTTGTGATCAATCAGGCATCAGAAAAGTGTACAGAAGAGAATTTTCACTCCTTTAATGTATTCAGATCACCTTTATGCTGGGTGATGTGATTCTGGGTGCTAGAAAAACACATTTTTTGACCTAGCAGGGGAAGCTCATCAGTGAATGTCCTGAAGTCAATTTCCACACAGTGTCTTTGGATATGCTGAAGTCCTAGACTGCAGCTGTGGCCTGCTGTTATGACAAGGAATAAAGTCTGACATCTTGAGTAATGTCAGGTAGATATCACTTTCCCTTCTTAAGCTGAAAGCTCACTTTTACAATCTCTGATACAACATTGTCCAATAGTCAGAGCTGATATGGTAATGGGGTCCAGAATGCATATGCCCTGTCCAGACTCACATAAATTCTGTTCAGAATAAGTGATTCAGTGCCTGAGACATTCCTGCCTTCTCATAGTAACTACAACACAGTAAGGACATGAGAAAATCCTAGGAGAACATCACGTGAATGAGAAGCAGGTGCAATGGGTAAAGATGCAGTACAAGGAAAGGGAGCTTTGTGTTTCTGGGCTGGAGAAGCTAGGGCCATGACAATTAGAACTGAAGCATTCATTTTTACACTGATCTTCCTGAAGGCAGGATCCTTAATCCAGTGCTGTACTGTCTGAGGTTCCCCAGGCTGATTGCAAAGAGAGGATACTACAGAAGAAATCATTGCTCAAGTTCCCACGGTGTTGTCAATAGATGTTTTCCACAGAACCCAAGTAGGCCAAATACCTCTTACTTGGTTCACTAGGGAGCATGTGGAACAATACTGAAATGGCTTGCTTGCCAAGTACATGATTTCCACTGTGGCTCTGGTCCAGGCTCTGTCTGATCAGTAACACAATGCCATCACCAAATTCTTCAAAGTTGCTGTTGATGGAGTTGAGACAGTTTACAATAAAACCACCAGAGTATAAGAGTAAATATGCACACAAACCTGCATCTTTTTCTTGGGAAACATTTGAGTTCCATGGCAAAGCAGCACCAAGAGCACAAAGGGAGCATGAAAGAACCGGCAAAAGAGCCTTTGGGCTGTCAAATAAGCTTCATTCAGAAATATGGGTATCTAATACTTGATCTTACACAATTCTGACAGACAAAAATTACTCCTTCATATGTTTATATAAATATTCTCACCACCACCCCCAGCTTCAGTCAAACAGTGTGGTCTTACAGTTCAGCACCTTGTGTCTAATGGCTGCAGCATTTTTAATCTAATACAAGCTACCCCACAACTGGACTTACAGTTTTGTGATGCCACCATGTCATTACTGTCTCTGCTGTTTGCAGCTGCCAGGCTCTCGTCTCTCTCTGTCCAAATGCAACCTATGTAAGTGCTGGCAGAGAGTAGAGAGCGGAACCAATGAAACTGGAGCACGCAGACAGCTGCCTTTCCCTCCCCCTTCACGCCCCCTCTTTTTTTTTTCCCTTTGTAAAGATATTTGGATGTTGCTCTGTTCAGCATTACAAGCCCCACTGTGCTCCAGAGTCATGCCTAACTAGGTCCAAAAATATCAGTCAGTGTGTTAGGTGAAAACTCAATGAACGCTAGGGACAGCTTAGAGAGCAAGCCAGAAGTGATACAGAAGATAGTTTGGGAGCTTGAACAGAGGGAGAAAAAAGGAAAAAAAAAAAAAAAAAGAATACAACATACAGGTGGGGATTTGGGATAAAAGAATATTTTTGAGGCAGAGAAATTGGCGGCTACTAGAACAAGGAAAGAAAGTAGCAAAAAATAATGAGGAAAGCAAGACCCAGGGAATTCAGTGTACACAGGAAAAATCCGGAGAAAATAAAGAAAATTAAAAGATTAGGAAAAAAGAAACAAAATGTAGAAGAACTGACAAGAGAGACAGAAAACTGCACATCTGGATAAATAAGTATCAAAAACAAGGAGCTAAGTGCTTTGTAGTTAGAATATATACACACTGTGAGAGACACTAAGCAGTAGAGACTCAGCACTAAATGGATTTTCTTAGTTTGGGCTGTTGTGCAAACCAGCCACCCTCATGTGATACTATGCCTGAGCTACATCTTGACAGGAACCTCGTATTTCAGTGGGTCTCTGCTCACCCACACATTTCCATGCTGTGCTCTTTTCCTGGGTGACAACACACTTCTAAAGTTCTGAGACTGAAAAAAAGTGGTGATGGAAGCCTTTCGCTTTTTTCTTATTTCTGATATTTTTCTTTCATAGATCCCCATAGCTGTTGGGATTCCTGCGGCAACAGACGTACATCCTCAGACATGATCTTTCTTTCATATAACTCAACAGGTGACTAGTGTTGACTTCAGTCAAAGCCTACAGAGAACAACCCGGGCCAGGGTGCAAAGGGAAGGCCCTGGTTCATGCAGGAGGAATGCTGAAAGGGGCAGACTCAGAAAGCTTAAGCTGGCACAAAGAATTGGAGCAAGAGTGACATTCGGAATTTGGGAAAGAGTAGGTGATATAGGAGTAACTGTGGATGGTAAAAATAAAAAAAGAAAATCATGGTGCCCCTACTGAAACCACCTACACCACCACCATCTTTTATCTGTCGCTTCAATCACTTGCTGAGTTGAGACAGAGATTTTACTCTTTGCACCCTAGAGCAAATTTTTCAAAAGCACTGTATCTATAGCCTCAGATGGAAATCCAGTGAAAGTTTAAAAGCTTCCATAGGACTTAAAACCTCTGTCTCTCACTAAAAAAAAAAAGGAGAATGACCTTGATAGTACATTTGCCCTCCTTCAGGAGGTGCTCCATACTCAGCTTCCCAGAGCTGAGTGCACCAGAAAGCTGTGATGCTCTGAACAGCCTCACCACAGACTCCCACACACTGTCCAGGGGCTGGAGCTCTCATGGACCTCAGCCCTGGCCCTGTGGTGGAGGTGGCCCAGACTCCTGCTCATTTGATGGCCACTGGATCACAGCAGGTTCTGTCACTACCTCAGACCTGCTTGGATGTAAGGGATGGCACCCTGGCCAGGTGAGCACTGCCCTTGGCAGTGTACTCCCTAAGGGGGTGGCCCTATTCTCATTGCTCCCTGGCACTGACTAGGATGCACTGGGATTTAGCTGAGCTGTAAACTGTGAGCTACTACCACCTGTTTGTCTGAACACAAATAATTCAGCATTTGTAGGGTTGTGATCCCTTCCCAACTGCTGTTGCTGTGAAACAAAAAAAATTGCCATGTAAATAGAACAGGAATTCAAGCAGTCTTGAGGAATTTATAGATGAAAGACAAACTTTTATTATATTTTCTAACAGCACAATAGTGGGATGTCCTAGGAATCCCAGTTAACAACAACTGGGCTGGACAGTTTGGGGGAGCAAGAAGTGAAAATACGTTTACACTGCAGAAAACACAGAAGAAGCAATCTCAACTATTTTGTGTGTGATACCTTTTCTATGTACTTTTCTTTGGTATGGTGTTAGGAAATGGGCCAATTTCAGGAATGCAGTTTTTCATTTTCACTACTACAGTGGGTAGGTAAACTGATAGTGTTTCAAAAGTAGGGAGCAAAGCTCTGGAGATAAAAGCACACCACACGGACTGACACACAATAAAAACTGTCTCCTTAGAAAACATAAACCTTTAGAAATGCAGAACTGTGATGGATTTCAGAAAATCATTCTGTCTAGCCATGCACTGAGGTGGGATCAAATACTCCCAGACTGCTCTGGCACATGCATATCCTAACTTCTCAAAAACTTCCTGTGAAGGAAGTTCCTTCGGCCCAACAGTTGGTCTGTTCTGGTGTCTCACCATTACAACACAACAAAGCAGAAATTCAGAGCATGGCTGTATTGTGTTCATGGTAAGGACAAACATCATTCACTGCTCTGACAATGCAACACTTAGATTGGACTCGATGATCCTCGTGGGCCCCTCCAACCCAGACTATTCTGTACTGTGATTTTCTACTTATGACCCGTGTTTTCTGTCTGTACAATGTCCGGAAACAGCCTGTCCCATGCTTATGGCTATCACTTTCTTACTCTGCAATGGTATTTCTTCCTCTCTTCCAGAGGGTTTGGTGAAGGCCTAGAGTAGAGACTGAGAGGAGGGTGGGCTCATCCCTTTAAAGGACAAAACCACTGAGCAGCTGGTAACTGCTTTGGCACTTTAATCTTTGACTCATCACAGAATCACAGAAGGGCCTATATAGGGAGGGACGTTAAAGATCATCTAGATCCAACCCTTCTGCCATGTGAGGCCCATTCCACTAGACCAGGTTGCTCAGAACTCCATCTGGCCTGATCTTCAGCACTTCCAGGGACGGAGCATCCACAACTCCTCTGGGCCTGTGCCTCACCCACCTGACAGTAAAGAATTTTTTCCTAATATCTAATCTAAACCTATTCACAGACTAAAGCTATTCCCCCATTGCTCTATCACTATGAATAGTTCTTGCAAATAGTCTCTCTTCATCTTTCTTGTAGGCTCCCTTCTGGCACTGGAAGGCTGCAAAAAGGTTAACCCTTAAGCCTTCTCTTTTCCAGGCTGAAAAACCCCAAATTTCCCAGCTTTCCCTTGTAGGAGAGGTGCTCCATGCCACTAATCATCACGGTGATCTTGCACTTGACAAACAACTTGGGCACGTAGTATAGAAAACTTAAACTGATGAGATTTGCACACGTGAAACAATTTTGTTCCAAATCTGAGTAAGGCTAAGAGGCTTTTCCATAGAGGCGGTTGTTGCAGATCTACCTCATCATTTCTTGCACCACACAGCTGCCAGAACCAGCTTTGGCTTGTCCAGCCACCGCTCCAAACCAGTCAGGCTGAGCGGGGCCGCAGGGAACAGCGGCACAAGCATCGGAGAAAAAACAACAGCACAACCGTAATTCATCTGGTTTTAATCCAACGACGACCAGCCTGGACCAGCACAGCGTGCCGGGGATTGACTCCCGCTTTGCAAATTTACAGCGAGGCTGAGGACTGAGGCCTCAGCCTGACCCGACCCGCCCCGCACCGCGCCGGAGGCACCTGCCGAGCACTCCCGTCGCGCATGCGCGGGTGCCACCGCCCCGGGCCCAGAACTACATATCCCGGCGTGCTTGACGCTGCGGCCGAGCCAATGGGGAGGGAGGAAGCAGCTCCCGCCTCCACACAGCAGGTGTGGAAGCAATCCCCGAGCCGCCCTTCCCCCGCCCGCAGGCAGAGGGCCAGCACGGGACTCTGTTACAAAGGAGTAGAGCGGCGGGAGAGGGAACGGGCCCTGCCTTCCATATGGGAGCCGTAGGGGCGTCTCCTCGCCGCTCCCTGGACAGCCGGGGAAGCGGGCGCGGGGGCCGCACCTCCGGGGAAGCGGCGGCTCGGGGGCTTCCCGCGCGCTGTCAGTTACGAGCGCGCGAGGCGGGCGGGCGCCACCGGGTTGGCCGGCGACCGCG
>VXAC01001105.1:511302-614100 GCA_013399225.1 Rhipidura dahli | reverse complement strand
TTGGTTGGTTTTTTGGGTGTTTTTTGTTTTTTCCCTCAGAGTAATTCCCTCTTTTTTATGAGGGAAAAAAGTAATAGATCAAACTCATATCTACCTTAATTATTCATCTTAGAGTAATTTTGTTACGTGATGATGGAGGTTTGCCTCATATAAAAGTGAATGAGATGATTTTGTTTTAAAATTGTGAAAAATATTATTTGTGTTTTATGTATAGTTGTTCCAAGCTTTTTTACTTGCTTTAAGCAAAAGTCGTCAGATTCCATCACCTTGCAACACAAGTTCAGGCCATCTTCTTGAAGATGAGTGGTGACATGGCCTGAATTATGGGAATATGGAATTCATCGACCCAAAATAACCTGGAGCAATGACTTATGTTCAGTGGAACAGTCTGTTGCCTGGCAATAGTACAGCTGGAGAGTTTTAAGTCTTTTGTAGGGGTGTGCTATGGGCTCCAAAATAGTTCTTAATGACAATGAAATCCAGTGCCAAGTGTTCTTTTTGGGGTACGCAAAAATATAATGAGCCTTGCCCTTCTTTTTCATACTCTGTAGTAATGTGAGCTACTAAGGCATTTCTGTCACTAGCCAGACACTCTCACGTCACTGTGACTAGTAGTTATGCAATTTGACAGTACCTTGAGGTCTCCTGATTTCCTGTGCATTTTCCCAGGTGTCTGCATCCAGCTTCAGCCTGTCTTCAAGGCTTTCTCTTCCCTCTCCCTCTTTATTAACTCTTCTTGTGTGACAGTCACTAGTTTTAGGACTTGCAGTTCAAAGACTCAGTATATTTGTTTAGACATGACTGTCGTTCTGGGTCAAAGTTTGATGAGGACTTTGAAGCATTCTATCAAATTCTTTAAACAGGAAAAAATGGGTTAGATTAACTGTATGTCACTCAGGAACAGTGACTGGGAAAAGGGAAATATCACACCAATTTTAAAAAGGTAATAAGTAGGCCCCTGAGAACTACCAACCAGTCAGCCTCATCTCTGTGTCTGGTACGATCATAGAACACACCTCCTGCAAGCTATGTCCAGGCATGTGGGTACAGAGGTGATTAGAGACAGCCAACATGTTGTCCCAAATGTACACCACACATGGCTTCACAAAGGGCAAATCATGCCTGACTAATCCAGTGGCCTTCTGTCACAGAGTGACTGTATCGGCAGGTAAAGGAAGAGCTGCTGATAATAATCTAGTTCATCTGCCTTGACTTAGGTTAGGGTTTTGAACATAGTCCCTCACAGTAGCCTTGGGGAGGTACTGATTTTATGGATGATAGGGAAGTAGCTGGCTGGTCACATTCCAAGTTGCCATCAATGGTTCAATCTCCAAATGCAGATCAGTAATCAGTGATGTCCCTCAGGGGTCCATACTGGGACCAGTACTATCGGTGTCTTTACTAATGGTGTTGTGGGATTGTGTGTACCCTTGGCAAGTTCGCAGATAGCTCCACAATGAGTGGTGCAGTTGATGTGCTTGAGGGTAAGGATGCCATCCAGAGGGATATTGGCAGGCTTGAGAAGTGGGCCAATATGAACCTCATTGTACTTCAGCAAGGCTTAATGAAAGGTCCTGCACCTGTGATGGGACAGTCCCTAATCTCAGTATAGATTGCATGATGAAATAATGGACTGAGACCAGCTCTGTGGAGAAAGACTTGGGGATATTAGTAAATGAAAAATGGGATATGTGCTGGCAGTGTACACTTCCAGCCCAGAAAGTCTGTTGTATCCTGGGCTACATGAAAACAAACAAGGCCCATAGTCCATGGGATGGAATTCTCTCCCTCTTTGCCCCTGTTGTGAGACCCCATCCACAGTAGTGTGTTCAGTACTGGGATCCCCACTAGAAGACAGACCTGGTTCTGATAGGTCCAGAAGAAGGCCATGAAAATGATCAGAGAGCTGAAACCCATCTTGTATGAAGATGAGCTGAGAGAGTTGGGGTTGTTCAAACTGGTGAAGAGAAAGGCTCTGGGAGACCTTATTGAGGAGCCCTTCAATATACAACGGGATCTTATCAAAAAGACAGACTTTTTACCATGACCTGCCCACAGTAACTGCACAAGGGGCAGCAGTTTTAAGATGAAAAACGGTAGGTTTAGATTGGACAAAAGGAAGAAATTCTTTACTCTGAGGGTGGTGAGACACTGGAACAGATTTTCCAGAGAGGTTGTAGATGCCCTATCCCTGGAATTGTTCAAGGTGAGGTTGGGTAGGTCATTGAGCAATGTGATTTAGCTGAAGATGTCCCTGCCCATAGCAGGGGTATCAGAACTACATGATCTTTAAAGGTGCCTTGTGACCCAAACCACTCTATGATTCTATGAATATAAGAATCAAAAGTCTTTCTGACCCTGTTCCATACTGACTTCAGGTGATGCATGCAACAGTGCTCAGATTCTCTTCCCACCATTTAGTCATCTGCATCTTCCTGAGCCAAAAGTGGGATTGTTTTAACAACTTTAATAATTCTTGATGGATTTCTTTTCTCTGAATTTGTCCTTTCTGAGTCTGCCTAATTTTTTTTATGCATTCAATATTTGTCTGTAATATATTGTGTTTTAATTGTTGCATAGGACACATTTTTATTTAAGATTCTTAAGCTTCTCTATTATGAAAACTTAAAATACCTGATTCATCTTCATACTACTCACAGTCTTCTGTTATTCCCTATTACATATGGTGGATTTTGAGGGAAGGGAAGGTGTTTAGTCTAAAGTCCTAGAATATTACACTTACATTGTTGAATGAAAGAAAATGCCTTTTTGTGACAATATACATCCTGTGGGGCTCCTCTTGTGTTAATGTAATTGTGAGTATGTCTAGAAACAGAATTCACTGAATTGTGTGGCTAAGCAAGAAGGGATGTCTGTAGATGGTAAAAAGGTGAAAAGGGTTTAAAATAGCCACATTACATACAAGCAAACTCGCAATATAAACACCAAAGGTGGAAGTCAAAGGATCTGAAGGATAGGGGGTTGCATGAATTTTTTTTTTTTTTTTTTTTTTAAATAACATGCAGTGTTTTCTTGGATGTTCACTGACAAGCAAGATGCAGCAAACATCTTGAAAGAAGCAAGCTGCAAGCTGTGGAATCTGTAGTAAAAAGATAAGTACAGAGTACTGAGCTGTATTTAAAAAAAAAAAAAAACAAAAACAAGCAAAAAATGAGTCTATCTTGGTTTTTTACTTCATAATATGTGACTTGGCGTTCTGAGAGTGTAGATGGGAGGAGTATAGAAATGTAGCATACTTTTTCCAAAGTCAAGAAAGGTCACACCTGTTCTCAGGTTGCCTTGAGCTGAGAATTGTTGCAGAACCACAGTGTTCTAAATATTATAGTACTGGCATCTTTTTCAAACGTTTCAAAGTAATTACAGGAGAAGCATTTAGTCTTCTAATGACAAAATTGCTTTGGTTATGGGATTTTTCTTAAACTGAAATTCAATACAGTGGCAGAAACAGTTTAACAACAAACTGTGCTGGTGAAAACAAACATTTGCCATGGTGATGGTAGCATAAAAATAAAAGTGTCAATATGCTGTTTCTGAACTTGATGCCTACGGGACATGCAATATACCTGTTCAGATAAATTGCCAATGGATAAATTGCCTCAGTAAAACAAGTCTTTTCTGAGTGATCTGTGAGTAGCAAGGTGTGACTTCATCATTACTTCTAAAATAAAGTGGGAAGGGGAACCATTTCAAGTACCAACTTTGCTCATAATTGCCAGGTAAAATAGATTTATAAAGAGCTATTTTTATGCTATAAACGTCAAGAAGAAAATGTAAGCTCTACAGTCTTCAAAGAAGAATGTTACTAAAGCTTTATTTCCATATTAGATTGTGTGTCACCAATACAGATGCACTCTCTTGAGAATATTGGGTTTTGCCATCCCGTCTCTCACTCCCTATTGTCAGAAATTGGAGTGTATAGAACAGAAAATGAATTGGCTGAGCTTTCTTGTTCATAAAATGTCAAGCAAGCTAATTGAGTGATATGGCACATCTTCAACAGCTTGATAGTACTTTTTTCTTTTTTAAAGAGTACTTAGATCTGCACTAAGCAAACCTCCTTGTTCTTCCATTACCACCTGGTGTGAGGGAAAGACAAGAAGCATATTCAAAATCTCATTTCAACAGCTTCCTCACTGTAATTGAAATTTTGGAGTACTAAGCTTCATGTGATTTTGGAGCTAGTAGATGAAATAAATCAATTCTTACTGGTTTTATATATTAAAAACCTTTTAATAGAAGTGGTAATTATTGAAAAAGTTAACTATGTATGGAATATGATCTTATGTTCTAAGAGGAATATTAATTTCAAGTGAAACAGAGTTTTTATTGGGGGTTGCCCTGTGGAGAGTCAGGAGTTGGACTCAGTGATGCTTGTGGGTCCCTTACAATTCAGGATGTTCTGTGCTTATTGAAAAACGGCTATTTTTTTTAGTGGTCAATGATTTTTAATGGATAATTTAGTTAATAAAAGTTGCTTGATTTATATGTTATAGCATAGTAGCTTTGGAAGTAGTCAGGACTGCATAATAAAGTATAATTTTGTAATTAATATTTTGCTCTGGTTATGACACTTTCACCAAAACAGTAGCTCTGGACATCTGTAGTCTCTTGAGAAGTGTAGCATCAGAGCACCTGCTTAGGTTAGTTTGGGGTATGGTTATGTAGTTCTATTGATTTCTATATGCATCCTTTCCTAACAGTGGAGTTTCCACTGATGTTTAATGCTTCTGAGACTTGATAACAGTCAGCCTTGATACACCTTGATCAGTTGGTCATTGGGAAAACTGTATCACCCCAATATGCATATTTAATCTTCATGCATTGGCAGACTAGTATTATTTTGTTGTAAAGAGAGAATTACCGGTTAATATCTTCCTGCCAGAAAAACCCTCAGTATACATGTTAAGTACAAGCCTGAGTTTCCTTAATTATAGTTTCAAGTGATGATGTGACCACTTTTCCCTTGAGAAAAATACTGAAGTTTAAGAAATATGGGCCTTGATTTTCTTGTTTCTTTGGTCATCAGGAAGTAACTGACAAAAACATGAAGCTTTTCAGTTTGTTCTGATCCAAAAAAAACAAGACTAGGTAAACAGTTTTATGGGGTTAACAGTGTTACAGAAAATGTCAGAACTTTTATGGGTTTGGATCTTACAGATTTATGTGGCCCTTCTTTTGTGATTCTATAATATATAGTTTTGTTGGTCCTTGCCTGATGAAGGCTATAATAAAGTTTGTGTTTGCGTCTTTAATAAACAAATTGGATTTAATATTCATCAGCCTATTCACCCACAGGCTGTTAATAAAATCAAAACTTGTGGCTCACAGTAAGTTTAGTCTTACTGTGTAAGATCTTTAAAAATGTTTTATGAATCTTGTTTTTTTCCTGATAATATCTTTTATATTCCTTTTAATCACCTTGCCATTTTTTTGCATATTTACTTTCATCTTGATCAATATATATTTCATATAGTCAAAATACTTCAAGGACATTCATGAACCTTCTAGTCAAGTGTAAAATATGTAAGCTGGCTAAAGCATAGTCAAAATCCTGTAACACCCAACCAGAAAAGCTCCCAGCCCTACTTCCCAAAATCCAAATAGCATACTAGAATCTTAGCTTACGTTTTTTCATGTTACCCTACTGCTGTTCTTTCAAGATTCATGGCAATACTCAGAAATTGAATGGGGGTGCCAAAACCAACACTTTCTGAGTGTAGGTTTTGTTTCCATATGGCAGAAATGTATAAGATAAGCATTTGATTTTTGTTTTGTTTTGGGATTTTTGTTTTGTTTTGTTTTGTTTCAGTTTGTCAGGTGTTGAACTCCTCTAGTCAGACTGTGGAGACGGAGAGTCCACAGGTTTCTTTCTAGTCCTATCCCTGTTGAAGTGTTTGGGGGAAGAGTTGAAGAAAGAACTGGGTCACATTCTGCTATGGCTATAAGCTGTAGAATAATCTGAGAATTGGGTCAAGGGGCTGGGGGAGAGGGAAATGTTCCATAAAAGTAAACCTAAGAATCTCAATTTCTTACATCTGCTACTAGTTTCCATGCAATGTGTCTGATACTTTGCAGCTGGTGCTTGGGTTTTCAATTGTTGTTCTGAGTTTCAGCTTGCAGGGAACTACTGGTGTTCATCTGCAGAGAAGTGTTCTTGGACACTCACCCTAAATATAATTTTCTTTTTGACTATTTATTCAATGATAATGAAAATCAAGAGTTTTTTGTAAGGGTCTTTTTTCTTTAGTACAAGAAGTTATTTTTCTGATTCCATCTCCTTCTTTAGAATACTTAATCAATTAACCATATTTTCTTTCCATTTGAAGTCGCAGTATCCAAAAGAACCAGAGACATTGCCATTTGGTTGTTCAAGACTAAATTTTGTGAAACTGTAGCTCTGTTTGATGTTTGTGTTGGTTTTATATCGGTCTTTCTGTGTTGTATTTGTGGTAGCTCTTCCCTATGTTTAATAAAGTAAGAAAAAATAAACCTTCTTTCAGTTTAATGAAAGGTGCTACCAGCTGGGAGAACTTATTTTCTGGCTCAAAGTACTAAAGTGCCCTCAGGTTGTCCTAAAGCACTTGGGTAAAGCCTTCCGTTTTTGAAAAACCATTAAAGTAACTTGAGGAACCTTCTGAGGCACTGATTTTGTTTTGTGTTACCAATATGATTCTTGCACTAAAGGAAACAGACTTCATTTTTTAAAGAAGCTTAAACCCCTTAAACTTTATTGCTTTAAATTTCACTCTTGAAGTGTTGCTTTTAACAGAAGTTAAATTTAGTTATTATGCTGTTCAGTAATTTTTTAACACACTGAGAGGAAGCTTTTGAAGAAGAGTATAAGAACTTCATACAAGTCTTGACAAAGTTAGCCATAGACAAAAGATAGAAATTTCCTGCTGTGCCCCTCTTGGAGGTAGAAGAAATAGATGTCTATCTGATGTTGCAGTTTGCACTGGAAACTTTCTGCTTGTAGTGTCATCTGGACACAATGCTGTGATTTGTGATGACCCAAATTCCTCGTTGTAGCTGGGTGAATCCAGTTCTCTTTACTTGAAAGTGATCTTCTCTACAGAATGTGTGGGTCCCTTGTAGCAATGCTTGTAGTTTCTGTTCTGGGGACTTCATAAATCTTTATTAACCACTGCTTAGAAGAGAGAGCAGAATTGTCAGCACACTGCATCATCTTCAGTGTAAATATTTAAATTCAGTGTTGTCTTCACATATATGTAATTTTAAAATATGATTTGTGCTACTTTCTTCAGCATGAAGCCTCCTTCGTAATAGATTTTCTTTTAAAAAATTGAGGATCTTTAACTATACTGACACTTTTAAAAAATGTTTAAATCTTGGCTATATCTTAATCAAAGCATTATATTTTATCATAGTATATGGACATGTTATTATAAGTATATTGTATTATAAATAAATATATGAAGTATATAGATATTATCATATTATAAATTATCTGTAGGTCTTTGTGGAAAAAGAACATTAAAGGATGTTTTCAAGCTTACAGTACCTGGTGTATACAGGGCAAGGGGAGATGAGAAACTTCTTTTTCCCCATTGCTTTGCATCAGTGAGTTGTCAATGGGTGAGTTGCTTCATCAATTCTGCTGTCTGTAGAGCTTTGGAACTCTACTGTCTTGTAGTAATAGACATTGAATCATGGATGCTAGCTACAGCCTTCTCTTTGCTTTTTAGAATACACAGTTCAACAAATTTTCTTTTTGGCAGTATTAGCCACTGTGGCTCCAGGTACATTTTGCAAAGTGTTTCTTGGATTTTGCAGTAAGGTGCACCTACTAAGATAACTCTGTCATTGATGCTCTCATCTTTTGGACTGCTAAACACTGGTTGCAGAACACCAACCGGAAATATATCAAATTTTTCTGAGGAACTATGTACCAGAACTTTGAAGTGTCCCTTTCTTAGTCTTAAATTTCTTTTCTTTCTAAGATCCAATTTTATAATGCTTTACCCTTCATGATTTGTGTAGATCACTAAAGTAGTTTTCTTTCCCTTCTGCCCTGTTTGCCTCAGAGAGTAGTCTTTCATGCTTGCTACTTTAGATGAACAAGAATGGGAAGGCAGGTTTATTGTGGTATAAAAGGAAATTGTTTGGACTTATAATGGATAAGCCTAATAACCAGTGGTCGGGCACTCTGTAAGAAAGTACTTTTTAGGTGCCATGCATTAGATTTCTTTAGTCATTTTTCTTTAAGTGCTGTTACAGTTTTGCAAATTAATTTTTAACTGAAAATGCGATTGATGTGTGTGTGTGTGTATTATTTGGCTTTATAGTAGTTGCTTAAAGTTGTTGAATTTTCTTGCATGAATGTGTTACAATCTAGTGTAAGGGAAAAGTATATGTGAGTTTCAATTGATAAGATGCAGTTTTACTGCAAAATTGGAAAGCTGTGCAAGTGATGCTGAAGAATAAAGGATGTGCAATCATTTATCTTGATAATCCTGTATCTTGTGTTAATAAGTAATGCATTTACTTAATGGCTTAAATGGGAAAGATTAGTGACTAAGATCATGCAGGTTCTTCTATTTGAGAAACTTAAAAATTTCTATTCCATCATAATCATATTTGTAATACTGCAATAAGTGAGACTCCTTTTGCACTTTATTTGTAAAGTAAATACTATGTCAGGTTTCCTTCTTGTTTGCATTTTGTCCTGTGGTCAAATAAATGGTTGCTACCCAAAAGCAAGAGCGAACTTAGGCCAGAGAGGAACTGAAGTGCAATTGAGTATCAGTGTTGTATCAATGTTATTTTGTAACATTTGGTTGTAACTTAACTTTATATTCTGACAGTATGTACAATAAAGCTCACTCATGCACAAGTTCAGTGATGATTTTGTTCATCAAGATATTTCACAATTTCAGAAGTCATCATTAAAGAAATCATGGGAACTTGAGAAAACTTTTTCTCTTCCAAAAGCAGGTGTCAGTGTGCAGTGACTGCTTTCACAGCTTGTACAGAATAACAGATGAACTGAAGTGTGACTTTTTTCCCTCACGTAGTGATTTGTTTAGACCTCTTTCTGAAACCTATGCTGAAACACGAGAGCTCTTGTTACTGAAAGGTTTGATTATGAATGGCAGAGTGTAGTGACATAAGGTCTTGTGGTTTGGAGTATGTCAGGAAGAAACAATGTCAAGTGATCTCATGATTATAGCAGCATTTCTGGAAGGCTTTAAATAGCATTTAATCCCTCTAATAAGACATTGAAAGGAATATTTTTAATAACCCTTTTTTCCTTCATCTAGAAAGTATCAAGAGATCATTCTGTTCCTGTATGGATAACATTATCTCAACCACCTCTTTTTAGAGTAAGCAGGTTTTTTTCTTGGGTTTGGGTTGTTTGTTTTGGTTTTTTTTTTTTTTTTCAAATAAGAAGCCAGTTTAGACCTAGATCCTCTCAACTGAAAAATCCTCACTGTTTTAAACTTTTAGAAGTTGCCCTCATTTAATTGAGTAGGCTGCTGACAAACTCATATCAACATTTAAGTTTTCTCAGTATCTTTTCTTGGGTAGATGTGATGTAAGAAATAATTAAATTCTCTCATCTTCCCTTTATATTCCCTTTATTCTTTCTCCTTAATAAGTACAAGTGATGTAAAAGTTAAAGCCCCTGGGGATCCATAGAATTCTAGTATGTAGTTTAAAAAAATCCCATACACCTCAAGACTATAACAGACTCACTTTGACATTTTGGGCATGTTCTCTCAGTTGTTTTGTAAAATTCTTCTGATTCTTCTTCAGGAAAAAATATATGTCAACTGGTCTAAAATACACTACTATCATTCTTAAAGAACAAATACTTTTATGTTTAACAGCTTTCAAATGAGAATAGGTAAATTCTACCCTGTGTACTACTAGTGTGCTAGCTTGTTGGGATGCTCTCTCAGGAGTTCAAAACAAAAATTAAGTCCAGAAATTGCATTATTGAACTTCCCAGTGTTTTCTGATAGCTATGTAAATCTCTGACAAATATTAATCTCATGTGTGTGCTTTCTTCAGTTATTCTTTTACCTCAAAAATTTAGATTTGTTTATTGAATGGTGTGGCCTGGTTCTTCAAATAAGGCGATTTTTATGGTATTTTGAGAGCTTCAGAATCTTCTATTCTGAATTTAGTAAGTAGAATTCAACAGAAGGGAGTTTAAAATGGTGACTCCATGAGACAAATTTAAAGAAGAAAAATCAACATTCATATTAGAAAATGTTATAACTAGTTAATGCTATCTAAAGAGCAGTCATCTAATTACTGTTTAACTGAAACCATGTGGGGAATGTAATTGTCTGCCTGAGCAACCTTACTTGGCATTGTCTCCTTTGTATTTTTATTGTCATTTTTACAGTTATTGTGAAGAATTTCTACTCAAATGTGTCACTGTATCATGTTTAATAAATAGATTAAGGTTGTAGCTCAGTAGTGTGTATCCTGTATTCCAAGATATGCCTTGTCCTCCCATGGGAGAAGGTGAAGTGTATGTCAGCAGTGGTGCTTAATATTCTGAAGAAGTATCAGAAGACCCTTGTGTGGTTGGTCATCTCATGACTTGGACAATGAAAGTTGGTTCATATTGAATCAGCAAAATAGATTGGATTTTTAGAAATGCAGAACAGGCTTCTCTATAAATGTGGATTGGGCATATCCTAGAATTATATCCAGGATATTAAGTAGTAGTCATGGGGTGAGAAAAGTAGTCATTCTCTTCAGGGTGTTCAGATGCCTCAATTCACATCTTACTTGAAAATCCTTGGTTTGGTAGCCCAGGGAAAGGTTGCATCTAAACTTGAATAACAATTCAAGAAATTCAGAGAGAAAGAGATAATTATCTTCTTCAGCTGAGTTCTAACCACAGACTTATTACGTCTCAGGACTTCTTTGCTCCAGTAGGACTATTTGACACAGGTGGAGTCATCCTTCTAACAGACTGTAATAAAAAAGTATAATTCTCAATAATGTACTCAGAAATGTGACTGATAATGAAAATAGAATAGGCAGCTGCAGTAGGCCACAATATCTGTAATATCTTTAACTTTCGTAGTGATCATCCCCAGACTCTTCATTTATGGTGCTGCTCTGAATTAGAGGAGTTTGCACCTTGGATATGTTTAACAGATGGAGAGTGGATTCTGCTCTGCAAAAGACTACACACTGATCAAGTTCTTCCTTTTCATTGACCTTTGGCTGACCAGAGAGTGCAACTGGTTTTCAACACAAGCAATCACATTATCATAGTAATATTATCATATTAAGATAAGCATTAGATGTAAAAAAAAAGGATAAGCCTTTTTTCGACTCTGGCTATTTATAGCACTTAGTTGGTGTTTCAACAGTTTAACAGCCCAACAAGGAGTTGCCCCATTACTAGCACTTTCTTTGGAAGCTCTAGTATCCTCTTCAGCCACTAATAGACCAAAGTATTTGATATTACTCTTTGCATTTATATCATGATTTTCTTCTTACCCTGTTATATTCTTCCTCAAGGATTATCATGAGTGCTCTTCTTTTCCTCTCAAGTGTGGGAAATAAATATATTTCCAGGACATTGCTACTCTGAAAAGAAAGATTTGGTTCTATCCTAAACATATGGGGACTCCGATCTCAAAGTTAAGCCTGTAATTTATTTTCCTTTGCTGCAGATACCAGAATTCTTTTAGAATTTTTTTGTTTGTTTTATTATCTATCCAACAGCAAGTAGGGTTCAAACACTATCTCTTATGGGCTTGTCCTTGCTCTTTTCAGAGAACTGAAAACTCTCAGCATCTGTCAGAATTTGTGACCTCCCTAAGAAGACAAGGAATTCATGTTTATTCAATCTAGGCAGATCAGATGCAGCTTCTAGTCATAAGCCAAGGGAGATAACTGGGAAAATTTGGTCAGTGCTTCAGATGAAAACAACCTGGTACTGACCTAGGCAGAAAACAGATTTATTCTGTTTCTTGTAGCCAGCAGTGGCCTTTAGTCAAGTCACTTTGGGAAGTTCTCTGTATATTGTGTTCTTCAGTACTAACCTGTCTGCCTGTGTGTGGTGGTGTTAGGTGGTGTGTGTTAGGTTTCATCTCTGGCTGGTATCATGGTGTTATACAAGATGGGCTGTCCAAGCATCTGTTGCCCCTCAGCAATGATGTGAATGAAGTAGTCATTGTCCTGTGCTGGGCTGTGTGTCAGCTCACTCAGTAGCTGGGCAGTTTAGGCTTCAGGGAGAGTGTTCTTCCCAGTCTTATCCCCATTGGTGGTGTCTGTTATGGATGCTGCAGAAGTCATTAAAACCTTTTAAAATCTCTCTGAATCATGTTATCCCTGAGGAATTTCTCCATTTTAAATGAATGCTTCAATACTGAGAACTTTCAAGTCTTAAAATATGTATTCTGCTGTAAAGAATTCTGGTTGCCTGTTACTCTTCCCTTATTGAGAGAGTGTATTTCCTTTAATTTCACTGTTGTATGAAGGCACTGAATTTTTTAGAATGGCAGCATCTAATTATATTTTGTCCCATTCCTGTTACTGGCAGGGCTGGAATTCAGTGTTGTCATATTATGGCTGGAAGTCATATCTCTGTGTCAGATGAGGTTTATTATGTGTATTTTCTAGGACTGTATAGTACCAACTTTTAAAACAAACATAATATTACTCTTCTGTTCAATAAACTACACTTCTTACATATATTAGAATAGTTTCTTTTACTTTAATATCAATACAGTAATCCAGATTTCCTTAGATCAAGAAAACCAATGAGATCAATGGACTTTGGCAATGAAGCTGAATTCTTCATTCATCAAGTCAGTCTTAGAATTTCATTTGATCCCTTCCCTGGGGGAGGCTGTTCCAGTGATCGACTACCCTCTCAGTGAAGATCCTTTTCTTATTGTCCAACCTGAAGTTCCCCTGGTGCAGATTCATGCCATTCCCTCATGTCCTCTCCCTGGTCACCAGAAAGAGGAGAGAGGAGAGCAGCACCTCTCACTCCACTGCCCCCCTTGAGGAAGGTGTGGGTTGTGTGGAGGTCACCCCTCAGCCTTCTCCCAGCTGAACAAACCAGGTGAGCTCAGCCACTCCTTGTAGGTCTTGCCCTAGAGACCTTTCATCACCTTGGTCCCCTCCTCTGGCCACACTCTGATCTCCTTCCTTCATTAAGGCACCCGCAGAGCAGCACAGAGCTCGAGGTGGGGCTGCAGTGGTGCAGAGCAGGGAGGGGCAGCCACTTCCCTCACTTGGCTCCCTGTGCTCTGCTGGGTGCACCCCAGGACCCAGGACACAGCTGGCCCTTTGGGCTGCCAGGGCACACTCTTGACTGATGTACAGCTTGCCATCAACCCAAACACCACATCTCTTTTCCCAGGGCTGCTTTTGCTTCTTGTCCCCCTGTTTGTACATCTAATCACTGTTACTCCATCATGGGTAAAAATCCTGCAAAACAACAATCCCAAGAAAACTTTAATATGTTATCTTCTTCAAGTCTAGTCCTAGGTTTCTTTTTCATTGCAAAAGTTCCTTTCTGGCTCGATGTTGATTGAAGACAGATTGTAAGAGAAGCAAAAATTCTCTAAGTGACAAAAAGCAACTTTTTAATTAGCTAATTGTAGTTTTCTGAAGGCAGATATAGTTCAAAGGTTATTAGAGAGACATTAATTGGCAATTGACTGAACAATATTTCTGTGTAAAATTTTATCTATTTCATCTTTTAAGAAGAAGAATACATTTGTTAAACTAGTTAATTTTTCTTAGTATCAGTCAGTAATTTGCAGTTGTGCTATTTTAATAACAAATTACATTAAACAGGACTAGCAGGTAGGTAATGCTTCAGGAAAATGGCTGGATTTAATATTTTGTTCATGGCTTCCCTTAACATTAGGTGGATTTTTGTCTTATAAAATGTATAAAGTTTATTTGTGCATTTTACTTATTCAAATTACTAATAAAAGGTACCAACAATTTTATTTTACAGGTCAACAGCAAGGACAGGATGGAGTAAAAGTACAGCAAGCCACAATAGCTCCTGTAACCGTAGCAGTAGGTGGCATTGCTAATGCAGCAATTGGTGCTGTTAGTCCCGATCAGATAACACAAGTTCAGCTGCAACAAGCTCAACAAGCTTCTGACCAGGAAGTGCAGCCTGGCAAGAGACTGAGAAGAGTTGCCTGCTCATGTCCTAATTGCAGAGAGGGAGAAGGAAGGTAAATGTAACTTCTGTCAGTATATATTTAAGCATCTTATCACAGCTTGCCTCATTTTGGAATGAGATTGTCCTATATTGCCTAGATTTTTAATGCTTTCTATTAGAAAGTACATTTGTGTGGTCTTCTTTAGATGGGGATTAAAAAATCTGTTAGCATGAAATGTTCTTCCTAATAGCTGGCAATGTTTTAGACTATAACTACTTAGCTGTTTAAACATGATCTTTTTAGAGGCAGCAATGAGCCAGGAAAAAAGAAACAGCATATCTGCCATATTGAAGGATGTGGAAAAGTTTATGGCAAGACATCTCATCTTCGAGCACATCTGCGCTGGCATACTGGTGAAAGACCATTTGTATGCAACTGGATTTTTTGTGGCAAGCGATTCACAAGGAGTGATGAGTTACAAAGGCACAGAAGAACCCACACAGGTTGGTCATCCCTCTCTGTAGCCATAGTTCAGCAAGTCTGAATCATAGTGGCTGTAGTTAAACAATGGTATCAAGGTTCTCACTAAGTTACCTGGAAATTACCTGAAAATGTAAATAAAGTAACTTTAAAACAAGGAAGTGGTAGATTGCAATTTTCATTAATTTAAGGTGACTGTGAAATCGTCTAAATAAATAAAAGGGATCTGTTCCAACTGTTCTTTTGTTTGTGGGCTAGAAAAAGATGACCATTTCATCACAGATAGCTGGTGTACATTAGCTAGTGCCTGATCTAAACGTAACAAATTTAGGACAGGAATGTAGGATTGGCTATGGACCACAGTTATTGTTTCCTCACTTGGATTAACTCAGTCCTTAAGAAATTTACTAACATAGTCCGTACATTAGATTTGGTCTTCCTGGGAAATTTCCTAGAGTTTCAAGTGGGAACTGATAAAGCAAATTCTCTTAACAGTTCAAAATGGAAAAATCAACCTTTTAAAAGCTGAAATTTTTATCAGCCTTCATATTTTTAGCCCCATGAGAATGTCTCCTCCTCCCCCAGCTTAAAGCACCTGATGTCTAAGCACTAATTACATTTGAATAGTGACAGGACCTTTTATGCATTGAATTTATCTCTATTGATGTAGATTTCATACATCTTTATAGAGCATTGGAATTAGTTTTCAAATTCACTTCCCATCACTGTAATCTAAATAACAAAAATTCTTGAAAAATGCTACCAAGTTGTTGTGTGAGGGCTTTTACCTCCCTTGCTCTGGTAGGTTTATGGAAGTTTATGAAAATTCTCAGGTGTCCTGAAATTCCAACTTTTCACCAGATAATCACAGCTTAGCAAATATTAGTTGAGAACATTTTAGTAGTGAAGAGTAGATTGCCAAAAGCCTGTGACTGAACAGAACTCACCTGGAAATTAGTCAGATAGAAAAGAAAGCATTATGTCCTTTCAAAGACACTTTGAATGTTGAACAGGATAGGGTGAGATTCAAGTAATCAAGCAGTGTTCCGTGCTCTCTTTCAGTAACATTTTGGTTTTGTTCTTCTTTTTAAAAAGGTGAAAAGAGATTTGAGTGCCCAGAATGTTCTAAAAGGTTTATGCGAAGTGACCATCTCTCGAAACATGTCAAAACTCATCAGAACAAGAAGGGTGGTGGAACAGCCCTTGCTATTGTTACCTCAGGAGAACTGGACTCTTCAGTTACTGAGGTTCTTGGTTCTCCAAGAATTGTCACTGTTGCTGCCATTTCTCAAGATTCAAACCCAGCAACCCCTAACGTTTCAACAAACATGGAAGAATTCTGAAAGGATCATTTATATGGACACCTAGTGCTGCACTTAAGTTTACATACCTTTCAGGATATGGAAGTGGGCTGGTAAAGTGGATTACAGAGCAGGAAATCTTTTTTTCAGTCATGACTTCTGTAAGTGTTCCAGGTTGGAGGGTCAGCATGGGAAGTGTACACCGGTGCAACAAGACAAAAATTTCAAAAATACAAACAGCGCAAATTGATGACTGGACAAACAGATGGAGGAATAATATTTCCATACTGTACTTTTTTAGTTATATGTCTGTATATTCTGTAATGATTTTAAGTGAACTTTACCCCCCTATTTTAGCACTGTATGTTAATGTGTTTATAAAATCAGATAGTATCAATGTAAAACTGGGTGGACCTTGACTAGGATTAATACCATTTGATGAAGGCACTTTGTTTTTAAGATAAATTTGTAATATTTCCATGAGAGCATCCTTTTCCCATAAGGCACAGCAAAACAGAATACAGGATGAACAACAGTGGATATATTTTGGGTTTTTGCTCAGTCACTACAACACATCAGTTAATTTTGGCCATCTTTTCTCAAGTTTTGGAATTACTCCAATAGCAGCTGGGTGATGCATGCTGCAAAGTGGTTCTGAGGTGGGCCTCAGATTAATTCTGACTACTACATTATAGTAGTGTGTATAAACGACAATCAGTAAGTTCTAATTCCTCTCTTCGTGTGGAGAACTAGGGTTACGTAGAATTAGTGTAAACAGTAGAAAAGATAAAACCATAGAAAGATATTAACATAAGATTTACAAAAGTAATGGTATCTTCATGTAGAATGAAAAAAAAAAGCTGTGTCAATTTTTGGTAATTCATTTCATTTTACATTTCCCTGCCCATGGCAAGGAGGTTGGAACTAGATGATCTTTAAGGTCCCTTCCAACCCAAACCATTCAGTGGTTCTATGATTCTGTATTTTAAAACATCTGTGGCCCATATCTAACTCATAGATAACTTGAATCTTAAAAACTCAACCTTAGGTGTTTGAATGTTTTAATTTTGTTAGAATTCATGGAAATTATTCAGACAATTGAGTGTTGTAGCTCATTCTCCAGTATCTCCTCTCTGTAAATACTAGTTCATTATGTTGTGGTTAATGTGCTGAGTTCTTTGTGCTTTAATTTAACAGCCAAAGAAAAATATTAATTAATTTTTTAATAAAAAAAAGAAGAAAGTAAACATTTTCTCTTTTCCCCTAAATATTACTGTCTCTTTTTTCTCTTCAAGGATAACATATGGGCTGGTAATAAATATCTGTTACCTATCAAGTCTTATACTGAGCCTCCAACCACAAAACAAACTGGGAAAAGAGAAATATTATCTTTTTGGGACATGACTTCTGGTTTCAAAGGTTTGGTTACATTTTCAGATGTGACAGTGAATATAGAGAAAATGTTAAAAAAAAAAGAAAAATAAAAAAAAAAAACAACAAAAATTGCATTTTCTATGTGAAAATTCCAGTAGGTACAAGGAGGAAAGATGGCCAAATATTTCATACTCAGGATTTTTACTTACTTCCCCTAGGCATAAATGTAACCTTTTACATCTACAGTCATTTATTAATAAATCCTCGTGACCAATTTTTAAGGAGATTTATACACCAAAATATTTTTAATGTAACTGAAGGAAGTACAGTGCAAGAAGAATAAGACGTTTTTCTTTCCCCTGCAAATAATGAAAGGAAGAATGTGTGTGGTAGCTGTTGGTTTGCAAGACATAACAGGTACCCTGTGCATTCCCTAAAGAGCATATACTTCTCATCTGAACAATTTATCAATCTTGTGGTGTTTTCTGTATTTTTGAAGCAAAAGAAATATCATTGTTTACACTGTGTACACTTTAGGCCAGCCCTTTGTAGCAAAATACTAAGCTGAGGGTATTTTATACTTTCAGTTTACATAAAAAGCTTTGAGATTAAAGAAAAACAATTTTACACTGTGGTTATGAATTTCAAGTTTCTTAAAGCTTTTTTAGACTTGTAACAGAGTCTTTAAATTTTAGTTGGGTTTTGTACATTATTTTGTATATTTTATTTAAAGTACTCTTAACTGATGTATCTGGATTTAAAACATCAGAGTCAATTAGGTGTTACATTTAATACAGATGAACATTAGGTAGTATTAACTGTTAATTTTATTATATAGGAAATGAAACGTCAAAGATATATTTTATCATTATGCTTCACAATCAGTGCTCTACATTACTTTATGCAAAGAAGAACTTTCCTAATGTTACTATCATATTTCCTAAAAGTTAACCGTTTTGTAAACCGGAGTTGCAAACATTCTGCACAACCATTTCATATGTAATTTTTTCATGCATACTTATGTATGCAACTAGGAAGCTGAAGTAATTTTTAATCTGCAATGAATCCCTATTACAGATGTATCCAAATCTAAATCTGGTTGGCTTCATAGCATCTCAAGTCCATTAACTTGTGTTAGCAGGTGCACATTTTACCGCTGGAATTAGAAGCGTTCTGCCAGTCTGTTCTGCATACCATTCGGAATCCACTTTTCTGTCTTAAAAGGATCGTAAATTTCAATGTCCTTTATTTGACTCAGTGGGATATAGCTGTTGTAAGTAATAGGGCACAGATGTGCAGTAGTATCTTGTTTAATGGCATTTCACTGTTCATTCCCTTTGCCACCGTTAAAAATTTTGCTTTATTGTAATTATCAGTGCAAAGTGTATTTACCATGGTAGAACTCCAGTGTTAGAATAGTTTTTTTCTTACAATATACTTTCTTTGGTTAGGTTTGTGTATGTGTTGCCGATTACATTAGCAATTGGTGTTAAGTCATTATTTATCACATTCTTTCATGAGAGCAGTAATAAAAGTGTGTAATCTAGGAGAAAAAGTTAATTTGTCAAAGTTAAGTAAGCATGATGTTTAGGTCCTATTTTTCAATTTTATAACTGTTTTATTGCAACAATATTTGTATTTAAGTCTTCATTTTAATGCCTTGTGGTGTTTTTTTATGCATGTCACTGAATTGTCATCCCGCAAGAATTGATGTGCAGCATAGGGTATTAAATCTACATAATGATTTTGAAACAGAAAAATAGTTGATGGTAAAAATGTAAATGTTTTGCAAAAATTCCTTATAAAAAAAAGTTTTGTAGTAATATTTCACTTGTAAATTTTTCTAAAAAAAAATGGAAAAGGAAAAAAATGAGAGTAACGTTTCCCCACATCTAGAATTTAGAAATTAATTCTGCCAGCAAAGCCTGTAAGGCATTAATCTGACACTTTTACAATGCTGATTTGTATAATTTTTTTGGTGGGTTTGGAACTAAAATCATGTACAAGTTGTTGCCTGCAATAACATTTTGCAAGTAACCTATTAAAATTCCCTTGAGTTTAAAAGGTTTCTTCATTTAATTGCTTACAATATAAAGCAGTAATAAATTATGTTTGTGTGATAATCTGTTCATCAAGAAGAACACTAGAAAACAAATGCTTCTCAATGGGGAAAGGTTGGCAGCAGCTTCTGGATTTGTGTAATTAAGACCTGTACTTGCTGGTCAGCGTTTCCCAACTGGCAGACTCCCAGCAGGGAATTAAACCAGCAGATTCTAGCTCAGCGTGAATTCTGTGGGGTTTGTTCAGCTCTTGTGAATGGAAGCTACGGTTATTCCTGAACACACCAAAACAGTAACCAAAGGGAAAAAATTCCTAAGGTAAGGAATATGTTCATGCATACACACACACACACACAGAGAGAGTGATAAAACACAAATTTAGAAAACTGAAGATAATTCAGTTTGACAGAGATGAATAATAGAAGTGTCATTGTATTGCACATAGGGAGTGAATGTAATAATAAATGGAAACCTGAAAGTACTGACTTCAGCTTGCAGAAAATATATTGAGCTTCTCTTAGTGAAGTGTCAACAGGCTCCTGCATTGTGTTACACTAAAATAACTTCCATGGTATGCCAAATTGCTAATGATAATGTTACACTATTTTTTTAAAAAATGCTGGAAGGATTTTTGTGGTAGACTTTACCGTATTTTTGCAGTGAATAAGTGATACTGTTTCACAAAGGAAGAAATACATGGAGAATCACAGGATCATTTAGGTTGGAAAAGACTTTTAACATCATTGAAATCAACTGAAAACACTGCAAATCCCACCACTAAAACACACACCCACCACTGCAAATCCCACCACATACACACATAAGAAGGCCACTTTCTTCCATTTTCCAAAAGAAGATTAATTTAAAATTTGGGACTTGTAACCTTGTACTGCAAAACAGAGTCATCTTTCCTAACTGAGATATAAAATACATTATTATACGTTTGATTAAATACCTTTTAAAGTCTCAGTAACCTCTATTTGAATGTCAGACAGACTTACTAACTGAAGTCAATCTATGTTGTAATTCAAAGTAAATGTGTCTGACCAACTAATATGTCTTTATTGGCCAAGTTTTTAGAAATGTGACACTGGTGTGTTTTGAAGAAAATTCTACATTACTGGTAAGAGACTAGTCCTCTCCTTATACCATTTAAAATATACAGTATTAGAAAATCTAACAAATCTTGATGTAGGGAGAAATGTTTATGTTGCATTTTACCCTTTTAGTCCTTCAAATGTGATTGTTCTAGTCTGAGAAGCAAGAAGTGTGATACTAAGTTGAGTATTTCTGTCTGCAGCTGTAGATTCACTACCACTGCGAGAATTATCTAAAATTACATTTTATATTTATTCCATTAGCTTTGTTTTCTGTCCGTCTAGGTAGCAAATACCAGGATGGGTTTTATCTGTAAGTAATATTAACATTTAATTCATATTGAAATTCCTAATGCCTTCCATGCCCCTGCTTCCCATTAATTTTCCTTTTCCCTAAGCTACTTGCATCATTCCATGATGCCCTGTGATTTGCCAATGAAAAGGGAAATGCTGTGGCGACCTAGAGCTGGCATGTGCTGTCTTGGTTTGCTAGAATACCTTCCATGGTGAGAAGAAAGCGAGATCCCTTTTCTAGAACAGCCTCACTTAAAATGACCAGAGGTGATCAAGGGCAGGTGGATTGATGCTGTGCCCAGCTACTGTGGACATTGTGATGGGAGCATTTCTGTTCAGTTTATTATGGTTTGTTGGGTGGTTTTCATAGCAAGTACCAAAAATTACATAATTCTAAGTTGCCAGGTCAAGGAACATGGGCATTTCTCTGACTTACATGAGGAGCAGTGTGGAATGTAAGATTCATACTATACTAATTCAAAGTTATATCTATAATTTCTACTTCTGTGTATGGAAAATGCCTAGCCTTGAGCATTTAATAATTTCTAAAAACAATATTTTAGCACAACCTTTTAAAAGATAATGTTTCAAACTTTATTGTTTGTCCTAGGAAGTAGAAACTGTTCTTAACTGAAGTGTATTGGAGACCATAAATATTCAGAGATTTCTTTACCAGATACACATTTTACAGCATTTCTGGAACTTTACACTTTCTATCTTGCATCTGTCCCCTCTTGCATCTCTGCTGTATTCTAGCCTAGGTTGCCATTAAGACCTCTCTCACTGCATTTTCAAATGCTATAGCTTCTTATTTGAATAATCTCTTGCTTCTTGCTAAACACATTGCAGAAACACATAGATCTGACAAAGGAAGTACTCTCTTCTAAAAAAATATTTATATTAGAAAACTCCTTTGGGATGTATTTCAGTTGAATGAGATCTCTGTTGCATCCCCACTAATTATGGAAGCTTGGTCCAAGATAGAGTTTTAAAAAAAATGTTTGCAGTGCAGAGTGTTTCTCGACATTTGTTAGTGCTGCTAGTCTACAGTTCTGTTAAACATTATTTTTTTATGCAGTTTTAAGTTCAATGCATAGCTTTGTGACACTTGTATGTATTTTAAAGGAAAGTCTTGGGCCAAATTCCAGGAAGAACCCAATCTCAAAGCTGGCTGACCTTCTGGTGTTGACACATTTGTCAAAGTTTTGAAAGATTTTTAAAACTACTGAAATCAAGCAGTAAGAGAAGCCCGCTCTGTATAGACCTAGACATATTCAGACTTTTTAAAAAAGTAATTGAGTCAAAGAAGTATTGATTTACTTTCATAGCTCAATTTACTAACTTTAACTGATGCTGATAGGTAATATGTGTATCTGCCAAGTGATGCATAAACATCTTTCAGGACTTCAAGATTCTTGAGTTTGTACATCAACGATTATATAAAACATGATCCTCTTGCTAAGTCCTTTTAGTCAGTTCTACTTCAGTCTTACAAATATAGATTCTCTGCTTACAGTTTTAAAAATCTAAGGGATTAATATGCAAAATTACACATGTGAGTGGAAAAAAGCCAAAAAAGTGAAAGCCAAACCAAGTAAAGTAATTTTTTTTAGTCACATATTTTATTTTTGTACTATTGTAATTTTTGCTTAGGCATGCCAGATTTCATCATCTTATGTCAGTTCCTAACAGGAAGCTTCCATAACTAGATGTGGAAGAACTGTTTATTCAGAGAAAAAAAGGTAGCTAAAGTATAAACAGGATTCTGGTTGGTGTACCTTTTCCCCCTAAAGTGTTCAGTTTCTATTGACAGCAGTCACTAAAGCCTACTGCTGTTCATAAAGAGAAAAGAAGTCAAGATAGCTGAAGGAGGCAAGAATTACCTAAGAGTGGGATGAGAGGGGTGATAAAATAATTAGGAAAAAAAAAAAAAAAAGTACATTACAAAACAGGAGAGGAATCTAAAATGATACTGCAAGAACATGAAAAGCAGTAGTTACTGTTAGCAGTTACCATGTTGAGCTATAAGGAGGTGGAGAATAGGTAGGATTTTCCCTTTGCAACTATATATCTTTTTATGCTTTTGACTTACGACACAACACTGGTCTTGCATGTGGTGCTAGCAGCTTCTCTGTCTTTTGAGCAGAAGTCACAGAGTACTCAGTAGATTCACTACAAAGAAAGGTCTTTGAAAGTGGGAATCCTTGTTAGTGTTTACTTTTCTAAACTGCTGGACTTGCAGACAGAGTAGAATATGGCTAAAAGTAGAGTCCCCTGGGTGCAGTGCATGGACACAGTAAATGTCAATCATACTGGATGTTACCATCTCTTTGCATTAAGACAAGCAGTTTTTACAGATTGTCATAAACCAGAGAGAATTTTCTACTTAAATAGAAAATATTCAATTTCCCCCAGCTTTTTTCCTCTTTTATAGCAGCATGAATCTACACAAAAATAAAATTGGTAGCCTTGATGGAATAAAAATACTCTGGTTTAAATAGTAAGAGTTTGAGCTATTTAATAGTCACACATTTAAACTCCTGCTCTTAAATATGAGCAGAACTGATTTCACTGGCATCCAACATCAATTTACTGAAAACATTCAAATGGCATAATTCAGATGTATTGTATTCAATATGACTTTTGCATTAAACACAATCCACACTTCTACACCGACATCTATAAATCTCACTTTTGCTGAAATAAATGCCTGAACCCTCTTCTGAAACTAAGATGGAAACCTTTGGGTAGCCTTCTGTTTTTACACTTGCAGCTTTCAAAAGTTTTTTGACCCTGAGGATCACCTAGAAACTGCTGTGATTGCTACTTATTATTGCTATTTAGCCAGTAGTAATGAGTGATCTCACTCTTCCTTTAGCTGTGACTGTTCAACAGCCTCTATCTTCTGCTTGTTTTAGCACAGTAGCCTGTTAGAATAATACTGTGTTAGAATAACACAGTGTTAGAATAAAATTTGTCAGTCTTTTAAGAACCCTAGTCTGTATTAGATTGTCATCTAATTAATTGGTGGTAGCTGACTGATCACATGGTAATATGAATGTAAAGAGTAGAGAGATAGAGAAAAATGGCATATATAAAGAGGCATTACCCACAAAAATGCTAAATTTACTCCTGTCTCTATTTGATCTCTTCCATTCTTTCCAGTTCTGCTTGTGCCCTGCAGAAAAGAAAAAAAATCATCATCTGTGGTCTAGCAAAAACACAGGAACACATGCCGTAAAAAGAAGTTGACTGAGACAAAAATTTATTGCAACTAACCCCTACCAGTTGGACAGCAATGACACATAGAGGAAAATCAAAAGTGAAAGCTATTGTGCAAGGTGATAACAGATTTCAAATGTGCCACAGGTTCAGAGAAAGAATTTGAGGGTTACCTGTTTGTCATTTGAAGAAATAAAAATACATGTACCACAATAATCTGTATGAATCCCTTCATTTTAATGACTTGACAGAATGTACCATGTGATCCCTCAGCTGAACTAATTAAACAAAGCTTTCCACAAAGATTCTACCAGCAGTTTTTAATAAGGATCAGAAAATTACTTTTTGAAGGTGCCAATCTTTTTCATTTCAGAGAACAAAAGCTTCTATTATACTACTTTTCTGAGATCTTAAAGATCAGTATCTTTTTCACATTTATCTAGTCAAAGGTCACCTTATATCCCTCAAAATTTATTATTATGATTTCAAATTACTGTTGAATGTGTCTGTTAACCATCTGTTAATTGTCCTTCTGACTAGCCAGCTAGGAGATTCAAATATCCGCTCTATATATGGTGTTGAATGTGACTATTCATTGTGCTACAGCTGCAGCAGCCAACTGCAAAAATACATTGAAACTTTTACCCATACTCTTGCTGAAGTGCACTCCTAGAAGACCTTCTGCTGAATATATGAGATAAGGTTTAAAGAAACAAAAGGATTATCAGAAAATAATAAGGCAAATAAAGCTTGAGGACAAATTATGTCAGTCACTGAGGTTACAGAAGTCAGAAGAGGCTTTGGTCAACTTTTAGGATTTTTCATCCTTGTTTAATTATAGAAATTTTAAGGGGGTTTTTTAAGCAGGTTGTATTTGATTTCATCACAAGGAGATGGGGAAATTACTTGCCTTCAATAGATAGATAGATAATAGATAGATGATGGATAGATAGATAGATAGATAGATAGATAGATAGATAGATAGATAGAAATTTTTTCATCAGTGCTTATTTAACTTAGTGGACTCCTCTGGCTGTGACCCAAGAGGCAGGTTCATCTCTGGGGCAGCCCGGAAAACCCCCTGCACTTACACCAAGACAGGTGTTTCCTCTGCCACTCTGTGATTCCAGAGAAGAAGTGTAGTTCAAGCTTGGCAGTGAGGAGCTGTGTTGCTCAGATCAATGTCTCCAAAGAGCAAGAGAAGTCAAAAAAAAAAAAAAATCTCTTGCTGTTTCCTTGAGAAAGGTAGAAAGTGCTCTGAAAGTTGGTTACATGCTAAACGTTGACCAAGTGAAGCATGAAAAGCAAACTGATGTCACTGGCAAGAGAGCCAAACTCCAAGCCCTAGCAACACTGCTGAATTCTGGCTGACCCCTGCAGACGGGAAAGTAATCGCCTTCTCTTAGAATACAAGAACAAAGGTGCTCACAGAAAAGAAATCAGAGGAAGAAATGTAATGTTCCCTGTGCTTCAAAATAAGGAGAGTAAAATTCATCAAGGAGCACTACAGTTTTTTGCACAAAGTAAGAGAGTAAGCCAGCTCCAAGGGTCTGTGGGGCAACAGTGTGGCACATAGTGAATTGCTAGGTATTGCCTCCCTATTTGTGCTAAGCTTCTGGGGGAGCTGTACATGCAGCAGAGCAGGGTTCTGTGCAGTCAGGTACTAGTTTATTAGGTATATTGGTAGTAGAATTCAGCTCATGGTTCCATCCTAGATGTTTTCTTGAAAACAGCTCCATGGTCGCAGAAGTCTCCAGATGCCCATGCCAAGAGCAGGCACGTATTTAATAAGGGTGTTTTTGCATTAGTGATATGGCAGGAATCAACTTTTTCTGGGATGAGTGGCTGTCTACAGAGATGCTCTACATCTTGGCAGACCACCATGGGTTGGTACAGACACAAGCAGCCTGTAAGTGCCAACTGAGGAAATCTCAGAGAGAAACCTATCACACCCCAAGTAAAGCTGACTTGCCTTGGGTGTTTTACTCATACATTTACAGATCCTTTGCGTTCACTGGGTTGAAAACATATATTCTGAAAATATCTGTGTTTTGTTTGGGCTTAATCAGATACAGCAGCTTTAGCAGCTGTGAAGTTGGGAAGGCAAACACTAGTGACCTGTTCTCTTTTTTTTTTTTTTTTTTTTTTTTTTCCCCCCAAAAAAACAACCCGTGGCGCGGTTCCCNNTTTTTTCCCCCCCGCAAAAATCAAGCCGAGGAGCAGTTTCCAACCCCGGTGTGGAAGTGTTTGTTGCACAGTGAGTGTAACTCCAGAAAGCAGCGGCGGATACTGCTCTCATGGCCCGAAGTTTAACTAAGAGCTGCCCAAAGAGAACCGCTGCCAGCGCCTTGCTTCCCCCTGAGCCGCTTGTCCTTGCGTGTCCCCGCAGCAGCGGGGCGGGACCCGACGGCCCCTGTCCCAGTGGTTGCTCTGGAGCTCCCACTGGGAGCCGGACGTTTGTGGTCTGGTTTGTGTCTAACAATTCCCACCGGACGCGCTGTCCTGGCATCCCCAGGGCACGCTGGGGAGCAGGTAGGGGCAGGCATCAAACAGTTAACTTATGGCACTTCTGTACACATTTGCGGAGGGAGATGCCGAGACGGGGATTCGTATTTCACAGGTTCCCGGCAGCGCGGGGGAGGATGTAGCGGTGTTACTCCGTGGGGACTCGACGCTGTAAGCGGTCACGAATTCCCTCAAATCCCGCTGCGCTGCCGTGCCCTCCGCTCCCGGCCCCTCCCGCATGGGCTCCGCCGCCGGAGCCGCCCCCGCTCCGCCGGCCCAGGGAGCAGCGCCGTCCCCCCGGCTGCGGCAGCGGGAGGGGGCCGGGGACCGCCATCCCCAGGGAGAAGGGACGCGGTGAGCAGAGGGACAGGACGGGGCGGCGAGGGGTGTGTGTGGGGGGGAATAAATATCTGCACCGGCAGGAGCCGTGCCCCCAGCGCGGTTCCCGGGGCGGCCCCGGCCGCGGCAGGTGCGGCGGCCGCCGCGGGTGCCTCCTGCCGGCCCATGGGGAGCTTTTCATGGAGAATTACGAGGGTTTTCTTTCTCCCTCTCCCGGGGTGGGTAGTGGGAGAATGCAGAGGGTTTGTGTTTCTTATTTTCAGTTCCGTAGGGTTTGTTGTTTTGAAAGCCTGAAGAGCTACCCACAACCAAGTCAGTGAGAATGTCGTCTCTCGATGAAATTTAGTGTCAGCCTGAAGCCTGAAACAAAAAAAATTTTTTTGGTGGTTTGGTTTTTTTGAGGGAACAGGGATTGGACAGAACCTCAAACTGATTCCACAGCCTTGGTATGACCAGCAGAACAGGCTCAAAAATTAACTGTTCGGGACCTTTTCTTTGCATCACCATGAGGCTCCGCTTGTATCTCTTATCCAGGTAACTGGATGAATTTTAAGAGTATTTTAACTCTGATACAAAGCAAGAGATAGAAATACTGATGTCAGTATTCTTCCTGACTTCTCCTCTCTAGACTGTGCATGGTTTTGGAGATCTTCTGTGCCATTTACTTTGATAAAGGTCATTGATTTCTCCACTGTACTGGCTCTGTGACGTCCGTGTTGAGAACTAGAAATACAAGAACTGCGTAAAACCTGGTCCTGGTTAAAATCTTTGTAGTATCGGCTGTAGCGATAGAAAAATCTGCCAACACTTCAGTTGTGCAAAGCACAGTTCCCCTTCTCTCTCCTGTTCTTCTACCAATGGAGTCATGCTTATGGTGTGGCCAGGATTCCTGCTATTTCTTACCTCCACTTGCTGACCTACGCCACGAGTATGCTGACCTTCTGTGAGGGCATTACTCCCCTGCTGGTGAGCTGTCTCTATCCCTCTTAGCCCTCTGCCTTATACCATTCAGTGGGCTGCAACCTTATTTTAGAAGTCACTTAATGCTGCATATGCTTGTTGGTGTGATGGAGTGAACCAATCTCTTGTTGGTATGGTCCCAGACTGCACCCAGTTTAGCCTGAGCTCAGAAATGGCTGCTAACTTTTTCAGGTAGGCTAGAAGCATTTTGATTCTATGAGAATTCCAGTTCTGTATTTCTGAACAAGCAGAGAAATTCACAGTAACTTGCAGAGATGCCAAGTCATGAAATACAGAGCCCTGGCTAAGAAGATTCTGAAGAGTTAGTTTATTTTTGGACATGAAGACACAATTTACGCTGAAATTATGCTGTCAGAAATGTTCTTCTAGTTCCCACTAACTTAAAGGAGTCAAGTATGTACAGTTGAACAGAGTTAGGTCTATGAGAGTCTTATCTCATCTCCTAACAGCAACTTGCTGCTGTGTCTGGAAGGTGGACCCTGATTCTATATCTGTTAGCCAGCAATCAGAATCTGTGGAAGATAAGACTATATGGATTTTTGGCAGACCAGAGATGACTAAATGCAATTATGTATATTAAAATATGGCGCTGATGAAGGGTGGTATGGCATATCCAGGGATGGTTTTCAAAAGATGATGTGTATGATCATATTTCCAAGCCCAGAGACTTGGAAAAGGTCAATGAATATCCACAGGGAAGCTGGAAAAGCAAGTTTAGGAGGAAGAACAAGGCATATAGGTATGTTTGTGTAGTACAGGTGTTCTGGAAAACATTCTCTGGATTTGCAACTTTTCTATTTACATACTGTGTTTTCTCCACTCTGTCCAAACAAAATATGCTGAGGTTCTGACCTCTATTATGCATCAGTTCTTGGAGAGCTCTGATGGGCAGCTGAGGCTCCCCTCATCTTTAGTCTGTCTAAAGAGAAATGCAACAGTGGTATTTTCAAACCAATAAACTGCATTGCACTTGATTCAGGTGCCACAGGAGGTGGTGCAGAAAGCTGCCTGTGCTGTGAGGAGCACCACAGAATGCCTTGGAAGAGACAACAACACAAAGGACCTTTTGTTTGGGGAGCTCAAACATTGCTCCAGCACACAGTGACCTTCATAGAAGAGGTCTTCATATCGAAATACTTGTAATAGAGCAGAAAAAAAAGAGAAGAAAACAAAAAGAGAATGATATTTTAACTGGCACCAGAGACAACTGATGCAAAATAACTTATGAAAGTGCCTCTTTTAAAAAAGTAGCTATCCCACTTCTAATATAATCATCAGAAATGACTTGTTGCTGGAGGCTTAGTTCTGTGTAGCATGTCACTCTTCCTTTCTTTTTGTTGCCTTTTGTATAATGGATGTGACTGCTGTCATCTGAATTGTTTATTGCATGAAGGATGTTTTCTTCCCTGTACTCAAGTCTCCAGAGCCATCCTCAGTGCAGTGCAAAGTGATGCACTCCTTGTCCAGTGCATGTCTCTGTGAAAGATGAGGGATGAGTCACTTCCCTCGTGGGCAGTGATGACTTACTGCCTCTCCTTTGGGAGCAACACCAGCAGCTGGGCACACAAGGAATCATCACCTCAAATCAGCTCTCTGATGATTATATGATGTGAAAGAACTTTATTAAGTTGCATGATTAAAGACTTTTGCAGCTCATAAAGGAGGAAAGCTCATAAGAAGGTAATAAGAGAAGGAATATTTAATTTTGCACCAGTCTTCTTAAAATTGCTGCTTCTGAAATGTAAATCATAAGAGATTTGTATACAAGATTTCAAAATGTGTCATGTAAGAGTAATTAAAGTATAAAAACAATTGCTTGCAAGAGATTTTTTTAAAGAAAAGCACTTTCTTTTAGTGTACGTGTTATAAAGGTCTTTATAAACCTCTTGCTTTATTAACAATATGTAGTAGACACTTAGAATTAGGGATAGGTACAAAATGTTCAGGGTATTTTTTTTTTTGTTGTTGTAAATGTTCTGGGACTGACATGAAGTATTTAATTTTTAAATTTTCAACTGAGTCCATATGGACACATTGAAGGAAAAGGAGAGAGAGAGAGACTGTAATCCAGACCAGATTTCTACCTTTGCAATAAAATTTCCCTTGAAATTGCTTTGGAAATTTTGCCCTGTAGCAATGGTGGATTTACAGTTGGTGCAAAAAATCAACGTCATGGATTAAAGGTTTTGTCCTGCTCTTTCCAGGTCCCAAGTCACGCCTGTGGTCCTGATCTTGACTGTTTGGGTTTCTTTTCCAAAATTTTGAGAAACTTTGGCTCATCAAAATAACATGGTTTTAAATGTAAGTATCCTAGTTCTGTGGAAATTTTTCTGAGGTACAGATGCAGGTCCAAATTTTGGTTGGAGGGAGAAGAATGTAGTGGTTCATGTCCATAGCTCAGACTTGGGGAACCCCAAATTTAAGACCAGGAAAGCCAATCAGGTTTCACAGAACAGTTTTTAGTTCTTATTTCTGCATTTTTATGGAAAAAAATATGTTTCAATGAGGGAATAAATGTGTGCCATTTATGCTGCAGTATTACAGAAACTGTGTAAAAATACCAATGGCAATGACAGGAAGATGAAAAGTATTCTTTTTGTCTTCCAGTACTTTGTTAGCAGTGTTCAGATTTCAGGCTGGTCATTATCTTTTTGGTTTGATCTTGAGAGGCAGCAATTGTGAATAGGGGCAGTGATAGAACCACAACTCCCCTGCTGAGGCAGAAATCTCTTCCTGATTGAAGCCCATGACAAAACTCCCCTCAACATCAAAGCAGAAAGATTTCAAGCACAGCAACCTGAATGCATCTGAAATCCACTGTTGGGCAGCTTGGAAAGGTCAAGGGTTTTTCAAAGATTAGTAAGGAAAAGAAAAAGACTGAGAGCAAATCATAACTAGCATAAAGAGAAGAGGAAGTTGACAACTAAGTTCACAGTTCATTGCTAAATCTGTGTTTATTAAGGCAACTAATTTGGGTGAAAACTGATACAGGCATTCAGCTGGCTTAGGTGTTTCTGCTTCAAATGAGAATGGGATTATTTTTTTCCTTGGTTTGATGTCAAGGAAACATATGTTTAAGATTGTCACAAGTGGTATCTGTAGCACTATTGTGGCTGTTTACTTAACAAGTATATTCTGAAAAGAGAAGGCAGAATTTCACAGAAGTAACACCCGCTAAAATTTGTGGTTTACATATCTCAAAAATTTCAATTCCCATGTGTTTGCATTATTAAAAAAAACCAACAAAATATTTGTCATCATTAAGTGTTTAAAATTTATTTTTTTAAGTATTTTAAAACCTTTTGCAAAGGAGATACTGAAAGAGAAAGAAAAGGTTTTGACATGAATTTACTGCTTGCTCAGTACATAGAGGAGTTTAATTTATAATTTTGGTATATAAATCTAGTCTCTAAACTCCAGTGATATTTCATAACATGGCTTTAGTATTCAAAACCAGAAAAAATAACCCGCCACAATGAAATTTTTGCCTCTTTTTTTCCGTACTGGAGCAAATCCAAACCTTATCAGATTTACGAAGTCCATGAGGTTTAAGGAGTTTATTGTGTTAAGGGAGCATACATTACTTCATAAAGCCACAAATGAACTCGTTAAATAATGTCTGCCTTATGAGTCTCTAGGGAGCACACAAGCAGTGCAAGGCATGCCCTCCTCATGCATGAGATGGGAGCTGACCAGCATGACAGACCTCGGGAGGCTTTTAGGAGGGGAGGATGGGCTGATGGGGAAGCAGAGCTCTGCTGCCCTGGAGCAGCTGGTGATGCTCAGGGGCAGGCTAGGATGGAGCCTGAGCTTCAAGGTGCTGGAGAAACTGTTACTCCTATCAGGCCCTAATAAATTAGATTTTGGGAGAAGGATGATGGTTAAAATAGATAAACAGAAGTGCTGTGGTTTTCATCCTAGATTTTCCAGCTTTTTTTTGCCCACTTACCTGTTGCTTTGTAACTTTAACTTTGTGTATGCTGAGGTTGCTCTTGTGCTGTTTACATCTTCATTGTCAAAACAAGGTAAACTGAACCATGAGTTTGTAACCCCTTGTGCAAAAGCAGACTTGCATCACTATTTTCCTTATTGCTTTCTTTTGTGTTTGTTTTCAGTTTCTTCTTTGTAACTCACTGGCACAGAAAGGAATCAGTGGGACACATTATGGATGTAGCAGCACATCTTTAGCACAGAACCCTAAAACTGAGTTCATAGCAAGGTTTCATGTCCCCGAATTCTGTAACTCAAAGGTTACTTGTCAATTTTGATGTCTGACTTGGAAAGATGTTTTAAAGTATTTTTGGTATAATTAGTGTATTTTAAACTGTAATTGTTTTATCATATTGAAACATGAATTTTCAGGCATTTATATTTTTGGTTTATTAGTTTCAAAGGTAAGACTTAGGCTGTCTGTAGAGTCATCAGAATTTGGAATCAGTTGAAGCTATGCTTCTAGGGTACAAAATAGGGTTATTCTGTTGGATTATTTTTTAAATGTGTTTTCAATAGATTGCACTTCTCTGTCGCCCTAAGGGTTTAATGTGAACTAAACTCATGTCATTAAAGGCATATTACTGTTTTTGATGAGACTAACACTAATATCAAAGGATGGCATCAAAAGGGAGAGTGTCACTAATCATTTAGGGGTGCATCTCTCACCTGTAGAGACAGCAATAATATGAGCTGTGGTCCAGAGAGCTCACAGCTTAAGCCTTGATTTCGGTTTGTGACTGACTGTGTACAGAGATGATTGATAATCATTTGTTGGATAAATGAAGATTTTTAATCCTGTCAATAACAAGTGATCTGAAGGCTCTGGCCAGGGTTGGCTCCTTGCTCTGTGTCGTGGCAGTGAAGCAGGTGTGCCAGGCAGAATAGTGTAAATACTAAAAACTCAGCTAAAGCTGAGGCAGAGCTGATGAACTGGCTTAAGTGAAAGGAAAAAAAAAAAAAAAAGTGTGTGGAACAGAATGTTAGCTTTAATGCTCCATTAATATTTTATTTAAATGCTTTTCTGTGTATCATTATTTCCTCTTTTTGTAAACACTGGCAAAGTGGAATAAAATATATTAAATAAGATATATTTAATGTTTTATGTTTATGTTAAATCTCATGTTTATTCAAAAAAAAAAACAAATTACCATGTAATTTTAGGAAATTAAACAGTAAAATACAGATTTTTCACTTCTGGAATAACTGCAAGGATCCATTCAAAAGATCTGCAGCCAATAATTTTTGAGAGGCTATTTGGGCATGGTGTTGATTAGTAAACACATCTGAAATGCAATCTGTGTCTTTATAAACAGTGTTTTTAGCTCTGTCTTCAGGATTTTTTCTCTATTTTATTCTCGTCAAGAACTAAATCCCGAATTTCAGTGTTGTTTATCCTTAAAGTGCAGACAGGAATGGGGGGTAAAGAGCTCTATTCTGTCATAAGGCAGTATTTACTTTGAAATTCAGGGGCTGTTTTCATGTTTTGCAGACAAGATCCTGATTCCAGGACATTGCTACAGGCAGCTGAATCAATGGTGGTCACACCAGATTCATGGGACTCTGGGGAGGGATTCTGCTGATCTTCTTCTGCATGGTCTTCATCTGGGCCTCCAAACTGAGCTGAAGCTCTGGAAAGTAAGAAAAGACAACATTTTATTTAAAAAAAAAAAAAAAACCCAAAAAAAAAAAACAAAAAAAAAAAAAAAAAAAAAAAAAACAAAACAAAAAAAAAAAAACCCAAAAAAAAAAAAAAAAAAAAAAAAAAAAAAAAAAAAAAAAAAAAACAAAAAAACAAAAAAAAAAAAACAAGTAAGAGGTCTCAGGTATTATTGCAAACATCAAGAACTTTCTTTTGGATTGTCTTTCTCTGTGCGCCTCAAAAAATGAAGCACCAAAACAACTTTTTGTTGTTTTGTTTTTGCAAATTTAGTGGTTCTCCAAAGTAGTCAGAATTTGCATAAATTACTAAAGAAATAGTGAGTTAGAGGAAGTTAATGTCAAGGGGTAAATAGCTGTAAGGGATTCTGCTGTTCTTGTCCATCTCTTCTAAATCTCTTCCCGTGACATTTCTCACACTCTGGAGAAAATGAGTTTGAGAATGAAGTTTATATTTAGGAAATTATTGCCAAATTTGGCCATGAATCAGACACTGATAATATCAGACACTTAATTAATGATAATAATCATAGCTTGTTACAAGCCAAATAGCTCTTTTTAATTTAATAATATAAGCAAGGTTACTTACTTTCCAAAGGCAAAATATTGCTGGGAGCTGTGTTTAATCCTCTTCTTTTTCCGTACTTGTTATTCACAGTGTTGTTATGCCATGATGCCAGAGAATTGTGAAGAATCCAGTTCCTTCACCACTTTTTGGCCATTCCAAGGATTTCAGCCAGCATGTATTAGTCTTTATTTGCTAGTAGGCTTGAGACATATTTATCCATTAATTCTCTGAGTGTACTTGTAAGTTCTATATTTTTGACAGGCAACCATGATCTTCAACTGTTTTGTTTCTCTTTTGCACAATTACAGCTTCAGTGTTGTCTGGATCAAAATAAAAAATTTAAGATCTTAAAAGCCAAAGAAAGCAGCTGCTCTCCTGCTTTTCAGGACATTTTCAAGGAAGTAGATGGTAAGTGTAGAGTGAGTGAGATGTATACTTTGTGTTTATGAGCGTTTGTGTAACATTGTAATCCATAGTTCACCTTAACACGAGAACGGTGCTGAGTTACAAAAGAGCTGCAGGAGCTTTTTGTGTGCTGAGGTGGCTCATCATTTGTTTGTTTGTTTGTTTTAAACTTTATGTGGATACTTTTCCTGTCATAAAAATAGGTGAGAAAGATAGAAGTAGCAAAATTGATTAATATGTGCATTTTTTTCAGCACTGTTTTTGATACTTTAGATGCAGTAAATGTGTAGATAGATAAATTCTACTGCTAAAAAAAATTAAGGCAGTTAGCAATAAAGAATCAACTAATATAATATTTTACACATAAAATTTTTAATGAAATATCATAAAATACCAGCTCCTTCTATAATGTTATTCAGTTAAGGAGACATTAGTTCTGCAAAAAGCTTACATTTTCAAATATTTTTGTACCTATTTTACTTCTGGTTAAAGATCACTGAAAAAGGTTTTTAATAAAACCTGAAATAGTCACATGTTTACAAATTAAATTATTTTTTTTAACCCCTGTGTTAAAATTTTGGTTTGTTGATGTAGGTCATAATTTTGTGTTAGTGAATCGAAATATAGTGAAACAGTTTTTGTGTTGACATATGAGTAGAAGTAAGGATTGAAACTTCAATATTTCTTCATGTGTCTTTAATTAGTCAATATTCTACAGTGATGGAGCTGTCTCTTCTCAAATTTTGAGGCCAGAGTTGTGTGGAACACCCACCATGTGATGGAAAGAAAGCATTACTCACCAGGACCTTGCCATCTGTACAGGCTGACACTGCTCTACATCTCTCATTTTAATAAATTTTTGAGCAGGAAAAGAACAGGCCTATGTTGAACAGAGACCAAAACAAACTGCTTGTGTGAGTCTGGATTTTTCCCATGTCATCCAATGCCAGCAGGAGCCCAGAGCAGGTGTGTCATGCCTTCTGCTGAAGTGCAAAACAGAAGAGACTTCTATGAACTGTGAGAATAATCGTCAGTGTTTGTTAAACTTCCAGCTTGAGGAAAATATGGAGTCCTTTTCCCCTTTGATGAAAAGGGCCAAGCCATTGAACATAACACCAGAGGTTGGAACAGTGCTCTTTTTCAGAATATCAGGATGCACTTGGTGCCAGATTGGTCAGGAGTATTAACTGATACCTAATCAGACCTTTTGTGACCAGACCTGGCCTGCCCAACATACACCCTGTTTAAAATGGTTGCAGACTTCAGGCTTATTTTCCTTTCATTCAAGGTAGAAATTTCACATTTCCATGACTTAGGCATCTGCAGTGATTCTTGCTTCTCCTTAGTCTGGATGGCATCTTTGAGAGGAGCTACAGACATTCTAGAAAGGTGTTCAGCATCCGTGGCTACCAGCAGTGGAATGGAAACCATCACAGCCACTTGATGAGCCTTTGTGCAGTTTCGTGAGCAATCCTTGGCTGTAACACGTCCCTGAAACTTACATATCTTTCTATTTAAAATAAATAATTACCTTGCATTCCTCACTGAGTCTTGGTTAGCTTGGAAACTGTTCTCTCAAATTATAGTGTTTTTCCATTTTATATTTTTACAGCACTTTTAAAGTCCAAGATATAGATCTTTAGCTGAGACCACTGTAAAAATACATTCAGCTCTTTTGGAAGATGAAATTTCCAAAGATCCATAATTTAATCCCACCTTTATTTCACACCATCTGATATGGAGCCACTCTAAGTTCTCTAGCATGCCTGTGTGAAGCATAGTTGCATCAGGTAGCTTCAAGTAAGGATTGTAAACCAGCTAAGTACCTAATAAATAAATGTTAGCTCACATACAGGACACCATGAAAAAAGGAATGGATTTCATCTGTCTTTTAGCTGCCTAATAAACACTAAAGTTACATTACAGATACTTCCAACCAGTATTAGATTATTAAATTTGAAGCTGAGATGAATAAATAGTCATCAGATTGCCATCAGCCCTACTAATCATGTACTGTGGATTTAAGAATGAAATACGCTTTTTGTCTACTGAAAAAAAATTCTGCAGAGGCCATATAACTTTTCTGGTTGGGTTGCTGCACCTTACCCCCCTTCATTGGCATAAGTGTGCTGCCTCTTTTCTTATCACATTTCTTGGTAGGTATTTCTTTTTGTGAATTTCAAAATGCTGGTAGGAGCTGCACAAGCCAAGAAAATAAGAGCTTTGCAAACAAACTGTGAATGACCTGTCTTGAGGCATTCTCTGTCATCAGTAAGCTTTCCCCATGCTTCCACTGAAACCATGTGTGCTGCTGGGAGCAAGAGCACTTTTAAATGTTGGCAAGAAAAGACATTCTGTAGGGTTCACTGTTCTGGAGCATTTTTGTTGGTCAGGAAATAGGAAAATCATGCATGACATATGAATGTGTAATTCTGGGGTTGGGAATGCCCTCTTCTGCTGATTTGCTAGATGATAAAAGCTAGGAGGACTCACGTTGCCATTTCTGTTTTTGTTGGCACAATATATGCTATGGGAGAATTAGTACCCAAAGGCTAGGGTGGTGTTACATCAAACAGGTGAATAAATTTCCAATATCACTTTTACTGAGAGGAAAAAAATCCCTTTACTGCTCCTTTCTGAATGTTCACTGTACAGAAGATGATGCATAAGAGCCAGTTAGCTGGACAGGTTGAGGATGCTCAAAAGTGAGCCTTGCATTATGAGATAATTATAAAACTAGAACAGTTAGAGATAACGATTTTAAAATCTAATACATATTGGGGTCTGTATTTATATATAAATTGAAAAGTAACTTTATAACTGATGTCATGACTACATTTTGAAAAATAACTTTTAAAAATTTTTTTTCTGCAGTTCATTTATTTACATGCTAGTCTATATTGTATTTTTCACTAAAAATCTTTTCAAAGAAGAAACTGAAGAAGCATTGTAACATGTGAAAACAGCTAAAATTACCTTAAAAAGCTTTCAGGATTTATTCTTTCATCACAGAAACATGATGGAAAGTTACTTCACATGTGCCAAGGAATTTAAACCATGGGATTTCGCATCTGAGATGTTGTTTTCCAGATTTGATATGTTCCCTAAAAGCTCACTGAAGATTGAGGTCATACTCATTATCTATGCTGCTGGATAAATACAGTCTCTGAGCAATATGGGCTATTCTCAGTCATGCAGACAGAAAGACTCAGGTTTCTAATATGCAGAACACAAAAGTACAATGCATAGGGGAGAGTTCAGAGTGTTGAACAGGATGAGAATGTCGCATGCTGTTCAAGGAGCAGGTTAGTAATAGCATTATGAGGAATTGCAAAGGTGTTTCCTAAATCCAACCCTTCTTAGGGTTTTGAAAGTTGCTTTGGTAAAGTGTTGGTCTCCACATGCAGCCCACAGCTAGAACTTTCTCCTGAGCATGGCACCTGCCTCTACGAGCTAAGGACTCATCTATTTATAGCTAGAAAACATGTCATGTTTTAGGGTAGTCCTTGTATGAGACAGAACACCGAGATGAAGGTCTCCCTTTGCAAATCTGTGCCAATAAGCAAGGGAAAATGAAAAATCTGAGGTCAGGAAAGAAAATCTAATATCAGAAGATCTTAATCTAACAGAAAATTCTAATATTGTGGTTAGTCAGCTGTGTAGGATGGGAGTAGCTGTAGCTTTTGGTTCTTGCTCCTGGGGCCTTTTTATTATTCTTTGCTCAAACTGTACACAGTTGTAGTAGGAGTCAAGACTGGCTGCTGATTGGAATTACAGAATCATAGACCAGTTTGAGTTTGAAGGGAAATTTGAAGGTCAGTTAGTTCAATTTCTCTGCAATAAGCTGGAAAATCTTCAAATAGATCAGGTTGTTCAGAGCCCCATCCAACCTGGCCTTGAGTGTTTCCAGGGATGGGGCATCCTCAACTTCTTTGGGCAACCTGTTTCAGTGTCTCATCATCCTCATTCTAAAAAAACCTTCCTCCTAATATTCAATCTAAGCCTATCCATTTTTAGTTTAAAACTATTATCCCTTGTCCTATAGCTACAAGCCCTGCTAAAAAGTTTGTCCCCATCTCTCTCATAAGCCCCCACTCAGTACTGAAAGTCTGCAACAGTGTGTCCTCAGAACCTTCCCTTCTGCAGCCTGAGCAATCCCAACTCTCACAGCCTTTCCCCCAAGGAGAGGTGCTCCATCCCTGTGACCATCTGCATGGCCCTCCTCTGGATCCACATCCTTCTGGGAACAGTGAGGCTCACTTTTGGGATCTGAGCTGGAAAATTTATTTTAGTTTAGCTGCAAAATTTAGTTCTGCAGTTATTCAGACACTGTGCTGCTCCATCCCATCCATTTAAAATACTGTCCAAGAGTAATAAATCCAGTCTTACTGAGTCTGACAGTGCCCACCAGAGCAATCTGTGAAAGAGATATGGGGTGAATATGTTGGTTCTTGGCTATCTGTCATCAGAAAGTGAGGTTGGGGTGCTTTTGGTGCAGGGTAGCTGTAGATATGGGGAAGAGCACCCTGTGCCAGCAGTTTTACAGAAGTGGCACCTTGTGCCCATCAGAGACATTGTGCACAGCCTTTTGCACATGAAGCAGCTCTTGCTGAAATCTTGGTTCTTCATCATCAGGTGGGCCCACAGAGAGCCCTACCCTGTGCCAGGGGGTGTGGGGACAGCTGGGGGATGCTTGTAGATGACAATGCTGAGCTGAGGAGTCTGCAGTGATCCGGGGTCTGCTTGGGGAACTCATGACTGGTTCTCCTAGGAGAAAAGCTGTTGCTCATTTCTAAACATACAAGGAAATTGTTATTTCCATCCCTTTGGGGCATAAAACAATTACTTCATTCAAGTGATGTCAGAGACTATAGAAATTAATTTGGCACACATTACAAAAGAGGTTAAAGTGTGTTCAATTCTATTCCTCTGGGAAAGATTTAAGTTTAATTTTCATAGCAACATTTTCTGTTATTATAATAAATCATGTGTTTATGCATGAAAATATGTGGTTAGGAGTGCTTGCTCTTTTTTGTCTAGGTCTTTTTTAGCATAATCTGCTGAAATTGAAATGGAGTTAAATGTGTATGCTCTATGGAACAATTCATTTCCACTTGTGCTTTAATCCTGTAAGGGACTCAACCAGGATAAAGCCTTGCTGGAAATACCTTTTGGTCCTCCACTTCTCTTTCATAGTAATTATTTAAGATCACACAGATTTAAGTGCTCGTTCTGCCAAACCAGAAGGGAAAAGGTCAAATGGCAAAAACCATCTCAAACAGGTTTGTTACTGACTTTTTTGTAGAGGTTAATTAATTTTTTCAATTTAATAGAGGAAATTTTCATTATTATGTTAGAATTTCAAAAGCTGAAAAAGCTGGATTTTGATGGATGCAAGGGGGATATTTAAAGAGAGCAGGTCTGCAGAACAACTGAGTAGTTTCTGGATAGCCCTTCAGAAGGAGAACATATGATCTTTCAGATTACAGAGACATAGCAATATTGCCCCCTGTGCACAGGCATTTGTACTGCTTTTCCCTTGTTTATTCAGAAGTATCTGTAAACTTGGAGGTTGTGACACTGGGAATTTTATAGCTTTGAATGGAACTAGGCATGAGATAGGCTTCCAACACGCCTGGGTACAGTGTCTACCATTTCTTCTTTAAAACAGAAATTAATTTTCCTAAGCACAGATTTCTGGATGTTTTTTCCTGATCAGGTGAATTATTTAGAAGTGTCACATGTAGAGAAACATTCAAATGGCTCTCGCCAAAGATTTTGACTGAATAAACTAAATTTAATTGAATAAAATAAATTTGGATAAAGTGAAACAAAATACATCACCAACATTGCCCAAAATGAAAAATAATAAAAGAAGTTAATCTTTCACATACAATATACAGAACTTTCAGTTCTTTGTGGGGTTTTTTTCTGAGTGTTGGGATGTAATTTACATGCAGTTCTGGTGTAGATACAAAACCAGTTGAATCTACTCAAAAGATAGAGAATGTTTTCAAAATGTTAGTTTATAGAAGTGTCTTGCAATCAAAGCTGAAATAATTCTTAGCACTATGCTCATTAGCATTCATAGTATGTCTTTTGATAAAACAGAATATTTATTACTGTGCTTCATAGACACTTTTTTTTGGTAATTTTCAAAATTTTTGTGGTAATTCATGGCTATTAATATCTTTGAACTTGGAAAATTAAGGTTTTGGAAGGATTTCATCCACTTCTAATATAAATTCAAATAAAGAAGTACTCTATCACGTTATGTAGTTGGCTTTGCTGCCTGCTGGCCAGAGCACTTAGCTGGCAGAAGGGCAGCCAAAATCTGTCTCTTCTCCTTCATTTTAACCCTGCAGCTTTGTGGAGCAGGGAGATATTGGCTAAATTCCACTTGAAGTGAGGGGGCTGGTGAAGCCAGATCTGCCCCTCCCAGGTGTGTGTGCCCAGCTCCAGGTGCAGATGCGGCGGGAGCCCTGGGATGATTCTCTTCTTCACCATCCTGCCCAGAAAGGGATTCTCCTGGCTGTGCCCCTGCCATTTCCCCGTGCTCCTGGCACCTGTGCACCCACAGGCTTGCTGGGTTTGCCCAGATGCACACCATCAGAAGGTGTGGCCTCAACCTCCCCAGGGGTATAAGCTTTGCTGGCCTCTGAGGACTTGGATATGCTGTATGGCAATTTTGGCAGTGTGTTAAGGGGAGAGATTGCTGCATGTGTGAGGAATGCTTTTTTGGATAAGGTATTATTTAAACAGGCAAATTTTCAGAAATAGACCCAAATACTGAAGTTGTTAAAATAATAAATAACAAAAATAATATAGTAAAGTGTGTATTAATTATACTTATAAGCAAATTATTAGCAGAATGCAGAGTTTTTTACCACTCCATTAGATGGAGTAGGAAGTATATTCTCTGCGTATATACACTGATTTTCCTTACAAGTATATGTCTTAATCCAGGTATTTAAAAACCCAGAGGAATGGTCATAAACCAGATCTGAACTAAATGAATGGCACATGCTTAGTTCATGCAGAAAGCTTGTAAATTTGCTAATACCTTTGGGCTAAAACCCTGGTACTGCTTTCAAATCCACAGCAAAGCTTTCCATGTCTCAGGGTCAGGACTTACTACTGCACTTCTGAATTTCACTGCTCCTGATAAAACTCCTTATGATTCACAGTAAATTCCTGCTGATCCCTGCACAAAGCTGCCTCAGAAAGGAGATGTGGATGGCAGCAGTGACCTACCTCTGCTGTTTTTCTTCCTCCTGAAGCACGAGGACCACCCTTGTCTGTGGGAAATATGGATTCAAGACACCCCTCCTGAGGTATGTGTGTAGTTTACCTGGTCTTGCCTTTACCTCTGGGGGATTCCCTGCATACTCAGTATATAAACACAAATACATAAACATTGGGGAGATGCTTGAATAACAGTTTTAAGCTGTAATTGTGTACAGCAATTATTATTTTTGGTCGGATGTAGACGGAAGGAGTGTTTGAACTGATCCATTTTTGGGGTGATGGGTGCTTCCTTAGTGACTTGACTGACTTAGGACGAAAGCAGCCTTTCTAGCACGGCTCTGAATGAGCATTCTGCATTGTAAGTTTGCTAACTTTCCATCTTATTTCCAGGTAAAGCACAGTCAATGAGCATTAGTTTTCAAGTCTGAGCCATTCTTCCTCATGCATGCAGTGTTAATGTTGACAGCAGGAGTACAGGTGAAATACCAAGCACCAATTACAGACTGGTTTTACTGTCATTGCTAAAATATTTATTTTCCAGGTTCTTCAGCAAGTATTTGCCTTTGGGTTTTACCATCCTAATCAGGAGCTTCATCAAACATTAGCTGTCATCCTACAGTAAATTTATCTCTCAGAAGCTCTAAGGTTCATGCCGTTAAGTGCATGATATATGAATAGTGTCTACATACTTCCATGAACAAGCCTTAGATGCTTCTGGATAGGCAGGTATCTGTTTGGTTTAAACGTGGATGGAATTGTCTGAAAAGCAAAACCGAGCAATGATCTGGTTTGTGGTGTGACTGGGGGGCATCTGATCCCAAAGAGTGCCAATGGGTGCTGAGCTTTCAGGGCACACATGTGGACTTCTCAGACTTGGATTCTTGATGAGTTAAATATGTATATTCTTAAAAGTGAATATATTCCAATTTAGAATTACATCTAAATTCTTTTATTTGCCTTGGAGAAGCACAGGAGTACATCTTGTCATAGTTTTTGTATATATATGAGTGGGCTTGTACTGGGTACTTAAAAACACCTCAAACAAACAAAATTCATGTTAGTTGAGGGATGGAGGGAGTTAGAAAGGAAGATGATTCTTAAACAAACAAGTTAATTTGATATGCCTATTCAAAGATGCTGGATTTTATTTAAATGTCCACCTAGGCCATTGATACTTCTATTTGTTTATTTGTTTTTCAAGTGGCTTGCAACACAAAAGAGATGGAGAGAAGCTGCAAAGAAAAAATTTCTCAGAGGTGGTTAGTGTTTAACATATGTAGCAAAGTAACAAATGTAGCTTCACATGTACATGTTGCATGTTGCCCTTTTTGTTGCCAATGGAACAAAGCACAAGGTGCTGGAGCTCTCCCTTTAGAGCCAGCATGAGCTTGCATTAATATGCACCCTTATTTTCTGCTCTGTTATTATTTTTCTGAAAGTCTGCATCTGTGAACATGGTTAATTTCCTTGAGTATTAATAGAGTACATCTGTGCTATGGAAAATTATTATTGTTCTATAGCCTGATATGTGTGGTAGCCACGGATTAAGACAAACTAATTAAATGTAACCATGACTCAGAGTCAAAAGATACTGTTTAGTTAGTCAGTGGACTTCAAGTATTTGAGTAGCTGAAGTCTGATGAGCATAAAAACCTTCTTAATGATAATACATAGACATAATTTGGCCTCGTAAAAACTTGTTGAGAAGATCTTTTTTTAACAGGAGGGTGAGCAGGATGAAACAGCATAAAAGCAAGGGGCAATCTAGATGGCTATCCCTCTTACTATTCTTCTTAAACAGGGGTGACATTAGTACACACATGTATTGATTTTGCTGTGGTACACTTCCATTCTATCTTAAACTGTTATTTAAAATCAATCTGTATTTCTAAGCAAATCTTTCACTTGATAACTCAGTTTCTGTTAAGAAAACCCAAAACAACTCTCTCTGTTAATGGTATTGACCACTGCCGTTGGTTAAAGCAGTACTGAAAAACCTTAGACGTGTGTTCAGTGACTGAGGTGAGATATGTGTTTAGCACTACCATATGCCATCCATCAGATTTTTCTTCCATTGGAAAAACATGCATTTTATACTTTCTTTTTCTTTTTTTTTCTTTAACATTATAGGAGTTTGAAGAGGATTATACTGATTTTAAAGCCAAAACCGTGGATCTTGGCAGATGTGTTTCCTCAGTTCTTTGTGTAGAATTTCATGACTGCTCTAGTTTAGGATCTGTGCTCAAAGTCAGTACCCATATACATGAAATTGTTTCTTTATTATTAGGAAACCAGTTTTGTGCATTAAATTACAGCTTTAGCTAAGATATTTGTGAATTGAATGCCTTGAAATACTGGCATATGTATTGCAGCTGGGAATCAAACTCTGTTCTATGATTCTATTCTAGCTTTAGTGATGTTCTGGCTACAGGTTCCTTCCAGAAGTTAACCCTTAGCTAAAGCCAGATCTAAAACGTAATTTGAAGAAACAGGGAGGTTTTCAGCTCACTAACATTCTACATTTTGCATTTGTCTGCATGAGGCTCGAAGAATCCATGGATGGCAGATGTGTCCAGGCTCTCCACCCAGTGTAGTTAACCTGGATAGCTGGAGCAGGTTTCTGCTGTAGCATGAATTATTCTTACATGGAAATAATGAAAATGTAAGATAGGAAAAAAAGTGATTAGAAACAGTTTTTTAAAATATGAATTAGGGGTTGTCATATTTTGAACATGAGTAAGTGAAGTCATGTTATTAAGAAAGAGGTAAGTATGTAAATTTTCAGATGAGTGGTTGTCCTGAAAGGCACAGGGATATGAAATCTCACATTTCTATCAGTCCTGATGAAGCCTCTAGTGGAGTATTGTGCTCAGGCATTATGCTTTGGGAAAAAAGGATCTGTTGATAGTCATTGAGGCTGAAGAAGAAGAGAGAGAACAGGCATAAATCTTCAAATACATTAAAGATTTCTGCACACAGAAAGGACATTGTCTATTCTGTACACCCAGAACATACTGAACTTAATTTAAAGTGTATAAGGTTCAAGTGTGATGGCTGGGAAAACCACTTTATGCCAAGCATAATGAACTGCTAGAACAGATTGCTAGGATAGGTGACATTTCATTACTGAAAATTCTTCCAGGAAGAGCTAGAAAAAACCTCTTTGGTGAATTGCATAGGTATAGCAAATATTTTCTTGGGGCAAGAACATGGACTAATTACTCATGAAGCCCCTTTTAGACATACCTTCTATGACATTGTATTACTCTCAAACTGTGGCAGAGTATTGCAAATTAGTTGAGCTAAGTATAAGGCAGTAAAAATGAATATTTAGCTACCAATTTGGAATAAATGAATTTTCCTGAGGTTGACACTTTTGGCATTGTTAGCAATTAAATGAGTGCCTTGCATTTAATGTTTACCCTGTTTGTTTCCAAACTTGTTTTCTCACTGATTTCAGTGAGAAATACACTGTTACATCTACTCTTTCACAAGGCATGTAACTTGTCCTAAGATACAGATATCAATGAGAATGGAAGGCAGCTTAGAAAAGTTGCTTCTGCTTGCCACTTGTTTGGTAAGCTTTTACAGAATTGGGTGCTTTTTTTCCTCTAGAAAACACAGTTGGAATTTTTGGAGACTCAGGAGGAAGAGCCTAATGACTTGCAAGAGAGGATATATCTGAGGAAAAAAAGGGGAGAAAACAAACAAGTTAGAAAGTGCAGAGTAGGATTTTGCTTAAGAGGTGGACTTGATGATCCTTGTGGGTCCTTTCCAACTCAGAATATTCTGTGATTTAGAAAGAATCAAGAGTGTGGGGAAAATGTCTGGATCTGGAAAGCTGAGTTCCATACTTTCTAGGATCTGAGCTAATCTGTCATTCTTCAGCATTCTAGAATTCATCTGCTGTGGGCAGTATAAGAGCATATTTAGAAACATGTGGTTTGTTGGTAAGCACAAGACACATGCCACCAGTACAGCTTGGTACAATGCCAATCTCTGAACCTCAGAAACATTTGGGGTGAGATTTCATGTTAAGAGTATTACAGAAAGAGAACTCAAGTGCTTACTTTGCTGTTTGGGCTTTTTCTATTTTTATTTTCTTTTCAAACTTTTAACCATCTTGTAAGCTTCCTAAAAAAAAATCTTATCTGTGGAGATAATTAAGCCAAATTGCAATATTTCATTGCAAATATTTGGTAAAAAACTGGATAACTGCAAATGAACATGATGAACAGATTAAAAAGGTATTGAACAATGCAAAAATAAAAGTTCATTTTCCTGCTTGTTCATAATACCTTAATTTATATTGTAATAAGCAGAGGGATGAGGAGGAGGTTATAATTAAATAGTTAACAAAAATATGCTGGTTACTTTGGGAAAGCCTAAGTGGTCTAAAGAACTGAAGGAATGAATACAGACATTTTGGTCCTACTTTTCATGGGAGTCCATAAAGAGTTTTATTGTTCTATAGGGACAAGACTTTCAAAGATACTTATGGGTGACCTGGACATCCAAGTTATTTGAAAATTGTGCCCTGTCCCTTCCTCTTATCCTGATCCTAAGCAAACATCCTTTCAGGTGGGAGTACAGGGGATGGAAGCTTCTGTGAGAGCTTTAGACACACATGAATTAATTACTGTGTAATAACAAGTCCAACGTTGAAAACTGACATAACTAATAGCATGCAAGGAGGGGACAAATAAAGCTTTTCCCCAGAATTTGTTCATGAAGTGCTAATGGTAAAAGAAAAAAAAAATTATTAGGTTTGGGTTTTTTCCTTACATGTTCTTAGAAAGTCCAGAAACTACCTTTATATCTCAGAGATATGTGGAGAAGTTGAAATGTCTTGACCAATGTAAAGATCAGACCTATAGTAAATGGAAAGGTTCAGGTGGATTAAATTTATCAGTTTAATTTAAACCAAGCTAATTAAGCATAATCTTCAAAACAGACTCCTGACGGTGAATTTTGATCCTGAGGTGTGTACTTAGAACTGAAACTAAATATATCACTGATGTTTGTCTTTGGCTTCATAGTCAAAAAATGACAGTAATCTTCTAAGGTATGAATGAATCTCAGAGTCTTAAGCCTTACATATTTTTACAGAATCATGCAATCACTCAGGTTGGAAAAGATCCCCAACATCATCAAGTACGACCTTAAACCCAGCACTTGCAATCCACCACTAAACCACATCCCTAAGTGTCACATCTATGAGCTTTTTAAATATTTCCAGGGATGGTGACTGAACCACTTCCCTGGACAATGCTTGGCAACCCTTTCAGTGAAGAAATGTTATCCTAATATCCAATCTAAACCTTCCCTAGCACAACCTGAGATAATTTTCTCTTATCCTGTCACTTGTCACCTGGAATAAAAGGCTGACCTCACCTGGCTACACCCTCTTTAAGGGAGGTGTAGAGAGTGGTAAGGCCTGACCCAAACCTCCTTTTCTCCAGGCTAAACAACCCAAACTGCCTCAACTACTCCACATCAGGCTCATCTTTGTTTTCCATTCAGGGAATGTAGTTGCCCTACACCTGCTCAGGGAAGAGTTCTTACTTAAACAGTAAAGGAGGTCATTACTGTAGTAAGTGGTTTCCCCAGAGACACATGCAGGAATGTGATAACAACAGCTAGCTCTTACCCTGTAAGATGCAGGGGTTCTTTTAATTTTTCGAACTTCAAAAAGCCTTTAAATCCCTACTCCTAAATTGCTGAATACTGATTAAATGATGGCTCCTGTATACATTCTCATACTCCAGTCATTAAAATGGTATTTTAATGCCTGTGTATCTGAGATTAAGTGCAAAGTGAACAAAAAGTCATAGTGTTGAGGCTTCTAAAAGGATAAATATAAGATGAACTGTTTCATCCTTCCTTCCCTTTAGATAGAGGCTTCATTGAGAGAGGTAAAATATTTCTCAGTGTTGAACCAACCCAACATTCCAGATTCTTCTTCAGCTGTATGTTAGAAAAGGAACAATTTTACAAAAATTTCCGGGTTGTGCAAAGTGTGTGTATCTTTTCTTTTGTTCTTTAAGCACTTGTTTTATGTGAATGATGGAAAATCAGTTCAAAAAGAGATGTTGTCTTTTGTTCCAATGGGGCCCATAGTTACTTTTTGCTAATTTATTTTCTTAATAATGACCAAATCATGTTCACATTCATAAGCCTCCTCCCACAGCCCTACAGAAACTCCAGTGAGTGTCTGTGCTACTTTGCCTTCCATGTCACAGTTAGCAGTAGTTTGGGACTGTTCAAATATGGATTCAAAATGTGGAATTCGATGGCTGTCAGGTGCTGCTGCCTTACAGACATCCTCAGCCACCTTTTTCTCTATATGTTCTGCCCCACACCCATCCCAGTTATAATATTTTGAGTGAAATTTCAGAAATTACCTGAATTAAGCAAAATTTGGTGGCAAGAATAGGTGGCAAAGCACAACAGCTGTACTGTTTCCTACTGACTCTGAAAGGAGAACTTATTAAGCTGTTGTTTTAAGAGCAGCATCTGCATATGAGAGACCTTTATTTGGTCTGTTTTGGGATATTCACTGCACTGTAAATTCTGTTAAATAGAGTCGGGCGAAAGCTAAACTAATGTTTTTCATCAAATAATTATAACTTCTCTCCAGTGAGTTTTCCAGTCCATGGTGAAATTTCTATTTCTCTGCCCATCTGGTCTAGTATTTTTGGGAGGATTTTTGATATGTACCTTTTGCTGGTTTTCCATTTACTCTGGTGTGACTCAGATTCGAGCTTCCCTTTCTTGTGCTTTTGATACAGACAAAAAACACCTGTCAAGATATCTTTGTCATCCTCATGGAATTTCTTTTCACATGGTTTACTGAATGGTTTTTTTCTTGGGGAGATTTGTGGAATGATGAAGCTCTTTCCAGGTCATCTTTACATATTTGAAAGTGTGTTAAAGCAGCAGGAACAGAACGCTCTGTTTTACTGTGTGGGAGATTCCCAACATAATTAAAATGAAGTTTTATGTGATTACACATAAAATAAATGACTTTATTAAGTTCAAATAGTTTATGATTACCAATGATCCCTAAAATGAATTATTTTACAGTTGGCAAAAATTCTAGTAGAAATTATGACACAGAATATAGTTTTGGTTAAATAATTCATCAACTGTAATTTCTTATTCATTAATAGATGCTGGAGTATTCTCACGGTTAATATACAGATTTTACTGGTGTATTTCTGCCGTGTGTGATACTTTTTGTTTAAAGAAAATGTTACTCTGTTAAACAGGATTTTCCCAAAGAGTGGAGTACCATTAAGAATAGAGCTGTGTTGGTAAAGCACAAAGTCACTCCAGGCGTCTGGCATCACAGTTAATCAGAAGAAAATGCACTTTGCTTGATGTATGTTGAATTGTGGGATCGTTTTTTTCTCTGTTTTTCTTAATAAGAACATAATTAGTGACAAGTGTTGCTACCTGTTCTTCATGGGTAAGCAGAAGGGATCCAGACAAAGATATAAAATGGAGGGTCCCTTTCAGTTTGATGTTGAAAATCCATATGTTCATCTCAGAAATGTGATGACGAATCTCAGAAAAACATATTTACTTGTAACCTTTCAGTATAAAAGTTAATGATATTTCAATGTACAAGTTAAAATATTTGTGAATTGGGTCTTTTGGGGTTTTGTTAAGTTTGTGGGGTTTTTTTTTCATTGGATTTGTTTTGAGGGATTGTTTTGGAGGGTTTTTGTTTTACTGATCTTTTGGGGGGTTTTATTGTTTGTTGGTTTAGGGATTTTTTGTTTTCTAGATGCTGGTATAATTCTAGTGCCATGAAATTCAGGTGTCTTGTTTCTCTTCCAGTGTTGCATATGTTCACTGAAAAAATATCTTAAAATTAAGAACACTTGCTCATGTTCTTTTACACAGCATAATGTGCTCTTGAATAGCGTAGCCTAAAGCAGACTATTTAGTGGATCTTTTTTAAAACATCATGAGGGGACTTTGTTAACATTTATACAACTTTAAGAAGAAGTGCTTTAATAAGTTAAAGAATACAAGAATATAAACTGACTTCTTTTTATGCAGCTTTTCTTTTATGGTTTGAATATAGAGTCCTTTTTGCCATAATTCTCTCAGCTTTTCTTATATTGAATCAAATATGCAGGATCTATAAATTTCACTGACAGGTTAAGTAAGCTCAATATACCCTACAACCACTTTGAGTGTTCCTTCCCTCTTCCAGGCAAGTCAAGAACATGAGATGCTGCAAAAAGAAATGTTTCTAATGCAGGAATCTATCTACAGAACTATTTGAAGTATCTATTCCAGGCTGCAAGCACATGAAACAATGTTGAAAAGAAGTGCAGTTGCTCAAGAAAGTGTGGGATATTCATGTTTATATTAATGTAAGATTTTTCTAAAAATTACTTATAAATTTAGAGTACCTTTGAAAGTCATATTTTTAATTTGATCCTAGAAGCGCTAAAGTTTGATTTAAAAAAAAAAAAAAATTGAAGATTTTGCTATTCCTTTTGTTTTTGAAATTATAGTTGCTATGTTTTAGGATACCCAGAGTAAAAATATCTCTGTTCCCAAGTCAATCAATTTCAAGATAGTCCCAAAGAAAAACAAACTTTTTAGTTTTCTTTAGAGCTTTTTAATGCCAATAATGTCCTTGATTATTTAAAATATATGAGTAAAAATTCAGAAATCCATAAAAATCCAATTCAGATTGTACATTAGAAAGCTCTACACATCTAGGAGCAGGAGTCCAGAAAAGTCAGAGTATGGACCTGTATGGGAAATCAGTCTTGCAGAGTTCTCCCTCAAGATGCTGCCTTTCATAGACAAGGTTAAAATTATGTGTACAAGATCTTCTTTCTGTAATTTTGTTTGTAGCACCCCCAGGAGGAGTTGCAGGGCAGCTTCCCCAGAGCTCCCAGGTGCACCTGTCTGCTCCCTGTGGATACAGCCATGTGTTTAACAGCACAACACAGTTGTGCGTGCATGTTTTTATCAGATGCTGAAGCATGAAACTGATAAAATGCTTGGCTTTTAAGTTTAATTTGGAGAAGATGGATTATTATGTGAGCTTGCTAAGTAATGGTGGTGTAGGAAAAAATTAAGGCCCACGAGCTATTGCTGTAGGATGGGCTTTCCCCTGCATCCATTTATCTGTTTTGTAGCAGAAGCTTGTTCTTTACCAAATGTTGTTGATGCTTTTATCTGTACTTTCTGTTTCAGAGCAGCATTGATGATTGGGCTAAAACCCAGTGGAGAGAGATTAATGTGGAACAGATGGAAGTGCAGCTCAGAAGGTTTGCCAAGGCAGGTTCCACAGCCATCTATTTCTGCAATTTATCTGTTTCAGTGCCACCCCTTCCTCACTCTTCCCACCCACTTGGATGTTTCGGTGGGTTCATTACTCATCTCCAAGCTGAATGTTCTGGAACATGCTTTGTTTTGGGGGCTTTCCTTTAAAACTTTATTTTTCTGAATGAGTTTCCAGCCCCTGTGGAGTTGCATGTAAAACCATGCTGTCGCCTCTCTGAGTAGAGGCAGTATGTGAAATTAAACAGAGGGTGGGGGCTTGTGACAGACCCCTCCAGACAACAATCATTTTTACAGGTGGAATTTGCAGGGGTTCATCTGCTCTGCTCACAGACATAGCTCCAGAGCTGCAGGGAAAGCATTCTTTTTTAAAGGAAGGGCACTTCCTTTGCTCGAAGTATCTTCAACCTTGCATTGACAGTAACCCTGCAGAAGAAAATTCCAATGGGACAAGAGAAATATGGAGTAAAAATAGCAACAAAGACTCCCCAGACTGTCTGCAGGACACTAGAGATGTGGCTCACAGACAGTACAGTGGTTGAATATATAGTCTTTAATCTAACAGGTATAAAGTTTCTTCTTGTTTACACATTTCTTTAATTGAAAAATTATCTTTATTGCATGCCCAATTATTAGTTTTTTAAGAGAAAGATCAGACTTCATAGCAAATATCTTCTCCTAAATTGCTTCAAAACTGTGGACTCCACCTAGCCAATTCTGATTCTCTTTTTTTTGGCCTCAAAATAAATCACAGTGGTTTTGGTTTGTATCCTATAATATGGATCAGTTGTTGGTTTTCAAAATTTGAATAAAATTATTTTAAAGCATTAAAAAAAAAATTCCAAATTTTTTTGTCATTTTTAAAATTAAAAAATCTGTAAAGCTGAAAACATAGAAGAGAGTGCAAGAGAATGTCTTTTTTTTTTTTCAATATACTAATAAATTATTGCATACAGCTTTAATAAAAGCACATTTAAACTTCATTTTAATGCAGGAAACTCCTAAACAGGATTACCACAAAATTGTGATTTCTTTTTTTTTAACAAAAAGAAAACGAAAAATAAAAATTGACTGGACTGTCATCTTTTCAAATCATATATATCCTACCAAATAGTAACTAAATATTGCAAATATCCTCATCACTCCCCAAGGTTTCTAGTCTGCAAATACTGAGCCTGTATCTCACATCAACTTCAAAGGCAGCTGTGCAAATAAACATAGGTTTAGTGTTATGAAGTACAAAACACCACAGTACAAGACAAAGCAAACGAAAAAAAGCCAGTAACAGCATCAAGAAATATTTCTGCTAGGCTGATCAAGTCCACACTTTTGGTGTAAATCTGAAAGTATATCTGTTATCTAGAATGCATATAACTATATTTAATCGTATTTTTTAGTTAGATTCCATTTAAACATTTTGTTATATGCTTATGTCTGACTACTCTTGTTCATGGGCTTATTTGGCTCCCTGCTGTCTCTTTTCTTTACAGGCCAGTCTTTTAGGAGCAGGAGATACTACTTTGTCAGACCTTCTGGGACTCCAGCTTCATAAAGGCAGAAGATGAAGTCCAAATTGTAACTGTCAACGCTGTGCAAGAGTTGATTACTGATAAGGTGAGAGATGTACTTTTTTTTTTTTTCTGTATTTCATTTGTTTAGGTTTTGTTGCAAGAAATTAATGATAGAACTGAATATTTTCATGTGACTTATCTAGGTATCAAAACTCACAGCCTAGCAAAATGAACTTCTTGTCTGTGGTATATTTTACCATCACTGTGAATTACATATAATTTAATTAAAGTTCTCAATTCAAAGTATGAAATGTGATCTATACAGACAGATGTTATTCTTGCTTGTATTATTCTTAGATTTTGGAAGAAATGAGCCAAACATGGACTGACATGGAATTTTTCCACCAAGAGCATAAGAGAATAGAAATTCCTTTATTAAAGTCCAACGAACAGCTGCTTGAAACTTTATGTGACAATCAAATAAGCATTTAATTAATAGCAATATTATTATTGTATCAATACTATTCATTCCCTTGATACACTTGGTTAGTTAAAACTTTTTTTTCCTGAATCTTTATTGTAGATTTATATTTTTTGCCAGATATTAATACTTGGAATTTACATGTATTCTAAGTAACTATATATATCCTAAAAAATTCTTGTCTTCAAGTAGGATTTAAAAAACCCCAGCTTTCTCAACAATTTTTTAAAAATCCTTTAATAATATGCTGGTAATTTTCAGTGTTTAAAGATGTCTTCTCTTGTGATATACAGTAATAACAATTACAGGAGAATTTGTTAAGCTGTTGTTAGCTTTAGTTCCTCTGTTTGATAAATTATTTTCATTAGTGCAGTTTTTTCTGGCTTTTTTGAATTTGTTTTACTAGTTTCAGATGCAAATGATTCTGAAAAGTAAATATGTGGTATATTTCATTGAACAAGTGAAAGGCTGGCAAAGTAAATTGAATGTGGCAGATTCTATCATTCCCATTTGGATGGAATTTCAACACGTGGTATCTTTATCACAGTAATTATCTGCCTTGTTTTCCTTTCACACAGGCTGGCAGTTGCTGGTTTCACAATTTGAGACAAAGATCTGCAAATCATTCCTTCACCTGTCTTTTAAAATCTTCTTTTATTTACTCTCTGTTAGCTTTTTAACCTCCTGGGGGCACATGGAGATACAATACTGCTGAGATTCAGAAATCTTTTCTGCCAACTCCATCCCATTTAGGAAAGTAGTGGTTGAAATACAAGTTCATTGTCTGTTATTTATTAATGGTCAAAGGTAACTACAGCAATCAACATAAACACTTGAACTGACACAAAACATTGTGCCTTAACTGTTCACTGTGACCAAAAAAAGTCACTGAACCCTTGCATAGTAAAGATGATAATTTTGTGGTGTCAATGTACCTGTAATTCAATACACAGATGCCAGGGAAAGATCTCATCATGTACAATTCTGAAAAGTTAATATAGGATAATGTTCTACAGGGAGCTTCTGTGCTTGTGATTTCACATATATTTCTAATTGGTTAAATCTGTGATTTAGAAAAGTTGACAGCAGCATGTGTCATTATATGCCAAAAAAAGTATTATTTTTGTACAAGCTGAGAACCCTGTTAAGAGCAATGAAATAATTTGTGGGGTTTAACATGCATAAGTTTCTTCATGGTGCATATTGAAAAAGGTGTTGAGCTCATGTGAGCAGAAATAATCTAAACTAATAATTCTGTTAAAATCTGACATTTTTGTCTGGGTAGAAGAGTTTTAATAGTATCATTAGTGATATTTGCAGTTCTCTCTGTTCATTTTACTTTCCTTTTATATTCAAACTTAACACTGTAATATAGGTGTTTGTGGCTTTAATTATTTTTCTTTTTCCATCTAAGATATAGAACTTAAAACAAGCTGATTAGGCATATTCTTCCAGCTCTTTTTCCCATGGTTTTCTTGTCCCAGTTTAGTAAACTATAAGAAGTAGAAAGAAAAGTAAATAAATTTGAGAGTTGAAATAGCTCCCTTTCTTTCTTCTCTTTCAGGAGTTGGTGACTGACATAAAAAATAAAAAAAATGTGATGGAAGCTACAAGAAAGCCAAAGGTGTATGGAAGCTTTGAAGCTCTGCAGCACAGGTAGAACTTCCAGTATGATTGCAAACAGTTCTAAAGTGTAGTTCTGCAACAATCAGGAAATGAGAGCTGTCAGATTGTTTCCTTTTTGTACAGGTGCGAGATGATCTGATGATACTTTTGTCATTTCTGTTTGACATACTGGATTTGTGCTGCTTTTGATATGGCAAATTAAACTTGAGGCACTGGTTCATCATCAGGGATGGCATGATGTCAAAATTGTCAAAGGTCTTAAAAATAGGTTCTGTTTGGGTCAAATTCACTTTCTCCCTATCCACCCTCTGGGAGCTGGGAGTCCTTCTTTCACACTTGCAACAGGATGTAGTGGGTTCCATGCAACCAAAGTCCTCCTTCCACACACTCGAAGGAATGCCTTGAATTTCCCACTGCCATTCACTCTTCCTGGCTGTAGAGGCAGCAATGTTTGGAGTCACAACCTGTTCCTTCTCACAGGAAAATGTTGCAATAGGAAGTTAAACCCCAAACACAAACCTGTTTCTTGAGATGTCACTTTTGTCCTGAGAGATACCAAGTTAATAGCTGAAGTGCTTCAGCCAGCACGAATAAATAAGGCTTCTTTTTCTTTCCAGATAGGCATATAGTTGAGAATTTTGATCATTAATACTTTTTGTGTCAATACTTATGTGTGTTTTCATGTTTTTAACTCTTTGTACATCAATAATAATATGTTCATCTTTTTAAAAAGTGATTACTTTTCTCCCTCACTCAGCTGATTCTTATCTACTTCTTTGTTTGTTGTTTTGGTAGTTTTCTTTCTAAATTTATCTGCGAGCAACTGCCCTGTTGAGTTAGAAATTGTTTTCTTCTCCCTTACTTGCTAAGGCTGGGCTCTTTGAAAGGTTGAAGAGGAGTTTCCCCCTGGCCAGCTTTAATTTTTGAGGGACTTCTCTAGCACAATTCCATTCTCCTGGTTTCCTTGGTCTGAATGAATGAAAGATCATATTCCCTTTCATTTTCTGGAAAGGAAACATGAAAGGTTTGCCACCCTCTCTGTTCCTTGCAGCTGTGTTCATTATTCTTATTTTAAATGAAAAGTGTGTTGTGTTGTTCTGTTTTAATATTTGGTTTGATTTCTACATTATCTGGGAGGGAATTCTTGGCTTTAAGGTGATTAAAGGCATGTGTCATTAAAACCTCTGCATCTTTCTCAGACACTCTCTTTGTGAAAAAGCTTTGGCTGTATACTTAGAAAGCAAGCACATACTTTTTCCTCTCTTCTATTTTGGTTTTTCAGCAGACTTGCTAGACATCCTTTAAAAAGGAACACAGCCAAAACAGCTGAGCCTCTTTGTGTATTAATGTAATTCATTTTCCCTACAGAAAGGGGATTTTTCCAGCGAACCCTGTGAGCTGATAATATCATTGAACCACACCTTTGCTTCTGAGCATTAATTTACTTTGTAAATAGGAACATTATGCCTAAGGAAGGTAGTAAATATTTTTTTTCCCCCAGCTAAGACAAGTACAAGGAGTTCAGCAAGAAGAGATGAGAGGCCTGTTACAAATCCTCATCTGTCTTTGCTGGAAACTTAGCCACGTGGAAGTTGCATTTATTTGGATTTTTGGGTTGTAGGTTTGCAGGAATTAGAAGTGGAAAAGGTCGATGAGATCATCAAGTCTATTCTTCTTCTAGCACAGATTGTTCAAATTTCAGGCAAGCAGTGCATAGGGATGATAAGAAAGACTGAAAGATCTATGGTGTCTGCTAGGCTGCTGCTGACTGAGCTGCTGACCCTTGCACAAGGAATATTTTTGTGGCCATCCTTCTGTGTTCCTCCCTTGAACAATAATCTGCTGGGTTTTGTGACACCAACCTGTATGAAAGCACAGGCACGTTGATGTATTTCAGAAGCTTCCTACTATGTTATCTACGTGCCAGATGAGACTCCTGGCCTCGGTTACTTCCAGCCACAGCCATCAATTCTCTGAGTGCTGCCGTTTTTAGTGTGCCTCAGGACAAACCTTTTCTTTGAAGGGCCGTGAGTTTTAACAGAAGAACTGATGCTTTCTGAGATGATGAAGGCTTGAACATGGAGCCTTTTCAAGCATGATGGTAGGTTCTCACAGATTCTCCACATAACTAAATCTCAGTGATTTGTTTCATCCATATGTAAGGCAAGCAAACAATCCTTCTGTTCTAGGTGTCAGGCACAGAACATGCTGGTGTGCAGACAGTGACCTTCAAATTCCATGGTCTTTGGAAAGATGTGAAGCTATAAAGGCATTTAGATCTTAATAAGCAATTTGTAAAACAAGCATTAGCCATAAGTAACAACATAAGCATTAGCTATAACTAATAATATTAATTATGGCATTAGCCATAAATAATAACAATTTTTAGATTTCACAGGTTTTTTTGTCCTTTGGTCTCTTCTGACAATTGACAGGAGAGTAATTAACTCCATTCACTGATTTATCATTTTGGCCCAGCTTTTCCCATAAAAACCTTGTGTGTAGTAATCATGCAACAGTCAGAGAGTCATCCACTGTAACAGAGGCATGCATTGGTGTGATTGACACAAATCTAATGTAAATGGTTTCCTTATACATCTGGTACTTTTGGATACAAATAGCACACCATCTTACCAAACTTTTTGACAATGTTGCTGATCTTTTATTTCAAGAGAATACAGAGGAATATATAAATATTGCCCTTGGGATGTACAGCAGAGAAAAGAAATATGTTCTGTTGCATGACAAATTTAGATCTAATGGTCAGATATATTGAGTTGTATGAAATGTTCTTCATGGATTTTGCCCTCTTTGGGACATAGATTAAATAGACACTTTCAATTGCATGAAATGTTAATTTCATAATGTTTAATTATATAAGTTTGGAAAAAATAATAAATAATAATAAACCCAGAACATTTTTTTTTACCCAATTCTGTGTAATTTACCAATAATTTAATAAATTGTCTATCTTCCTCTTGTACATACAGTGTTTTTTAAAAGAAGTGTAGAGAGTTTACTGTTTGGAAGTAATGAAAATGAAAAACAAATACTAAATGTCACAGAACTGACCAAGGCTGTGGTTGTGATGCCTTAAGAGGCCACCTAAAAAGAGAGACTAGACAGGAGTAAGGGAATAAATGTGGGTATTTATTTGAAAGGCCTTCAAAGGCACCCCTGGGGAGCCAGAGGCTGCTGCCAAACTGGACCCCAAGATGGACAACAGGTCATGAGTTCTTCACACCTTTATAGGTTTTGTTCATTTGCATCTCAGGGTTAATTCTCCAATTAAAGCTTCAGTTTAATGATGTAATTCCCCTCAGCTTGCCCCCCTTTCAGAGGCTTTTAGTTTACACTTTTTGGGCCTAGGATAGTCTGGGTGTTATTTAAGAGCAGGTCTGGAGAGGTTTTGTTATGGCTACTCAGCATGAAAGAGCAGAAATTACCAGGCTACAAGAAACCTCAGAGTTACACACTAGGCAGTACAGGATTTTGAAAAATATAAAACTTAAAACCTAAGGCATCAATTGAGTGTTACATTTCTCATACTTCCTCTCTTCTTCTTCTCCTTTTACTTCATCTTCTGTTATAGTTTCAGATGCCCTTCTGTCTCATCCTTTAGCACTCACCTCTCCAAACCCGCAGCGCTCTCACGCATCCCCTATCAGCTGAACAGGGTTTCAGCTGGTTCTGAGCCTCATGTTTGCCAACTGGCCAGCCAGTATGTGTGCTAACTGGGTAGTGGTAGGCCAGAGAGAGCAGAGCAGCAACTTCTGAGACAATAACTTATTGTTCTCAGAACAGTGCTGAATGCATAAGCATTCCCATTGCGTAAAATCAACGTGGCTTGTGGTTCTAATGATTGATTGTGGCAGCAGAGGGGCCCTAGACTGAGTGGACAAATATATGCAGCTTGCCTCTTGGTTTCTCCAAGATATAGCTGTGTTTGAGTGCATAGAGACAGAAAAAGCTGTATTGTCTGGGCTTGCTCTGGGGCTGTGAACACAGAAAGTCCAGACTTTCATATTTGGAGCTCTAAGAGATTATGCCTGTCTTCAAGTCAAGTGGATTTGTAAAACAAAGCAATATCTGGTATCTCTTCCAGACCATACTGAAGGTACAGTGACGGAGAAAATGGAGGGAAAAATCCACTCTCATTTCAAGTTTGTAAAAAGTGCTGATGTAAAAAACAAAATCCTTTCCGAAGATTAATGAGATTAACTTCCTTTGTTTTTTAGTATAAAATGTACCTTTTATGTTATGTGCATAAATTTATGCATGCTTGGGGTTTTTTGCTTCAAAAGGTGGAGTCTTGGTTGCTTACCTTGAGGAAACTGCACAATCCAGGACATCTCTGCCCCAATGAGGCCGTACTGGCCTATGAAGAGAGAAAGGGAGAACACTGAGTTTTTGACAGTGTAGTCCAGGCTGAACTTAGTGCTTCACAAACCTGGTGGGTTTTAGATGCAGAAATGGCATCTGTTAGGCTGAATGAGGGCTTAGCATCAGCCCTGAAGGATTGCCACAAGAAGCAGGTGTGGATACCGCCTTTTTGTTTAATTCAGAGAAAATGAAGTGAGAAAATGGCCCCATAAAAAGCTGTGATTAGCATATTAAATAATTTTAATGCTGAGGTAAATAAACTGCTAATATCACCTGAAAAAAAGAAACATAGGTTTTTCTTCCATTTCTGCAACCTCATGAGCATTTTTATCACGTCTTAATTCCTGGGGTTTTGTGGGGTTATTCTGAGCTGCGACAAAAGCTAAAATTAAAGATACTGCCATGATGGTATTCTAAGAATGGAATACACATTCAGTATGTATACAAGTATTACACCCATATATTTGTGTAAGGAAGCCAAAACTTTGGGTTTGTTTATGTCAAACCAAGCAGTTTATGTCTATGTTTAGTTTTAGTCCCATTTCAGAAGGTTACCTTATACCATTTGATTTTTGCATTGTCCTTTTTTACCTCAAACTTATCCTGAATGTTTTTGTCCTGCTGTGAGTACTCTTTCTCTTTGTGAAAACTTTCAGTAGTTTTGGGGTTTTTTTCCAACTTATCTGCTGAAGGGAAATACAAAATAGCAAAGAGACATTAAAGGGGTCATGAATATCTGACAGAAGTGTCTAAACTTTCCCTGTAATAGAAAAGGCATTATATCTTTGTATTGATATTTCCATATATTTTTATATTTTCCTCCATAGAATTACATGCAGTAGCTGAGATTGGGGTTTTCCCCCCGTTAATATGAAACCTGAGTATTTCCATAGTCACTTCATATTGCATAACTCTGTATAGTCATTTATATAATATTTTGTAATCATCCCCTTCTTGCTTTGTCTATTTTTAAAATGTCTCTGATCTTTACTAAGGACTATTTTTAGTTTGCCAATAAATGTTCTCGTACAATTAGTACAATTTTTGCAAAGTCTGGTACATATCTCTATGGAGATGATAGCCACAGAATTTTCAATTCCATTTCATATGCATCTTCTTATCCATCCATTCCTCCTATCCTGCCTAGCTGACCATCTGCAGCATTTGTGCTCACCTGGATTGCCATTGTTTTGGAGATGATTCAAATTCTTGTTTAAACCAGGATTTCTTCTGGCATCTCATGTTTAATACCAGAAAATTTGTACTTACAGGCCAGTTTTTTATGGTGATTTAGTTCATGATGTAGGCAGAACTAATTTCTAGCAGTAATAATGGTAGATGGCATTGGAAGCCATCTGGTTTTAGAGGGTTCCCTGAATCTTTTCAGGTCACTGAGCTAAATGCTCAGTATTACCATGCTGCTTGGAGAACTTTCCTCAGGTGATCAAGAAAAAATCATGGCCTTTTGCACTAAGATGTTCATGCCAGAGATGTGTCAGCAAGTTTTTAAGCCCAGAAGGTGCATGTTTGAATCAGCTATATTTTGTATACACAGTTTGTTCTGCCTTCAGTAACTCTCAGCATGTTTTGTTGTCCTTTCTGAGGCATGTTCCTCTCCAAACAAGTCACTCCTCTTCTTATGGTGACTTTTTATAAGTGCATACAACAGAGATTTTGAATGTTTATTTAAACCAAAGTGCTCACTCTGTGTGTAACTTTTGTTCAGGTGAAAATTAAGGTGGTGGCACATGCAGGTGGTTTGAAAGAGCAAAATGCTTCACCAGATTGGGATTGAAATAGGAAAGAATTCTTATTTTCCCCCTGACCTCCTGAGCCTCAGAAATAAAATGGGCTTTTAAGATGGCATTAAGATAAGAAAAAAAGGCTTGAGGAGTAAAATGAAACTCATTGTGGCCAAAGTAATGTCAGCTCTCATGCAAAGACTTCATTGTTTGTATGGAAAGGCCTTGGCTTGATAAGAGACAATGTGTTCTGCTGTAATAGCTCTATTAAAATTATCTTCTGTTACACTTGCTTCTGTATAAAAGCTCTAATGCCTCGAGGTGCATCTAATCCTTTATAACAGGTTGCAGTAGTTATTGGCCATGAGTGGCTAGGAATGAGCAGTGAGACCTACTGATGACAGCTGCAGCTTTGTGATGGGTGGCACTTCTACCTCCTGACTAGCTCCTACCTGGCATCATGACTCTTTGATGGCTCTTAGGTCTCCAGATGCTTGGCTGTCACAGCTATGCCATAGCTGGGATCATGTCCAGAAACACTGTTTTGCCAACATTTGTGATGCTCACTTTCAGTGCTTTTATGAGTACTTGGAAAATACTCCTTGGCAAGATAACCTTCGACTGATGGGTAACGACTGCTACAAATAACAGTGCCTGCTTTATCTGTTTCAGTGAATGAAAAGTTAAATGTTTCTTAGAAGTTCGGAGTTCTTTCCTTCCTCATATGTATATTATAAGGTTATCAATATATTTGAGCATGTATGTGCATGTACATATGCATACTTAAGAAACTGTATGATTTTAATGGCCATTACATTTACAATAACAAATATTTTTTGCATACCTTAATCAATATATTCATTGTCTAGTCTGAAGGAGGATATGAGCAGATCTCCAAAGTTGATCAGGAGTTTTCAGCAAAGTTTTTTTGTTCATTTGTTGAAGTCCAAACCAGTATTTTTTTCATACCACATGTAGTGAAACTTTTCTTTTCTGGAAATGTTTGGGCTCCAATATAGAATTTCTTGTTAAAATAAGTGATACAAAAGATACCCAGGCAGCCTGGCTGGCTTGATGCTTACAACCCTCAGCTATGGGGGGCAAATTCTGGGGCTCAAGTCTTTGAAATAGGCAAAGCAGCAACTACAGCCTCCTGTTTTCTGTCCTATGTGATCACTGATAGAATAGTCCTTCTTGATAAAAAATGATGTGGTTAGTTTTCTTTTCTAAAATAAGCACTTTCCAAGTAGTACCACACTGTGATTTTACACGAACATGGAAGAGATACATTTGTGGTTAGGACTTTAAAATATAATGAGAAAGTGGACTTAGGAAAAATCATCCATGAAACATAAGAATTATAGAAAAGGCCCTGATGCTGTAGAAGTTCATGGCAATGCAAACAATCCCTTTTCTTATGTTAAGGTGTTACATTATTCTAACCCAGGCTCTCCACCTAGCAGTGAGTGGTGCTCCTGCAGGACCAGCTGGCACAGATAAGACAGAGACCATGGAAGGTTTAGGCTGCACCCTTGGCATGATGCTGTAAATTTTCAGCTCTTCAGAACACATGGATGATGAGGTGAGATATTCTGTCTGTTGAGCAGTATGGAGATTGTTGTTTAGCTTCTTTTTCATGTGAATTGTATTGGAAACTGTTGCTTTCAATGAAACAATGTTAAATCTTTCATGTTTAATTGTAGCCTGTAGGGAATATCTATAAATTTTTGGTCCAGACAAGAGCCTGGGGGGTGCTTTGATGAATTCAATCGTCTCTTGGTAGGGGTCTAGTCAGTGGTGGCAGTAGAATTAAAGACCATCCACAATAAAATTAGGAACAAAGAGAAGAAGTGAGTATATTAAGAGTGTTTCTTTTTCCTTTGCAGGCTATAAATATTGAACCAGTAATATCTTCCTCCAAAGTTCTTCTGAAACTATTTGTAAATGAGGCAGTAGTTGGTAGCACAAAATCATCTGTGTCATGTACTACCCAAAAATATGCTTCTCTTCAAAATGTAGCAATAAATGTGAGTAGAACCCTGGGCATACCAGATTACAATTAGTTTGCTGTTGAAACCAGTTCAAGTCTCCCCACATGAGATCATGGCATCCTGTGGGTGAGAAATGTGGAGGGATTCAACTTTGCAACAAGTCTCACTGCTTCCAGGACTTTGCAATGCTTTTGAGACATGCCTTGTGTTTCCACTGTCCTATGTTCTCCTTTCTCTGATTTTGATTTTTTTTTTAACCTCTCTATTGTCTCTTGACCTTTTTAAACCCTCTGCATCCCTACCAGTCTCTTTTCTTCTGTGTTTCTTCTGTGTTTCAAAAGATGATCCTGCTATAGACATGCTTCAGCCACATGCACTCTTTGTGGCTCTACCAGTCCAGTCTTTTCCTTGTGAATTCAATGCCAGACAGATTACGAAAAGCTGATGCCTGCTGGTGAAATACTTCTGTTTGCTAAGGTCTAGTAAGTTTTCCTTTTTTGTAATCTTTCTTTTAGCACTTATTTGTGTTATTTTTCTTTTAACAGATTCGTATTTCTTGGTGAAAATATTAGACTGAAGTCCAGAGTTGGAATATTTATTACTATGATCCCTGGATGTGCAGGTCAGACAGAACCTCAGGTTCCCCATTCATACTTAAATATGAGAAAATTAAAACTTGTCATTTATTTCAGCAGTATATTTCTGAATAGGGAGCAAAAGAAATATTAGTATTTTTCAGTAGTAAGAAAGAGCTCTGAGGAACAAATTTGCTACTTTGTATCTGGCCTGAACAGAGAATTCAAGATCTCCTCTTTGCTAGTATGTAACTTAAATAATGATTTTAAATAAGGGCATTGTTTAGCAATAGCATTATTACTTCATGTTACTTTAAAAATGAGATTTAATGAAATTTCTCTATGCCATTAAAATGTTGTCGTGAAAGTTTGTTTGAGCAGTTATATTTAGGAAAAAACAGTAGAAATTCTAAAGGCAACTAAGCCTTTATCTAAAAGCACTAAAGCTCTCCAAATATAATCTAAGTGCTTTAAAAAAGGATGGCAGTTTCAGCTGTGGTTGTGTTGCACTTGACTTCCAGACCCTGTACAGCTGCTGGCTGTGCCTCCAGGGATGGGGCAAGAGACACCACTGCAGCCTGAGCCTGCTCTGAGTTTGGGCAGTACCTGCCTCTGTTTCTCAGATGCCTCTTTTGTGCAGCAGTGTTATGGAATACTAACAATCACCAGTGCCTAATTAGCTCATTTTGCTTTGAACTAGGGTCCTTGTCAGCTTTGATTGACAACCTTAATTGTGACTCTCTTGAGCTCTGTTTTTAAAAATGTTTGCACACATCAGACATTTGATTTAACTGACTTATTCTTACCATGCTTACATTCTAATCTGTGTGTTTGGATTATGGGGTTTGTTTTCTTCCCTAGAACCTGTGCTGTGGTCATTCCTGACACTGGACTGGTCTCTGAAATGATGTTGGCTGCTGGAGGGTTTATGGATCCATATCTGTCAGCCAGAAAGTTCATCACCTTGTAACCTCTCTGCAGGGAGCTGCTCCCTGAACAGGGGAGGGTTCTTTGGGCTTCTGGATTTAATCCATATCCACCCACACACACTCCATACCAGTGCAGCTGAATATTGTATAATAGGAGGGATTTATGCATATTGTCTTGTCTTGTATTTTAAAGGCACTTTAAATCACAGGTCCATCCTTGATAAATTATCAGACATGAACTTGGAAAAAAGTGTCCTTTCTTCTTACCTTGGGATGTTTGTAATGTGAGTTTTGCATTAAATAATTGTATATCACCACTTCATACCTGGAATGACTGACCACATTGTTCTGCTGTCTAACTTCCATGTAAATAACTACATTTTAGAGAAGAGAATAACAGAGTAGAAATTATTTTGAAAAATAGACACCACATTGTAACTGAACGAACATTTCTTCAAACTTTCCCCAGTAAATACAGTGGACAACTGCTTAAAAAAAAAGGGAGAGAAAAAGCATTTCTAAATAATTTAATTATTATACTAGAAACTGTATTCAGAAAACTGTATTCAGAAATATTATCTTAAAAATGTAAAACTTAGAAGTTATATGACTTCCTCCCTCTATGTACGCTGTTTGAATAATTTCTGACTTTATAATTTTTCACAAGACATTTTTAATATTCATTTTTATCAGTGGAATAAGAACTCAGAGAACACTTGAGCCTTAAGCCTCAAGCTTTGAGTAAACTCAAATAGCAGGCAGGGCCATTATGAAATAAAAAACAGCTTTATTTTCAGGCCTGCATAATTTTGAAATGATTCCTAAATATCCTGATGATTTCCTGACACATTCTTGCAATTTTCTAGAGATAATGAAATTAAACCATGCATATCTAAAGATAATTAATATTGTTTGCTTCACTAGAACAAGGGTTCCTTGAGTCTAATGATTACTTTGTCCCAGAGGCATATTCTTAATTGAGAAAAGTAATTTATACCATTGTTTGCCACTTCAGTATTAATCCTAGTAACAATAATGATATTAACATTAGTGTTTGAAGCAAAATCTAGAATGTTCTTGTTTGTTTACTTTTCAACTCTCAGTTTATTTTTAGTGTCAATGGGAGAAATCAAATACCTCTGAGAAAAAATTCTGGTCTTCTGCATAAAATATACAGTAGCTCAGAGAGTTCTCAGAGTATTTGTCCCGTGCTGGGAATTTTAGACATTTGAATATACCTTTGGGGCACTAGGATCCTAGCCTATGGAAACTGCTGCATGACAGGATTATCAGGGCTTTACAGTCCTTATCTTGTGAATCATGGGACTTCTGGTCCCATCATCCAATGACAAATAAAGTCCTTTTACACTGGACAATCCACAAACCAAACTACTTTTAAGATGCATATCCTGCTCTTTAACAACCTTTCAGACAGCAAAACAACAATTTTTTTTTAAAAAACACCTTGCCTAAATCTAACCAAAATCTTATTAAGTACAGTATGTCCCTTAATTTCCTGGTTTCATTATAAACTCTGTTTAACTTCTTTGTCTAGATGTACCATTTCTAAAATATGGAGACTCCTTTTCACTGCAGAGAAATGGCATCTTTATTGCCTCAGAATTTTTCTTTTCTTGCTTATCACGCACTGCCCTGAATTTGAAAATTAGTTTTTTATTATTATTATTATTCTTTGTGATGTATTTAGTGCATTTGCTTCACCCTTACAGAGTTACCAGTATCATGGAAGAGGATAGAGCCATGGCATCTGTCAACTTAAAATGATATATTTGTAAGTTGTGAGTTTGCTTCCAGTTTTGTTGTTGTTTTGGGTAGTTGGTTGTTTTTTGTTTGTTGGTTTGAGGTTTTTTTGGGAGGAGTGGGGCTGGAATTGATAATACTTATAGGCTACACTTATATTGAATTTGAGGAGTGGCTGCAGAATATGATTTGAAACTTAATCCAGCTGGTAGCCAGTTAAGAATCGGGAGCCAAATGGTGGAATATAGAAGATTAAGTAGATATACAGATATATATATATATTTCACCCTTTTATTTTTTTTAATCAACCTTTACCACTGACCGAAAGCCGCTGAAAGACTACAGGTGAATAAAAACATCTTGTTTTACTCTGTGTGTAAAATGATTGTTTTCTTCATCAACATTACCAGTTAGGGATTTTTGTGTGCTAACATGACTAGTTAAAATGTTTTTGTAGGGTTTTTATGACTGGGCACTTCATGCCGTCAAGTGTTTTCATAATTGCTGGGTCCCTGAAACAAGGAGACAAGAACAGACCTGAGGACTGGGTAAAATCTGTTCCTGGTGTTTTGCCTTTGAGTAAAAACAGAATCCAAAACAAAAAAAGGATTTAATTCTCTTGTGATGTATTGTTTACCGTCCCTTTCTATGTGCTTTTGTGAGTCTTAAGAGACTTCAATTTGCATAAAATAGTGACAGATGATATCCCAATTTTCACAGGCCTGATCAGTGACCTGTTTCCAGCTCTGGATGTTCCGAGGATGAGGAACCTACAATTTGCGCAGATGGTTAAACAATCTACCCCGGAGCTGTATTTGCAGTCAGAAGAGAACCTTATTCTCAAAGTAAAAGAATTCATTGTCTTTAATTACTCCCCTTAAGATTTTTGGTCAAAATAATTGCCAACGGGCTGGTTGTATTAGATACGAAGAATATTTTTGAGTATTTTACAGTATTGATAAAGTGTTTCTCAATAACTCAGTATTTCAAAGGCATTTCCTCATGGCAGTAATGTTCCTCAGTATGATAAATATGCCCACAAGGAAACATGTATCCTGTTCAGGAAAGCTGTGTACAGTGGCAGTCTAGAGTGAGGAAAGCGTTCGTTTGTGTAGAGTAACAAGAATTTCCACTTGGTAGCAAATTCATTGTTGGTGAGATATTTATAGTGAGGTAAGAAAAGTGAGGGAACAAAAACATATAAATAAGGAGGTGTGAATTTGGAATATGCACGGCTACATGTGACTTTTGCGTGCTCTGGCTTTTATGTATAATATAATGCACCTTGTGATATAAACATTAAAAACATGCAGTGCATATATGCATGCATGTACACTCACAAGAATTAGTTGCCCACAAGCTAAATTTAAGAACTAATTTAGTTTAATTTCAGACAGGGTGAAAAGGTGAAACACAGAAACACTGGTTAGCATACAGACCAAATAAAAAGTGCATCTATTCCCACCTTTCTTCAAGGAATATCCACATCTGCTGAATGTTCCTTACCTCTTTAGGGTGTGTTGCAAATAACCAAGCTGGTTGAATGAGACTGATCAGAAGATTTACAAAGGATTTTGTGCTCTTGTCTATCTTGCTCCATTATCCTGACAGAAGTGTGAAAGACAATAAGGTGTGCCTAGGGTATTGTGAACTATACAATCAGCCTTCTGTAGAGTATTTTCTTTCCTGCTAACTGGGTAAATCAGAAGAAAAGCACTGAGGATCATGACTTTGCTCCTGTTAGACTTTGGGAAATCAGAGTTAATACTCTTCACTAAAACAGAAATCCACAAGAAGCCAACCTATTTCCATTCTGTGACTCATACAACTATTTCTTTGGAAGCAATGAGTTTGTATTTTTCTGAATTATAGCTGGATAACCTATTGTGGAATTCACTCTGCTAAAAAAATGGCAAAATTGTGATAACTCTTCTGTATCCCTGGGTTTTCACAGTCCTGCTGGACTGTGTGGCTGTCTGGCAGAACAGGATTTGTTCTCACTTGCTGAGGTAACTACTTTCATTCCTTTGCACTAATTCTCTTACCATTTTCTGAGAGACAGTGTTGCTTGACGCAACACCAACTTCACTGAGGCAAATCTGCCAAGAAGGTACAAGTTTATTTTTTTCCTATTAAAGGGAATAAGAATGTAGAGGGGGGAAAACTTTTTGTGAATAATTGTGTCTCTGTGACAAGAACTACAACAGGAGAGGAAAGATGCTCACTTGTGTCCCTTCGGCATGGTAGGCTGCTCAGCAGGAGGAGCAACCAGTGTGTCACTGTGTTTGTTGGTGGAATTGCAGGGAATGGAAGGGTTAGGGTACCTGCCTGCCTTTGAAGCATGTTTTCCATCTCACATTGTAAAGAAACTGCCATGGTTCTTGCACAAAACACTCTTCATGTTGCCTTTGCCTGAGGCTGCAGGCTGATAACACGCTGCTGAGGCCACTCGGTCAGCCACATGATGTGCAATGGAAAGCCCAAATGTTGCAAGCAAATTCTGCCTTCTGTGTGCTGCTTGCATGTCCCAAAGGACAGTTAATCATGGCATGAAGTAATAATCATTCAATTTGACAGATAGACTAAGTAATACTTTGTTCTGGAAGGAGAAGCAGGATGGTTCAATTAGGCTTCTAGACAGACATCATGGAATTTATTGCCAAAACACTAGACAAATAATTTTAATACATAAGACTTGCCTACTCCTGCTACTAAATGTTGGCAGCTGCATAGATTTTCTTCTCCATTTAACACTTTCTATTAGAATTGAGTGCAGAATGTGGCTGTTTCAAACTGGGAGTCTCCTTTCCTATCCTTAGGCTTAATGGAAATTCGGGTCTAAACTAGCACAGAGGCAAGGGTAAATCAATGTAAACTGTTGGCTGAGTGTGGGGATTTACAGTTAGAGGTCCAGTTCAGAAAAAATTCAAGAATTCCTACTATTTGAAAATAGTATCACTAACATGCACCCTGCTCCTTCTCCTCAGGTTCTTAAAGTTCTTCATCACATGTATGTAAACACGAAAGAAATGCACATTTGGCATGAACTTAATGCAGAAGTTCTGACAGCTGATGAACTCTGTGGTTTTATACACCAGGAAACCAGAGAGCAGAAAGATGGCAAGAAACATATGTGTTCTTGCTAGGATGTCATTCTCCATCCAAAGTGGACAATAGCAGAATTCAGAGAACACGTGAGATCAAATTCTTGCATTTTTTTGAGTTTTGATGCAATGAAATGTGTGTGCAGAAATGTGAACTGATGGTTCTGGAAAGGCTGGAGGGCAGGACAGGATGCTGGTAGACAGAAAGTATTGCCCTGAGCAATGCTGATCCATCTGCCTTAAATGGCCAGTTATTTTCTTCCCAGACCCAGGGTACCTCCCTTATCTCACCCACATCATTAAGACTTATGACAGACTCTCCTGTAATCAAAACAGAAATTAGGTCATTATTACATAAAATGCAGTCATTTTGCTGTATTGAGTCTTCACAGAATTTTTTGTTGTTGTTCTAAATAACCACTTAATAAACAAGCAAAGGAAGAAAACTTGGGTTTGATGCTACAAAAGCTTCTTTTTTCACTGATGTGTCATCCTCTGAAGTTTTAATTGCAATGCAATGTTGTTGCTTAAGCACATAAGTGATAAGATTCTATTGAAATATAATTTGCAGGTCTCCTGTCATCTTCTCTGAGAGGATGACTCCATATTATCCTGGAGAGGCCAAAAAGGTTTGTTTTAAATAAGGATGTAGATCCTGTGTAGACTGAGTCCCCTAACAGTGTTATGGATGTTAACAAGATGAGCCACTGAGGAGACAAAATTACAGTGGCTTCCCCTCTACCTGTTTTCCCATTTTCTTCTTCCTCTATATTTCTGGAGGCAGTTTTTCTGTATGCATTCCCTTTTTCTTTTATTCTTATCATTCCTTTGGTTTTCACTAAGTCATATTTTAGTACCTAATTAACACTTTATGCCTTGCCTATTTGGCACAACACAAAACCTTAAATTAGCCTACAAACACTGTAATGGTGAATGTGCCTCCTAGAGGTAAGCTGATGTAATTCAAGATATTAATGGTAAGATTATTGAAACTGGTATTTGGAAAGTCTCTTAGTAAAACAGATTTAAGATTCCATTATTGAAGTCCTTGCATAACTATACTATGGAAGTGCAGGAAATCTAAATCAGTCAGTTTAAGCACAGTAGGATACAGACTCCTTCTTTCCTTCTTAATTATGCAGCTAAACCAAATTTGTGGGCTCTCTGAAATGCTGTAATATAATGAAATCCAAATCTAAAATCTGAATGTAACCTTTGGAATGTGATTGGAGTTTTAAGCTTTCCTGTCTTAGAAACTTAAACCCTAATAAACCTTTGGCTGCTCAGCAAAAGTGCCTGTTGGGGTGAGCCACAAAATCTAACTTTATCTAAGGAACAGAAAGTGGCTTTTTCAATAAACTTTTTGGAGAACTCACGTTTAGGTTCTGCTCCAAATCATCTTCTGATTATTTCCATCGACCTTGAGAGAGATTTTTCTGCTTTTTTTTTTTTTTTTCTGCTTTTATCTACTTTCAGGAGAACTCACATTGGTCAAGCAGGCTAGTCATCTTTTAAATGAATTAAACTCTGAAAAACCCATACAAGGTCAAGTAATACCTTTTGAACTTGTCATCCTCTCTGCTTTTGGTAAAAAATTCTAGGCATGTTCAAACAGAGTTTGTTTAGCATTGTTCAAGAAATAGCATGTGCACTGTGTTCTAGATAATCCTCTTTGGGGCTGTAATAAACACAATTGTCCTCATGATGCTCCTGGTAAACAGTACAGCTTGGCTTTCTTTTGCTGAAAAGTTTATTGATGATTTCTAGGTGCTGACCCTTACAAACAATGAATGTACCTATGACTCTGTCAATGTGGCTGCTGTTTGAGGTACACATTTAAGAGCTGCTGCCCCAGCTACAATACCCAGAGCTGGTATTCTTCACCTGAACACCCAGAACCCGGGACGGAACCCGTGAGTATCTGACGACATCTGTTAGTATTTTTAATATCTATCTTGAAGATTAATTGCAACAAACTCCATTATATATATGAAGCTTTTCCTTCTAATTTTGTTCTGCTAATGTATTACTTATTTAGTGGCTATGTATATTCTCAAATAGGCATTTTAGAGAATTTTGCCAGTTAAGTGGTTTTTTTCCCTCTCTTACATATACAGCTTAATCAGACCAGTAGTGTGGAGGGTTGACACTGGCTGAATGCCAAGTGCTCACCAAGCCATTATTACTCCCCCTCCTCAGCTGGACAGTGGAGAGAAAAATATGAGGAAAGACTCTTGGGTCAAAATAAGGACAGGGAAATCAAATACTCAGCACACTGTCATGGCACAACAGACTCAACTTGGGGAAATTATTTTTATTTATTACCAGTCAAATCAGAGTAGGGTAGTGGGAAAAAAACAAAACAAAACAAAACAGTCTTAAAGACCCCTTCCTTCCATTCTTCCTTCCCTCCCAGTTCAGCTTCACTCCCAGTTTTCTCTACCTCTTCCCCCCTTTAGCGCAGGGGGATGAGAAATGGGGTTGCAGTCAGCTCATCCTTATCTCTGCTCCTTCTTCCCTCTCAGGGTAAGTACTCCTCACACTCTTCCCCTCCCTGCTCCATCACAGTCCCTCCCATGGCAGACGCCTCCATGAACTCCTCTAACCTGAGTCCTTCCCTTCCTTGAGTTCTTCATGAGCTGCTCAGTGTGGGTGCCCATGCCAGCACACCTGCTCCAGCACGGGCTCCTCTGTACACAGGTCCACAGGCCCTTCCAGGAGCCTGCCTAGCACAGTCTTCACACGGGATTTCAGCCTTCTCTGGGCATCTACTTACTTTTGTGTAAGTACCTTTTTCCCATGATAAGACAAACTCAGTCTCCAAGACCATTTAAATCATTGAAAATAATGCCCACAGTAACTGTTCACCACAAACTAAAGCCTTTACATTTTCCTATGGCAACATTTATGCATAGATAATTTTTTTTGCCAGCGAAATTAGCTTCACACGAAGTGAGTTCTAGAAGAAGTAAATCACTTCATCACCTTTCCACTATGCTCTTCAACAGCTTATAGAGTTAGACTTATATTTGTGGAAGACAAAGGGTAGAAGTTATGTTAGTATGATATATACCTGTCAGTGGAGGAATAGAAAGCATGAGCTGGTAGTTGTAATTCCCTCAGTTTGAAGATTTGGTTATTTTTGCACTTTTTTTCAGTGTGTCATTCTGCATAGAATATTCTCAAGTACTTCATGGTTTTTGATTGCATTAACTTGTATTTTACAACATTTTAATGCTTAGATGAGTAGGAATTTTCCTGGGGAGATTAGAAGTCTATGGGTGTAGAAACATGGAGCTGATGATCAAAAGATATAATCCATTATCAAATCTTCTGTTGTCTTTGAGGGTTAATATTTGATAGGAAAATACAGAACTTGGAAAAGAAATATTTATCAGGCAAGGAAGTTTTTAGGTGCTCGCAGTAATTAAAGCTATTTATTGCCAACTCTTTATCCAAACCCTTTAAGGTATGGTGAAAGCCAGGCCAAAAAATTAAATTGAAATAATTGAGAAATTAAACCAACTACATCTAGCATCAGTCTTTGCTTCTCTAACAGTTATAGGGAGACTGGTGTTCTGTAAAGGCTGAGGTGGAACAAATGCATTTTGACTACAACCATGTTTCAAAATCTTCCTATTAGAAGAAGTTAAATACAATTTTTCAAGTAGAAATACTGTGTAAAAAGTAATCCAGTAAAACAATTTCTTGCAGTAATTGTTTGAGAATGAAAGAATGGTATATCCTGTTTCATCACTTTTTAGAATTTAGTCCTAGCCAGAGAGAGAGGGAGACAGAAATGACAGTTTGCTTTTAAAAGTAAACTGTGATGTGCGAGTGTTTGATGGGCTTTTTTTCTTTTCAATTTTAGTCAGTCTTTGTTCACACATTTTAGACTGTACATCTCCAGTACTTTATTGATTTGCTCATAATAAAAGGCAAAGCAGTTTTGCTTGTTGGAAATGCTGGAGTAGGAAATCAGTGTTTATAGGCAATAGGCCTGGTGCTGTCTCTGACTAGACAAGACTACCTCCTGATCATCAATTCATTCAGCTACCACACATCAGCAGTGCTCCAGAGTTCCATAGGGATGCAAGGAACTTATCTTCCCTCAACAGCAATGATAAAAAATATTCCACAGTTATTACAGTTTTATCACAACCTTTGGCTACTGCTCTTGTCTGGGGCTTGGCAAAGCTCATTGCTTTGCAGACTGGAAAACTTTTAAAGTGCAGCAGGCAAGGGCAAAGGAGGAGGATGAAACTGCTTGGTTCAAACTGCAATTGACACTGTGCTTCCACAAGTTGCTCTCTGGATTGCAGACAAGAAAATTTATCTTCACCTCTGTTCCCAAGAAGCCTTGAGCCAGCCCTGGCTGGCCCGGGTGTCTCTGCATGGTGCCTGTGGGTGCACTGAAAAGGACAGTCAGAAGTTGAGTTTACTTTCACTAGGTACCCTACAACACTCAAGGAGGGTCAGTCCCTGTCTGGTGGAGTTTGGAGTCCCCATAGATGAGATGGATGCAGATCAAAGGGAACGTTAATGTAACACACAAATGGCTGTAGTTTGGCCAGAAATGCCATACTGGTGGTAGATTTTGGAACAAGAGGAGTCAGAGTGTCAAAGCAAAATAGCCCTGTCTGTTTTGCTCTTCATGAAGAAGACAATCAAGAGAGGGCCCAGTGGTCAGTGGATATGCCCTCTTTGCCATGTCTCTTTTTATCCTTCCCATAACTTGAACAGGAAAAAACTATACAGAAAAAAATATGTAGCCTCTTTGCTGTGCAGTACTAGAGAAGTAAGTTAACACACTAGCTTGTCCTTTCAAATGTCTGGGAGAAGATACCAAAAACAATTTTTCAGTTTTAAAAACTTTCTATGATTTTAGAAGTCTTCAGATAAAATCTTTAGAAGCATTTAAGTGTGTTTGACATGTAATTTAATTGCTTTTGCAATCAGTTGTCTGATTTTCCAGCCAATCTACATTGCTGTAATTGGATTACATTTTCACCAGGTTTAAAAAAATAAGTATAAATCCACAAATCTTAATTAAATAAGTTTTTACCCTCTTTTTCCTTTCACGTATTGTGTTAGTTTCTTCTGTATTCACATCAGATAAGCAAAGATCATTTTGTCTTCTTTATACCTTAGCTTGTTCTCTGAAGTGTTTCCAAGTTCACGTTAACATGGAATCCTGCATTAACAGAACTTAATCCCCTTTTTGCCCCTCAAAATGACTGGAAAGATTAGGAGAAAAGAAATCTGCTGCGCATCAGAGTGAGATCATGAGCTGCTGTAAACTGTCATAGCTCTTTTAATGAGGAATCAGCCTTAAAAGGCTTTCAGAAATTCTTCTGATCAGGGAGGGATTTTTCAGCTCATGACTGTCATTCCAGCAGCAGCCATGGCCAAGGCTCTAGAGTACAAGAGCATAACACTTTCCATTGCAAAGAGAAGCTGCTGAAAGGAGCTCCTGGGAAGCAAAGGTTGTGTATTCCTCTTGCAGGAGGTTTATTCTTCAATAAACCAAAGAAGTGAAATCAACATCACAGGGTCTTGTTCTCCAAGTGTATCACATCCACCAACAGTCTCGTGGCATAAAGTCTGAGAGTTTATGGACCTTCTAACTGCTCCTTCTAAGAAAAATTAAGATGTGAACAAAGAAATGGATCATCTCCAATTGTCTCCGTCTGTGGCTCTTCCTTCTGTCCACTGCTCTTTATCCGAGTTCCTCCTGTTAAATGCTCTGCTACCATGTCCCTCTGCTAATCACAGTGGGAGAACTGCATGGCAATCCAGAAACAAGTATATTGTATTCCCTTTCCATTGTGTTTACAACCTTGTCTTGGAGAGCTGTGACGGAATGATTTTGTACTGTCATCTATAGATCATAATGATGGCCTCTTATGTTATCTTTGTGTTTGTGTGTACCAATATTTCTTCCTGGGAAATGCATTCAAGTGATACACTGAAATGCCTTCATGTGTCTTAAATTATCACTCCAAGCAATTATTTGGAACAGTCAAATTGTGGATTATTTTCATAATGGAAAGAGTCGTTCACAGCAGATTGCACAAATGAGCAATTTAAATTAAGACTTAGTTCATAAAAAAGAGCTTGAGATGAAGCTGTTAAAGTACAGTGATTCACTACTATTCATTGCTATGTTCTTTCCATAGTTCAGAGGTTAAAAGGTTTTTCTTACACATCATACCACTTTTAATCTGCAGTGTTTTCTGTCAGTTCTCATCTTATCTGTAGCCACATAACTTTTTTTTGAGGTATCTGCTAGAATGTGTGAGATTAGCATGTAGTGTAGGGTTTTATTTAGCATTCCCCCAAGGCATATGACTCACCCGCTCTGCCTCTAGAACAGCAGAAAATTTCAAAATGTTGCTTGATGGAGGCACGTTCTGATGCAAACTAATGTTGGTACATTAAGTATGGGGTCCTCAATAACAGCTAAGTCAGGAACACTGTCACAGAGATCAAAAATGTGCGAGTGTTTATAGATTAAAATTGTGGACATTATTTAAAATTTAGATAAGGTTAAGGATCAAGAGGGAGGATTCCTAATTTGGGGTTTAAAATTACAGGTACCCACTGAGCTAAAAGAGCAAAATTGTCTTTTATGTTATTAAGAGGCTTTAAGCCTTTCATATGCACACAGTTTCTGAAAAATTTTTTTTCCCTTCTGTGGTAGGAAAGCAGGGTGAGTGCAGTCACAGCTTTTTTCCCCAAAATTTATGATCATCCAGTTGCACATACATTGAGGTTCTCCATTTCTGACCTGTCCTCCAGCACACCTTCACTCTTTATCTGCTTGTTTTACTTTTCCAGTCAGTACCATCCTTTCAGCTGACTGTGACTAGACAGAAGAAGCCTTGGAAGCATTTGTTACCTTTTTTGATTTGGCCAGTTGAAATCACTGTTGAGATTTGCAGATGATTCATTTCACTGAAAAATCTAAGATGACAATACTTCTGTAGTCCTACTGGAAACTGCATGCAGTGATGTATTTGTTTATTCTGCTTTGCCCAAGGAATGAATAAGTCTGCTGTGATGTCCTGCATTCAGCTGTCCCTGTGTAAGTGCAGTTTCCATTTCCTACAAGCTCTCATGAATATGGTGCTCAGTTTTCAAAGAAGCAAGACAAGTACAAAACCTTATGCTTACNAAAAAAAAAGGCCATAGTCTGCATTTTTTCCCTATTCTACTTATTATACATGGAACTGATAATACTATTTTTTTCTTTCATACAGGCATTTTTTATCATCTCAAAATCAATAGCAGGTGTATCCCAAATTCCTTACATTTTTGACTGGACAAAAGAAATCTCAGTTTGATGTACATAACTTTTTGAAAAATCTTTCTCTTCTTGATGAACAGTATTGAGTCTGCACTAAATTCTCTGCTGTGCTGTAAGGATTTTAACCACTACATTCCCTAAATCTTTCATAACACCCTTTGGTTAAAATCCCAGCTCTGAGACAGAGAGAATTTAGCCTGCTTGTTGAAGATGAGAGCCCCAGCCACTGTGACTTACGAAGGTTTCCTTGAAATCCGCCTATTATTGTGGTTTTATTCTGTGCAAAATAATTTCTGTGATAATTTGAACAACAAATACATATGACCTAGGAAGGAAGATTGTTAGTTTTCCAGTCCTGCTTGGATAAATTCCTAGTGATTTCTGCAGGTTCTTGTTTCCATGCACAGAATAGAAAGTGTGCAATTAGAAATCAAGCTTTCGTGGATGATGAATACTCTCTTATGTGTCTGTGGAATACTTCACTAAGTGGCAAATGTTGAGGATCACATCATACCAGAGTTCAGCATTATAATAATGCTTAATAAAAGCTGTTTTCTTCTGTGTTTTTAACATGACTAAGCAGCTTTCTGTAGTTATTTTTTCACTTACATATCTAAGGGAAGCAGTGCAGTTGGATAAAAGTTCTATAAACTGAAAATTTATGTCTCAATATTTTACAGTTCTGATGAATACATAAGGGCCTTTGAGTTAATTTGTTCACTGCTGTAGTAAATTTGTACCTAATGGTCTGCATTGAGCATCATGTAGCCGACTTATTTGGGGGAATAGGCTAAAATTTAGTCACCTTCATATTCCTTAGTCTGGGAGATAGTATTGCATTATATTCTCGATTAAATGTCCTGATTTAATGATATCTATCATTCATATTTTTGCACTTTACATATTTTGGTTAAGTTCTTATTTAATCTTTCCCGGGAGAAGGAGAAAATAATCTACTCACTGATTAATTTTCTGAGTGTCAGGATACCTGGGGAGCTCATATTCAAAGGATCTCAGTTTCAAAGGATACAGATGGATATGCCGTGAGATTTTCAAAAGCTGTGAAGTAGTCAGTCAACTAAATCAACAAGACTTTTCTGGAATTCAGAACCACAGTGTGACGTGTTCTCAAAGACTGTCTGTGAATTTCTCTGATTACCAAGGACTTTAACAGTTAAAAAAACCCCCAACCTTGTAGCTGGTGAAGTGTTTCACAAATTTTAGTCAGCATGATTTCAAATTCTTGAATTGTTTAGTTTCAGGGTTGCTTCATATGGTAATCATTTTTATGCCTTTGTGTTACATTTCAGAGATATTTGGAAAAAAGCTGGAGAAAGAACCTGGTCATACCTATGGTCCAGTAAAAGAATGAGAAACTCATCTATTTTACTGATGATTTGAATGTGCCTGAAGTGGATAAATATGGAATGGATCAGCCCCATGCATTGATTTGGCAGCATATTGATCATGGACACTGGTGAGCACTTAAGTTATGGTATAATTTTTGTGGTGTGGTCCATGATGGCAACCCTAAAACACAGAAAAAACAGAAAGCTTCAAAATTAATTGATTAAAGAGGAAAGCATATGCTTCTGGGAGGTTATAAACCGTTTTAGAAAAGAGAAGCAGAAAGTGAAGGGGCTGTGGAGAGTTTTGGAAGGAAAGTGTCCTTCAGCTGCTTTTGATGTAGCTGCTGGATGTTGGCCCCACTGATTGGCTATTGAGAGCAGAGATGGCTGAGATACAGAAACTGATTCCTTGGCTTGCAGCTTCCCAGGTGTTTAGCCTCTAAAACTCCCTGCCTTTTCTTCACCTGTAAAGACAGCAGACAAATCCATACAAGCTTTATGGTACTGGTTCTAGTGAACAGTCTGTCTCTGCCATGAGAATAAAAACACAGAAAACGGCCCCTGAGGGATAATACAGTTGATTTGGGCGATTAAGGTAGCTGCAGAATCAGAGACTCTCAGAGCTGTTAGGTTTGGAAGGGACCTAGGGACCTCTGGGGATCATCTTGTCCAACCCCCTGCCAAGGCAGTGCCTCCTAGAGTGGGTGACAGCAGCAATTCCCTTCTTACCTTCCAAACAACAATTTAATTTTTTGTCAATTAAAATATATTCACACTCTTTCACCAGAACCTGTGTTTCCAGTCCAAAATCAATGGATTATTGTTTTAGTTCATTCTGTTACAAGACCAATATTCTTTGTAAATACTCTGTTACCATAAATGTGCATTTGATTCTTGTCCATATACAAGTATGTCATCTTATGTGACATGAAGAAAATATGTTACTTACAAAAAGACCATTGTGAATGATCTGGGCTGTTCTTGCATCTTTTAATGCAGATGAACTGTATAAATTTTTTCACTAGGTCATTCTTCATCCCATGAAGGAATGACACCACATGTCACCTAGATATCTTGTTAAGGAGCAAGATGCAAAGACAAGAAAAAAAGAAATGAAGCAACTACTCAAATCTGAAACTGATTTAGAGAAACTTTGGTTTGGAGAAATCAGTCAGGTCTAATTCAGTGACATGCAAAGTTAAAGGCTCAATGCTGTCCTTATTTCTTCCCAAAACCATATTCTTTTTGAGACAAGAAAGCTTTTATTCTTTCACAAAGGTTTCAGAGTTCAGATCTCAAAATCCTTAGTGCCTAAAAGTGTTGGTTCTTCTTTCTTTTGAATGGTTTTGAATTCTTTTAAAACAAAGCCTACCCAGAAATTAAAACTTTCGATTTTCACAAAAGAGATCAAATCAAGAATATTGCTGACCATGCAATTCAGAATATTTAATATAATGACTTTAAAATTATAAAATAGAGTAAAATCCATTGCAAACACATAGAAAGAAAGAGAATGCATTATTCTATGAAGTTCTGGGAAGGATGGATTTGTTGATTTGAGCAGGGAATAGCTGCATTATTCATGAGATTTCATTTTACAGTATTTCTTCGAAAGACCTGCTTGTCCTAGTTCAGATGTACTGACATCTAAAGAAACAAGATTCTCTTCACATTTGGACAAAAAGAATACAAATTGCCAGCAACTCAGAGCCATTTTTTTTTAAAAAAATCACTTTTCAGGTGACCTCCTTTTAATTCACCAGGTGCTGTATCAACTGGAGAGCCAGAGAGATGTTGGATAATGCAGCAAATAGAGGAGCATGCCCCATCACACTCTGTGATGATCTTCTCTTTTTTTCTTATTGAGATCAGCTAATTTTGATCTTATCTGTGATGAGTGATGATTCTGTGCATTCTCAAACTGATTTGTATTTCTTTTGACAATGTTTTACTCATCCAAGTGTGTTTGGAGCCAGTTTCATTACAAAAAAAGCCTTTATCACCATAAGCTTTTGTGGAAATGTAGAGTCTTAATTGCAACAGAAATTTTGAAAAAATATTATGTGATAGAAGGTGCGAGATTATTCTTAGTTTAAAAATGTCAATCCTGATTTGATACTTCTGTGCATATTTGTATCCCAGATTTCCCCTAGGACAGAACTGTTGATCCTTCAACTGAGGCTGAGACTGGAAATCTACAGTGCTTCAGTGTTTTGCCACTACTATTAATCAAGCTACATTTTCTTTCTCAGTTATGATAGTCAGAAGCTAATTATTAAACAAATTCATAATTTTCAGTATGTTGCCTATATGAATCCAGCTGCTGGCAGCTTCATTATGAAGTCTAAGCTCCAGGTAGAGTTTGAAGTGTCATAATAGAGCAATCCTGTATTTAATACATGAAATAATTACTATTTAGCTTTCCACTACAATAGGTAGGAGATGAAAGGGAATGGGAAAAAAACATAGTGTTTGAAATTTAGTACCGGTTGAAAATCTTTCTGTTCTCATAGCTAAACAGAAAGAGACACACTCGATTTATTATGACATTGAGAGTCCCCTGAATTGCAGTCTCATGTGGTCATTCACCTGTCAGATGTGCCCTTGGGGCTCGTAAGCAGACATGCAACTGCTGTGTTACTGCACTAAGGATGAAGCTAGAAATGAAGTATTTTCTGTGACACACAAGTAGCTGTATGCTCACCAGGCTGTACTGTCACTTAACACTTCATTGACTCTCATCTGCTGTCTGATGCTGGGAAATCTTCATCTCCTTCTCCCTTTTAATTTTCAGATATGTTTTGCAGTATTTGCCTTCAATTTCCTTTCTTCAGATTCCCTGATTACCATCTATAGAAAGATAGTTTGCTTCCACTTCCAGCAACAAGCGTGTACTCCACCAGTAATCAAGAACACTCGAGCCACCTTACACCAGACACGTCTTCACCAGGCAGGGATTCAAAATTCCCACCAACTGATATGATGTTCCACTACATCCTTAATATGACAGACCTCTCCAGTGACTTTCAGGTCTACATCATGGGCTAGTGTGCCTGGCAACACTCTATTATTGATAATATTTATAATCTAATGATGGACACTGTGGACTGATGAAGAACAGATGTTTTTTGTACAAAGTAGAAGGTGCCCTAAGGTGACCATAATCAGCTAGATGAGATGGGTAGAAAGATGAGAGATAAAAGGTTTGTAGTGGAAATAGAGCAATGTTTGCAAAGTTTTCTATGCTTACTCTTTTGTTTGGTTGGTTTTTGAGAGGAGAAGTCAATATTTCAAAGGGAAAACCAACTTTTTGGAAGACTGGGTAGAACAAAACAAAGAAGGAAGAAGCTCTGAAACAACAATAATAAAATCACAAAATCATTTAGGTAGCAAAAGACTTCTAAGATCAACGACACCAGCCATTAGTCTAGCACTGCCATGTCCACCATTAACCATGTACCTAAGTGCCACATCTACAAATCTTTTAAATACCTCCAGGGATGCTGACTCAACCATATCCCAGGGTATCCTGTTTCAGTGCTTGACAACCTTTTCCATGAAGCAGGGTCTTCAAAGGGTAGCCAAACACCACAGCAGAGATTAAAGACAGAAATGAGGGAAGGATATAATAGGGTCAGCAAATCCTGGCCTCTCTTGTAAAATCACATGGATCTGATCCTGGTTTGTTTTTGTCTTCCTTTGTGTTTCTTGGATTGAAGCTCTATTCTTCCACAGAATATGATTTTTGTCTTCCCACCCCATGGATCACTGTGAAGGCAAGGAGGCAAGGACTTGTCAGGTCTTCTTGTACACCACACACCTTGATTCAGTGGGGTCATGCTGGCCCATCATGCATGTTTGCACCCATCCTGGTGTGGAAGTGGTGAAAGAAGGAAGTTTGAGTTGACAGCTGAGAAAGTGCTAATTTTGTCATGATGACCTCTGTCCTGTTTTCTCGAGCAGTGTTGAAAAACAGGGCTAGTGATCATGGAAGATCTTGGTGGTGCCATTGCTTCCCTGTGTCCTGTAGTGCACTGGAACCTCAAGGCATAATAGCCCACCTAAGCACGCCCGTCAGTGGAGAACAGACATTTGTTCAACTGGCTGGAGAACTTGCTAATTTAGAGACATTCTGGTTCATGTTAAAGAATATATAGTTTCAAGCACAATATCTGCTGGATATCTAAGCATAAGGTCTTTGCAGAATATATCAGTTAGTCTTCCTTAAGACATCCTATTTTGATGCCACATGACAACATTAAAAAACAAAATATTTTGTTGTCTTTAGGGCATTTTGTTTCCTACACCCAAGTGTTTACAGCAGCCAAATGATATTCAGTTTCCCTGGATCATGAGTTGGCTCATGTCTATGGGCATAAACTAGTGGAAAGCAAAGACTGTAATTTCTATTACAAAATGGTGATGGACACTATGGACAAGTATTCTGAGGTACGTTGGTGGCTGGAAAGTATTTGGCCTCATGCCAGCAAGTTAAAAACTGAGTGGTGATAGATCTTATTTACTGGAACTGTACATAGCAGTGGGGAGCTACTTGAGGAGTTCCTAGAGAGCTACAATGACGTGCCTGCTTCTATGAACTCAGTTTTGTCTGCAGTGGGTGTAACTGGAATATCTAAAAAGGGAACCTGTAACCCACCATGGTGCTAACTATGCTCACATGAAGTCATTGCTGTCTGCTGGTGAGGGGTTGTGGCATTGCAGACTCACAGCCCTCTTAATGGAAGGTTTATGCAGGGCACCATGCAGCAATAGAGCTGATAAACAGACTTTGTTGGTGCCCTTATGGAAGAGCAGATTGTGGCTCAGTGTTAAAAATAGCCTCCATTTTGTTTGTTTAAACAGAGATTCACCCTTTTTTTGCACTCCACAGAAATTAACACCACTTATTTTCTGAGACTGGAAAGATAATCTATAATGCTGTAAATAGTTTGTCTTATCTTTTAATTAGTTAATGATGTATCAGGCCTTTATAAGAAAAGCAGTATCTGGCTTTTGTTTCCAAGAAAGTGAAAATGCTTTTAAAATTAGATTAGTACAAAGCAAGTACAATACCTTAAGCATATACTAAATAATGCATGGAAGACCTGGAGTTGCTTTTCTGCCCAGCCTTGCACGTTTTAAAATCTAAACCAGCCAAGACTTCTAACTGTCATCATAGATCTATTTTATTTATCCATAACTTTTTCTTTCATATGTATGCTTACCTTACCTCAGTTTAATGTAACTTGTTTCTGTCATGTAAGGCAATATCTTAGTACCTATCATGGCTGCAAATCTCAGCTTCTGTTCTGTTTCTGAAATCTGATTTACTACATTTGCTTTGTTTTCCTGCACAAAAGAAAACCAGCCAGTTATCAGGAGATGAAGATTTTGCTGAGTAAGTGAGGCACAGACTTCCTTGTTGCTCCTTGTCATTATTTGTAATCTTTCTTCAATAGATACCGTCGCTCTGGTCATGTGTAATATCAGTGATTTCCAGAAAGACACAGAGGCCCCTGCTGGCAGAGATTAGTTGTGTTGAAGCAGTTTGTATTATTGGCAGTGCCAAAGGGTTTAATACACAAACTTTTCTTCTCAGTGAGTCAGACTAGGATTTCAGTGTCATCATTTTTCACTTTGCGCGTAATCAGACAGGAGCTATGTAAGAGCAGGCACTCTTGACAAAGCAGTCTATTGTAGAAGTTTCACTTCAGGAGGATTAAAGAAATGCTTAAATTTCAGAGATAATCATATGGACCTTTCATAGGGACTGCGGATTTTTTTTAGCTGATTTAGAGGTTGATGTGATAATCATCAGACCTGCAGACAGAAGCCTTCTCAGGTATCGCTAGTTTGCTTGAAAATACTGGTAAGCCATTATCTTCTCTCTGAAGTCTGAAGTGACCAAGAGTAGTATCTCAGTTTGGCAAACAAAGTGGCAGGTTGTCCTAGGCTTACAATTTGGCAGTCCTGGAAAAGTGATTGTGAAATTAAATCCTGTAGGTTTTTTCTGCACCTTTTATGGGTTTTTTTTTTTTAATGGATCCATTGTTAAATCATGAATAAGACTGATAAAGTTCTACAGTGAAGTCAAAGAGAATTGGCTTCCAGTAATGTTTTAGTTGGACAGGTTTTTAGCTCTTTATTAGATGCAACCAGATTAGACACATTATCCCTTTATTTAAGAAGGTTCTCATCAATGTTTTTTCCAAGGCTTTTTTCAATAACTTTTTCAAGTGGCATGAGACATAAAAAGAATGAAGGGGATATTTCATTGATACATGTAAGAAAAATTGAGCAAAAGGTCCAACATGCTGTCTCTAAGGTCTGGTCTTTCATCTCTAGGAATCTGCATCTGATTTTAAAAAATGAAATTTTGAAAATAATTTTTAGATGCTTATATAAATAATTACAATATAAACTACAAGGGATTTCTTTCAATGTCTCAAACATAATTTTCTGTGAGAAGAATTACCTCAAACGTGCATTTCAAAATTTTAGCAGTTAGATCTTGCCTAATTTTGGGGCAAGTCCTCATCTGGCCTCATTCTTCCTATAGTACTCTATGATCAGCAAATAACAGCATGCTTTAATTAGTTGGGGAGAGATATTCCAAGAGTAAATTAAAGTTTGATGCAAATTTGTCATTAAGTGATTCATCATCCTTCAGCCTTTGTGGTGCAGACTGCCAGATGTGAAATTCTCATGTGCTCCTACAGACCAGTCCACCTCCCTTCAAGCTCACTATGTCTCTGTTCTGAGCTCAGTAAAGGCCCATCAGAATCCTCATGGGATGCTTTGGAGCAACTCAGTGTAAAGAACGTGTAAGCAGACAGCTCCGGCCATTGGAAGACCTTCAGTATTTGATAGAGGAAAAGAGCTTTTCACTTGCTTGAATAGTGCAAGCAATAGCAAACACTGATGTGAAGATAATGTACATTTAGGTGTCAGGAGAACATTATTTCAAAAACAGACCAAAAAAAGAAGGGGGGGGGGCAAAAAACCAGGCTTGGTGCAATAAAAAGAAATTGAGAAACTTTGCTTAGGAGGTTGTTGAAACTACTTTATGTTACTGTTACTTTATCAGTGTTTTGTCATCAGGTGCTGAATCAGTCCTATCCTAAAAGCTTCTAGGGGTTATGAACTTCTGGTTGGAGTAGGTGGTAAACACAGCTTGTCTGGACTGGCAGGATACATCTGCTCCCTGGAGCTTTTCCAAGCTACACAGAAGAAACCAGGGCCTCAGGGTAAATGAATAAATATTATTTGAGTCTGTTGATTTCACTACTTCAAGAATGTGTTTTGCTATTTCACAGGCTTGATAAAATCACAGGCAAAACAGTGGAGTTTACAGTAACAAGCCCTATGGTTTTTGTGGTTTCCAGCTGTACCTCTTGTTTTCTTTATTTTTGAAAACTGGGTAGTCAAAATACGTTTAAACATCTGCTTATATGCTTCACAGAATTTCAGTAGTTTCTCCACTTTTTCCAAGGCAGCTACTTCATATGTTATGAAGATGTGGTTGGAGTTCTGATATTTATAGTTGGTTTATAGATATATAGGTTTAGTACAGATTTTTGCATGTCATTGAGCATGTGTTGGTTTAGGGGTGTAAAGTTGAAGGGGGTGAACATAAGAAAAGGTTTTATCCTTGTTGTGTGTGAGTCCATTAGTCGCCTAAACTGTCCATGTGCAAAGATTAGGAATATAATTGAGTGAGATGCTCTTATCAGGTTTACAGACCTTGCAAGGCTGAGCCCTATGTGAGCAAGCAGCAGATATTTTCATTTTCACTCTATGCGCACAACGAGCAATATTTCTGAATCACAGCTGTGGATTAATAAGGATCTGATTGTGGCCAGATTTGGTGGATGCCAGTCCCCAAAAGGCCTTCTGTTAGCCTTGGTCCATGACCAGACCACCACAGTGTGTGTAGCCCAAGGCTTTCTCAGTCTCTGGTTTTCTGAGGGAGGTAGATGCTGTTCTGCTTTGGAAAATGCAGCATGTTCTTCAGAGTGTTCACAGTGTCTAACTTCTTCTGCCCTCCTTCCCTGGTCAAATGAGGTGCAGTGTAAGTGGACTTAAGTGGTCATTTCCCTTCTGCTGTTTCCAAGCAGGAAAATTTCTAAGCTCTTGTTAACAAGCCTGAAGGTTTGCTTTGCTAGGTTGTGTGACAGCTTGTTCATAACAGCCAGCATTGTCCTTACTCTGTGCTTCAAATGTGGTCACACTCAAATGCAACTGATGTGGATAGTGTTCTTTCTGGAAACCAAAGCCAAAAAGCATTCCATGTTTATACCACACAGTCCCATACCATGTCTCCTTCTGGGCCACAGCCAAATAAAAAAAAAAATGTGCACCAGTGCACACCTCAGTTCTGTTGGAGTTTTTTGCAGCTGAGAAAGCTTTCCTAAATAAGTTCATTAAAGAAAAAAAAAAAAGTCCTTTAGAAACAACAGCATTTAAAATGGATCTGACTCTTCAATGAAATTCCCACACATTTTTGGTGTGGTGTTCTTGATGGAAACTTTCATGGCTGCAATATGCCTTTTTATATATTCATGGAGACATTTCTTCAATCTGTACTACTAAGTCACGTCAAAACTTCAGTGTCTGATACGGAAAAAAAGATAAACTGCATTTCCCCTGGGATATTATACAGCAAATTAGTGATATGTAAATAAACTGAAAAAAAAGTAAGGAGAAGTCACCAATGTGTTGCCACCACTAACATGTATTTCACACTTTTTCTCTATCAACATGTTAACAGAATAAGAGTGATTGCCTCCTTTCCTTACAGGTAGATCTTGCCAGTTTGTACATCAACACTGGTGCCAAGAACATGCCCAGTGTGTTTTTGCTGACAGATGCCCAAGTTCCAGATGAATGCTTTCTTGTGCTGATTAATGACTTGTTGGCATCAGGTGATTAAACCAACAAATTTCTTGAAAGATCTTTTCCAATGACAAATGATCTGTGTTTTCATTGAACTTTAAAGAGATCATTTCTCTTTCAGGTGTTTGTAGGGGGAGGTTTTAGAGAGGCCAAGTCAAGCCATCCAACTTGAGCATTGAGCCTAACTTGCTTAAGAAAGCATGGCCCTTTGGGAAGACAAATTGCTAAGGCTTATCTTGCATAAATGCATTTATCTGGGGGAAAAGAAGAATATCTCTTTGACACAGTTTGCTTTGGTTCAATTTCACTAATTTCAAACAATGTCCCTGTGACTGCAGAAATGTAGCATGCAGCAATGAAGCTACACCCATGTTTTGAAGATTAGAGAATCTGGACTCTGGATGTGGGGATAAGATGGAAGAAAAAATGCACATCTGAACAGCTGGAGTGCATCTTGAAAGATTTTTTCAAAAGTTATACTTTTGCAACCAGACTGGTAAATCATTTACCAACAGTGAAATAAGGAACCACTATTCTGAGAGGCACATAATTTGCAAGTGAACTTCCAATCAGGGCAAGTATTTTGTCATTTCAAAACAATGTTGTTTCCTATCCTTTAAAAGGAAAAAAAAAAAAAAATGTTCCCTTTAGGCAAAAAGATGTAGGGAACAGGAGGAGACTGCTTTGTTACTAGATATATCTAGTATCATACCATAGCTCTTGTTATGTGCTTAAGCCCCATTGGGCTAAATACTATGCAGAAAATTATTTGTTATGTGTTGTGTAAGGCATCTCCTACCTATCCCTTTGTCTTTTCACAGGAGAGGTTCCAGATCTGTTCAGTGATGAAGACATGAAGGTCATAGTTGCAGGAGTAAGAAAAGAAGTCTGAGCCCTGGGCCTGATGAACATCAGAGAGCACTGCTGGAGGTGGTTCTTGAGAGTGTGGCTGCAGTAGAAAGTCAGGCATATTTCAGGGGCAAGGAAGAGTGATGAGCTGATCAAAATAGCAACATATTTCAGTTATCTCATAACCCAGCATATGTTGGCATACTTCTCTTAAGCGCTTACTTGCTGACGTGTGGCACAGAACGTGCCTCTCTTGTGTTACCCCTGTAAAAACCTGCCTGTGTGGAGGCTTGGTGCACACCAGGTTTTGCTCCTAGATCTGTTGACTTCATGGGAAAGTCACATAGCTGCTCTGTGTCTTAGTTTCAGGGTCTTATGTCTTGGACATAATGATGCACTCCAGAGAGAAGTGAGGTACTCACGAGGAGATCGTGGTGCTGTTAATGCAATCTTAAATAAGCTCCCTAATTACACGTGCAGTAATTCTGTAGGCGTATTCAAGTCTTAAGTATTTGCACAAATAATTGAAATTTCACAGAAAATGTCGATTCTTTCTACTTTTCCTATGCCATTTAAAACTGGAAAAGTAAAAATATCCATGTAGTTGTTTTGAGATTTAAAATTTTTTAGGCATACACATTAATATGATACCACAATTGCAACAAGTGTCTCCCCTAAACTCTGTTTTGGAGACACTGTTTTGGAGGGAGAGTATAGTTCTCTCCTGAGAGCTGGAAAACAGTAGCTGAGAAAACTGGCTTTGCAGTGGCATCTTTAGGAACTTTCAGGTTATGTACTGTTCAATTTCACATGTCATCTGAAACACCTGTGTAGCTGATAAAATGAGACATCTGAAAACCCTTAACCCTTCAGAAAGATAATGTTTTAAAGGGGATATATGCTCCATACTTTTTGTATGAAAATTAACAGCTTGATTTGGGATGAGAAGAGACGTCATATAGCAGATTATTTCACCGTGATCTTCTATGTTTCTCGATTTTCTGAGGTGTTTAACCACCACTGGTCTGAAGAGCATTCTGATTTGACTCTGAGTTTTTGCCAACTTCTCACACTTTATAACTTACCACTTTCTCTTTTTTCCCTCCCCCTCTTCACTTCTCCCAATCCTGCCTAAGTTTTGCTGAAGTTCCCTCCTATCTCTAATTTTGTTGCCATTACTTCTTCATTCCACAATTTTTTTCTGCAACATAGAGGCCAATGGAGATTTGTGTGACATAATCTGTATCATCTTCACTTGTACAGACTTCAGTGACGTGCTGAAGGTGCTTACCTTCGGCATATCCCTTTCCAACTGTGCTCTTTGTCTCTGTTTCATGACTATTGTGTTTGTATAGTATTTTAAGAAAGGATGGGGAAAATTTATTTCTCATATCCCTCTTCATTTTATCCTTTCACATTTTTACCCTTTGTGTTGTCTTTATTCCCACATTAATTACTCCTTTCTTTTCCTTCCCACACCTTCCCTCTTTCCTCTCTCCTCTCCCTTTTTTTTCATTTCCTTTCTTTCTTTTTTTCCTTTCTTTTTAAGGGCTTTTTAAAATCCAGGTTTCAAACTCCTTTTGCCTTGCAACAATTTCACCAGTCCCCTACTGTGCAAATTAGCACTTCTGGAGGCAAGAACAGGAGGTATCTATTCATGTTACAGGGAAGCAAAGTACAGACATTATAGTACTGAAGGAGACATAAATTTCATGAGTTAACACACTGGTAGATATTTATATGAAGTTTTAGTTGCAGGGTGACCTATCACCTCCTCATTTCCCTAGATTTGAAGAATAAAAGACTAATATATAGTGAAAGAGAACAAAAGGGTGAATTTAGGCAGTTTCCTTATGTTAAAGCTCAGTGAAGTGATACAGTTTCATTTTTCCCTTTTGTTTTGGAAAAATCAACATCCTACATTAAGCCACATTTTCCCTCGAGCTCACTCATAATCTCATATCCTGCAGTTCTGTTTATGCTGAGGAATCTGTAGCTCAGGAAACACAACTACGCAGGGCTGTTCTTTGACTCTTTGGATTTGTGTTGGTTTTGCTTTGATTGTTTTCAGTCTGGATATTGCGGTCAGTTCTGCTGTCAATGTACTGAGAACATGCCATGTGTGTAGGTGCAAATTTAAGTTGAAAGTATGTCACGTGAAGACAATGGGTTGCACTGTTATAAAATACGGGTCTGCAGCTGAAGGGTGTGTGAGGACAGATACGCACAGGAGAATTTCAAAACCCTTCATAATGAATGATGAAATAAATTATAAAGGAAGAATGATGCTCAAGCAAACAAAGTTGATGCCTGAACATTGTAAATGTCAATGTGCTGATGGGTGTAAGGCACACACAAGATGAGACTTTCTAAGGCTCAGTGATTTACTTGGATTTCAATTGTTTCAATGTCCCAAATCTCTGTGCAGTAATCACTCTTAAAGTCTACACATCACCAACATTTCTTAGAGAAGTAAAGGCCAGAAGAAGCAGATATTTCTCAAAATCATGAATATGATGAGATCAGTCGGTCTTACTGTCTCTGGAGCTGCATGTGATTTTACTTTACTGTACTTGTGTATTGGTTTGAAAACAAACCAGTAGGAGATCACAAGTCAGGATTAAAATTAATTTAAAAAATTAGAAATAAGTGAAATAATATAAGGAAAAAAGCACTGACAGTGTCAGATACACCCTGATACCCTATTAGAGTGGTGACAGCAGTCCCAATGAAGTGATCCAGTTGAAGCGATGATCCAATGGAAGGTCCGGTCTCCAGCGGAAGGTCCGTGGTGGCTCTTGTCCTCTGGTCACCCAGTAGCCAGGGCTGAGGTTAGACAGTTCTAAGGGCAGCTTCTATGCAGGTAGGAATGCCTAGCTCCCCCCTCCTGTGTGGAGCATCTCACAATAGGATAAATCCATGAGTCATGGGGTGGTTTCTTGATGGCCCATTGTCTGTTATCAGGTGTGGGTCGTTGGCAGGTGATAACAGCCAATGGCCCACAGCTGGTGGTAATAGAATACTTAAATACATCTATTGTAACTTAGGAAAACTTGTCATAGTAACCCTTCAGCTTTACCCCAAAGATGTGCACACTTTGCCCAAAGGCCTCACAGCCCTCATGCCCTACACAAGCTTACCCTCAAATGTACTCTTTCAAGTAAGTATACTCTTTGCAGTATTTGATTTTGTATGTTTTCCAGGTTCAGTCCCCTCAGTGGTCTTAAACATTGCTATATATTCTAAAGTCAGACATGCTAAGTGATTTTTCTTTTGAACTGAATCCATGATTCAGTCCATGTGTAGCGCATTTTCTTCATGAGCTGCTTGATGGGTACTACAAATATTTTCTCTTCCTTTCTTGAGCAAGTTTCTTCATAGTGTATTTTCCTCATGTAAAATTTACAGTCCCTCAGTGGTTGTTGTGAAGTCCTGGCATTAAGAATGAAATTTGCTAGTTTTAGGGGAATGACATTTCTCTAATTTCCTTCCAACTTGGCATGACCACTCTAGTCACCACATCCTTGTAATGGTCTACTCATTCTACAGTCCTATCAGAATTTAGATGGCTCCACATTTGCTGTGGAACTTAATAGCAGAGTATTTTCATGCTTCAACCAGAATTAAAGTCATAGGCAGAGTGGGTGTCCTGCATTGCCACAGTCAATCTTGTCCATATTTTTATGATTGCTTTTCTCTTAAATTATTGTCTTTAATTTCCAAATCCTCTTTCATTAGGACACATTAGCATTTTCTTTGTGGTTTGTTTTGCCACTGACAGAACATCTATTTTTATCTGTGAATCGGAGAGGAACTTGTGAAGCCCCATCAGAGCTCAGCTTTTTGGCCAGCTCTCATGGTTTTTCCTTTGATGGCATAAATGCACATCTATCTGCCTGAGTGCTTAAATCCCAGCCAAAAGGAGCTATGTTTTTCGGGCTTGTGATTCTATGTTAAACTAATACTGCCCCCAGATTTGTTTAGATTTTTTGTTCAGGTTTATTTTTTGTTGTTTCTTTTGTTTGATTCAGTAGGGAGTAGCTATCGAGGATTTCTAAGTTCTGTAACACAGAAAACATCTGTTTCTCCAGTTGGCAGGCTCTTACAGAGTTCCTGTTTCTGTATGAAAAGCTCCAGGCTTTTCTGATTTGGATGTCAGCCATCTCTTCTTGAGCACTCAGAGAGCTGACTTTTAAGGATACATCTGTATTAGTAAAATCATGAAGGGCATTTTGTCGTCCTGAGAACTAGTAGCATGAAATGGTTGGCATCCATATGGCTTAGCTTTTCCTGTGCTCTGTTCACCAAATGATGGTGGTGACGTAGAGCTGGTCAGGACTGATTCCTGGTCTGTGCAGCTCCTCACTCCTGTCCAGCACAGCTTGGTTTCATGTGGGAAAACCATGAGTGTGCACTAACACCTAAACATGATGGGCCCCGTCACACCAGTGGTCAAGTATGTGCCAAGGTGCTCTCCAGTTTTCTGTCTTGCTCTGTTCAAAGCACTTATTAAGCCCAGAGGGCTTGCATTTTTTGAGATGAACAGGAGAAGGTTGGTCCAAAAAATATAGTGCAAGATGCACGTCAGTAGTGAGAGTGACATGTCAGTATGAGGATCAAATGGACACTTGAGAAAAGAGGGGGTTTGTGTTCTTAGGAGTGGTGAATGCCACATGGAAGTTGATATGGATTTCACTTTTTTCCACGATGGTTGTCTTCATTACTCAGTTGTGTGTGTTTAAATCTCAAAAATCCTCAAAGAAAGAGATGTGTCTATCTTGGAGAACTTACTACATTTTTCTCTTTCTATATGATGTCTTCACTGCAATATTTATGTCCTGGTTGTCTTGCAAGATATTCTTTTATTTACAGAGAGAATTTCCTATTCTTTGGTTTTTTTCTTTCTGTCAAATTAAGCTGTAATGTATGGCTTGGACAAAAGATAAATGTTTTCAAAATAAGACCTTCTTGCTTATGCAAAGACTGTTGGAAATGTAGTCAGCAATAATTACTCAATTTTCCTCACAGCTCTCTTGCTATCAGATCACATGGCGTCTTCATTATTCTGTGTGCAAAGCAAGCAGTGCACAAGGTCCTTTGTAGTATAGGGAATTCACTGGGGAGAATGCAAATGAACCCTGAAAACATTCCATATCAGATCTATGCCTGGTGAGAATTTACCAAACTTCACTAAAACTAAATGAGAAACAAGGGTTATGCTGTGGTCAGGATCTGGTTACATTCTTTTTATGACAACCTTTTCAAGTATAGGCTGTATCCTATGTGTTTGTTCACAAAAAGTAATTAACAAATAGATGGTTATCTCATCAGGGTATTATATTATTATATCCAGGGCTGTGCTGGAATTTCCTGCCTAACAATACCATATAGTAAAAGTCTCTTAGCTATGTGTTTTAAGGAAAAATAATGGAAATTGTGAATAGTGTGTAACAGTCTGAACTCTAGCACTAGCTATTCCAAGAAGTAATTTATTAAATGATTGTGACATTCATCCTGTCATAATAATCTACAAAGTTTGTGTGTAAGTGACTCATTTTACCTATCACTACCTTTTTGTTGGATTCGATCATTTCTCTTCATTCTCCGTAAGGTTTCTAGAATTCAGTTTTGCAGAATTCATCTACTTTCTCTCATAGCCTTTGTAAGTTTAATTCAATTGTTGTCTACTGCTTTGTAAACCTGTACTTGTAAAATTGTGCTTATGCATTTGAATACATCTGCCAAGGGCAAGGAGAGAACAGAGGAGTTCCAGGTGTCACTTAGGAAATCTAGAATTTAGGTGTTGGAGTAAGGTTTAAAGTAAACAGTCCTAAAATCCCAGTCTTATCTTCTCAGGGATCTGCAGTTCACATAAACTAATGCAGATCCTTTTACATACAAATCTTCTAAATCACTCCTAACAAACTACGTTGGATAGGGAAAGCAACCTCTTCCCTAAAGTTTGACTTAAGATTGATAGAAATAGTAATCATGCCATTCAAACAGTGTTTCAATATTTAGGGAGAATAAAGTATTACTTAGGATACAAGACTAAAGAAAACACTAAATTCTGATTTGCTTCTGGCAAATGGCCCAAGACTCTGATTTGAACTTTTCTTGCGGTCCAGTACTTAGAGAGTTAAGTCCATATATGAGCAATGTGAGGAGTTTAGGAGGGTGTAGAAGATGAAACTTCAAGTAAATCTGTGTATGGTTTGCAGCTTTGGAGGAGTGATAGATTCAGTTTGGCACCACTGCTGTAGCAAGGGCACTTGTGAGAAGCACATCAAAGCAGGGACAGATCTCTCCAGTGCTGCTGCCACCACGGCAGGGATGGTGTGCACATCTGAGAAGGTTGCTGCTAGAGGAATAAAAGAAGAGAAAATTAAGTTCCATGGGCTTCAACATGGAGCTGAGACACCGTGAGTCTCGGTATTACAAATGACGCTAGAATTTTTTCAGGAAATGGAATGATGTGAGGGAGAAGCAATGTCTAAGTGAAGGACAAATAGTGTAACCAAGAAACAAACTCAGAAAACTCAACAGTGTTCAAGAGTTGTGAAACAGACCTAGCAGATTCTTCCCCTACATTTTTTCTTCTTCCCTGATTCAGTGTTGTGGCAGACACCATTTCTTCTTTTATCTTTTTGGTTGTTTCTTCCATGTGTGCCCATCTTTCTCATCAGCAGTAGATTCCAAGATCTTTCTGTGTCTTTGTGGAGTTTTAGTGTAATTTTCACCACTTCTCTGGAACTCTACATGGATATTTCTGCCATTTGTCTCTTCAAACATTTCAAGTGGGAGATTTCTTCTGTACCTTAAGCCAACTTGCTGATTGGCCTATCCTTGTAATGTTCTTGGACAACCTGGGTATTCTTGGTTTGACTTGGTTCTAGTATCTAGGTTATTTGCATAAATTCCTGTCTTGTGTTTTTTAGTGCAGAGATGTATTTTTAGAAATCATGAGACAGTACAATTCTTTTCCATTTTCCATTTAATCTTCTTTCCAGATACCATTGAACCTTCTGTTGTTGCTATCTCCTCATCCCTTTATCTCTCCTATCTGATTGCTTTAAAACTCTGTGAAATATTGAGCCAGATCAGCCTTCTCCTTTCATCACTTCTTTTTTCACTTCTTTTAGCTTTCTGCTCTTCTTCCTTTTTTATCCAGTTTCTCTTAATAGGAATTCCCAATTAGCCCAAAGGAAGAATAAACTTGTCACTTCCCTGGCATGCCTGACTGGGCTCTGTCCTGGCTCTTGTTGCTGTTGGACAAGCTATAAACTCTTCTGAAACCATTTGGATGTTTTCTATTGGAACTTACAGCATCAAACCCATATGGTTTGAGAGGCCCTGTACTATAGAAACAGCTCCTTTAGTAAGAAGCATATAGGAGAGACAGACTCCATTCCTGTCTAACAGCCTGATGGCTGTAATTTTACCAATTAACCAAGAGCATAGGCAATGGCCAAAGCTTGTGCTAACTGCAGTAAGTGGGCTCACAGATACAGCTGAGGACTAGAATAACCTTTCCCTCTCAAATGCGAGTTGTTTGGTGTAGACCTGATGATATCAAGACCCAGTCACAGTTTTATTTTCCTTTGAATACTTTGGTTTACCCTTTTTGGACATCTCTTTGCACTTTTATTAAGAATCATCCCTTAAAATTCCCATGAAAACTAAGATCCAAATCTCCTTTTCCTGCTGCTCTTTTAGAGGGGTCACACTGCACATAAAATTGTCAGGAAGAGGCTCAAATAGATATAGAAACTCAAGAACAGGGTTTCTGTCACCCTGGCCAGCTGAATGTGCACCTTCTGGCTGTCTGCATGCCAGACAGTCCCTTTGCCTGCCTTACCATCTACAGCTATCAAACTGAGTAACTGATGCTAATGTGCAGAGAGTGGAAGGAAGCTGCAAAAGTGCCGTATTTGTACAAGGGAAAGGGTGCAGAACCTATTTGCCCAAGGTTGGTGACAAAGTTCATTAGCTGCCAAATTTAGCTTGGAGCCTCAGCTCTGTACTGGCTGGTGCTGGACCATGGTGCATTGCATGCCCTTCTTTGATGGGCCCAACCTGCCCTGTGATTCTTTTCTCTCCCTGTTCCCTCCCTCCTCTCTGGCAGATTGTCCTATGTTTCTGTCCCATCAATGCCATGCTGTGAGAGTGAGCTGGGAGCTTCCCAGCCATAGTTAGCTGCCCTGCTATTGACTGGCTTCATGAGTGGCCATGGGTGGCCCTTCCCTCCAGCAGCAGGAGGTTCATTGAGGAAGCTGACGGGGTTGAGGTACAGTTTCAAGCTCATCAGTTCCCTTAGAAAGCAACAGAGATCACTGAAAGATCAATAACTGACTAAGCTGGGAAAAAACAACGCTATTTTTACTCCTTCCTACATACTTACTGCCTTTGGTGTTATTCAAGCTCACCCCTGCTAGAAGTTGAATTTTAATGGTATGTCACTGCCTGATTCCTTCAGGAGAGTTTAGGGAGCTGTCTAGCACAGGCAGAGAAGTGAGGGAAAGAGAAGCATGTAATTCAACACTGTCTTTGCAGAAGTCTTCCATTCTAGTCTTTTTAGGATCTTATAGATACAGAGTTTATTTAGCCTTTTCCTATTCAGTTAAATATATTCACTAGAGCTGTAGCAAGTGAGGCTGAAATGTTTCTGTGCACAGTCCAGGAGAACCAAAGAGTCCTCCATCTATTCAGCAATAGAAAGGTAGAAATTTCCCCTGTAAAGGCAAACCATAGCACCACATGGCAAATGCATTTAGCATTTTAATATCTGGGCAATTATTCCCTTTGCATTGCTGGTTGATGCAGAGTGTGACATGTTTGTTTTCAGAAAAAAACCCAAACAAACCACTTGCATAAGTGAGTTTCTCTTCAGGAGAAAGGAATATTCTCATATTCTTCTAAGTTTTAGCAAGCTGCCTCTAATGACCTTCCTTGCATGGGACAACACGCAGCATCTTCCATGCTGGCAGTGAGATTGCTGCAGTTACATAGATCTGGAAAATCCCTACTTTCCTTCAGTGATTGTTGTTGCAGAAGTTTCGTTCTGGAAATTATATTTTTATTATATTTGGGACCATTTGTTTGGATTTTAATCATGTAAGACTGAGGATTTCAGGAATTCCCGAGGAAGAGCTGTCTGGTTTTAGTTGTGGGTAGCATCAGGCAACTCTCTCTGCATTTGCAGTGTTTACCCTCCATTCAGACCCATACCAGATACAGCAGTAGTGGTGAAATGAAGGCGAAAAAGAGGGGAAGGGGTGTCTGGAGCTGCTTCCAGGGAACCCGCGGCCGCTCCCTGTCCCCGGGGCCGCGAGGGGAGCGGGGCTGCGGGACCCGCTGCAGCCTCCCTGGCTGTCGCTCCTACGCGGTCCTGGCTCCGCACTCCGGCGGCACACGGATGCCTCCTGTAGGACTGCGGGGGAGGGAGAGATGTTTGCAAATAAACCTGGCATTTGTATGTTCCATCAGCTGCTCCTGCTTTATTTTAACAGAGATGTATAGTGTCATCAGGATAGTTATTTGTTGTCTGGTGAGCCGGGGTGGGGACGGGGGATATCCAATTGCATTAATTTTTAATGCGATACCAACTCCTTATTTGAAAGAAACTGAGAGGATAACATGGAGAAAAGAAAATAGAATTTACTTTGACTTAAATATATTCTTCTCTCATATCCCTAACTAATTATATTTTTCTCCTGTGAAAATACATGTGGTCACCAGAATTTAGTCATTTAATACTACTGTTTATAAATATATAATAATTATGTATCTAATATATAGTATATTGATAAATTATTTAGGGGGGATTATCTAAAAAAAATAAGCATTATGTTCCTCTATAATTATTTTATTTTTAGATATTTAAGAAATATTTCATTAATCTTAGCAACTGTTAATGAGGGGTTTTTTTCACATTGGTGTTAACTGCTCCTGGTAAGTATCTTTCCTGTTTGATTCCCAGCAAGTGACATAAATATCAGCTAACAAAATAACACGACACTTTACTGACAGGGAATTAAGGGGTTTGTGTCATCAATGCACGTGAAGCAGTACTGGGTGCATGAGTCATGTGCAGCTGATGGGAAGACCAACAAACAAAGAGCAGAACTCAAAAAATAATGGGATGAGGCAGGGGAAAGATTTTAAAGTGGTGAGCAAAGGGTCAGAACAGAGGCATTGAAATAACACACAAGCTATGTCATTGCTGTGGGCAGGAAGAGAAGGGGAGACAGGAAGAAAATGCAAAACTGAGCCAGAATGGTAGGAGAGGTGTAAAGCAAAGGGTCTGAGAAGGAGTAAAAGGAAAGTCAAGGCAAAATGACCAAGTTAGTAAAGGGAGGGGCAACAAGACAGCTGCAGAGATGTATTAAGATATCAAAAGAATGAGAGGGGCTGGGTGGAAAAGGACCGCCCTGAAGAAGAGGGAATCCTAGAGTCATCCATCCCCTCTCCATCAAAGATTTATGGGAGGTGGTCTCTCCTTCTCTCTAGTGCTGGTGTGTTAATGTGTCATTTTGCTTGCTCCATTTTAGTTACTTCAGGAAAGTCCTTTGTTCTTAGCACAGAAATCTTGTTAGCTGGTGCTCACTTATTTCTGGGCTCCTGAAACATACTGCAATCTTCCTGTCCCTTATCATTGATCAGCAGTGTGAGGCCTACTGCTGAGTGATTATTTTGGCATAATTGACACTTACCTCTTAATTGTCTTTTTCACACTTTCAAAAAATTGAGCAATAGTAGTTGATAAAGGATTTTTTGTTTAATGCTGTATAACAACATTACAGATTACTTTTAATTAGGGTAGCTTGAAGTTAAGCTAATGATATTTTTTTCTCTTAAGAGTTCAAGACAAATACAGCATCATATTTATATTGATTTAACAGAAAATGGAAAATGTATGGGTTTAAATAGTGCAGGAAAACCATTAAAAACTCACAGTGATTGTGGGAACTGAGAAGGAAGTTTCTGGGGGGGTTGTTTGGTTGTTTTTTTTTTTTTCTCTACCTCTTTGTTTTTGAAACAATAACCCTTCTGGAAGACAGAGTCTACCCAGGGAAAGAAGTGGATCAGGTTGATCTCAGCAGGGAGCTGGTGAGCTGCATGGTCAGTTTGTTCTGTGCAGGGTGCTGCTGTGAACTTCCCTTTTGCCCTGCGTGAAAGTATCTGAACAGAAAGAGCAAGTGATCCTCCCTGATCGTGGTGCCTGTTGGAAGTCGGCATTGTGAGACCCTTTTCACCTAGAAGTACATTGGCTCATGTGTGGGTTAGGGACAAGAAACGGTGAGTTCAGAGGTATTTGAAGGGAAATGGAAAGTATCAGAAATTTAATCAGTTCTGATGTCTTCGATTTCTTGGGAGAGAGGAGAGGAAAAGAGCCCTCTTCTGTTTCAGTACTGAAATTACTAAACCTCATTTTATAGGAGTACAAGGAAAGAACAGGGTGTAGCAGCTCTGGAATCCATGTACTGAGCTTCATGAACTTACAAAGGTGCTTTTATACCTCATTTGATATAAGACACAGACCTACAGTATTTTAAAATAATCTGTGTCCAAATTCAGCATGACAGGCACTCCCCACCTCCCTGCCCCGTTCTTACTTTCATCTGGTGTCACATATGACTCAGTGCAGAATAAAAGGATCAGGATTGTTTAATTCACCTCTTTGAGAATAACAACTATGTACATCTCTATCATCTTTGAGTATTTTATTGTTGCTGGTTCTTATGCTGCTTGTTTGCTGCTCAGCACCAAGCAGCACATCCTGTTAAGCATACCAAGGACAAATTCATTATGCTCTTAGTCCATCATACTCCAAGGTATTTTACAACATGCAGTGTGGTAAAGAAGCCACCTGGAGTAATATTTGCTTTCTCTCCTTGTCTCTTAAACTCCCTCTTGTCCACCCACCCACACTTCCCAGCTACCTTTTCGTTCAAGCAAACACTGACTTGGCTTTTTTTCTCAATTTTGTTAATTGTCTGCAACATGTGTTAATTTTCAGAGACATTGGTCTTTTTTGTTCTTTGCTTGGCATGTTTCAGCTAGCTCAGCCTAACTGCAAAGAGCTAAGATTTATATATTTGATAGTAATGACTATTTTGCATCCTGGGAAAAGATAGCAGGAGGATGCAGGCAGAATTCCTGTATAAACTGTTTGTAACTTGCCTTGGGTTTCTTTTTCATGTTTAAAGTCAATCAGCCAAGGCCTAGAGTAGAGAGATTGTATAAGAATGAACCTACTTCACCCTCATATTTTCTTTCTGAATGTATATAAGTTTAATGCTCAGTTGTCTTTAGCACTAATGAATGGCTTTGATTTGTACCAGCCTAATCTTCATTATTGGCTTCAAGCTACTTTATTTTTTCTGGTGAACTGCTGTTAAATCAGATTTTCTTACTGTATCAACCCTTTTTGTTTGCTTTTTTTTTTTCACCCATAAAGAAGGCTAAATTAGCAATAATAATTTCCTTTGCCTACAACCCTGAATGGGCAGATATTGAAAAGTACAATGCAGTATTAAAAAAAAAAAAAATTCTGGAGATAAATGAATGGCAGAATAAATAATTTATGCTAATGAAATTACTGCAATTAGTAGTTCCACAATGACCCTTTTAAAAGCCACAGCTGTTAATGTCAGGAAGTGCTGTCACCGTTGACCTTATCATAAGAGAAAGTGACAAATTGAAAATGCAGGGAAGACCAATCCTCAAAGAGGTCTGTTCGGGAACGATTAGTGTTTTCTGAAAACCAGTGTGAATTACAACCAGCTGCTCTCTGGCTCGGCGTGTCTCCCATGCTGTGCCATTTTGTTAAGCTCCATAACAATAGTTATTTTGCCCCATTGAGACGAGTTGTCTCAGGCCACTTGCAGCTCCACCGGAACCCACTCTGTCCCTCACTGATTTACAAATGAAACTGTTGTTAGAGGGCTTTTCAGGGCTGCTGGGGAGAGACCTCTCATAAGGATCATGTGTAGGGAGGTTGTTTTTCACCAGGAAGAGCTGTACTGCAGAGTGTGTATGTGTCACAAACAATGAGAAAAGGAGAAAAGGGCTGAAACACATTTCGGCTGGAAGATAAATGCTGCTCAAATCTGCATAAAATGTGACTGCTGACTAGCCTTGCTTTTGCAAACAATTTTTTAAAAGATGGATTTATGCTACTTTGCTTCCACTAATGATGTTCTGGTTTTTCCTATTTGTAACACAATTTGCCTCTGCTTTCCTTAAATGCAAATGATTCTTTATTTAGTTCTTGCTTTAATTTCTGTTTTTCTGATCATAGGTGAATTAAGTATTCTTCTAAACTAGCTCTGAAAATAATGAGTTTTCTTACTGAGAAAAATGGCAAGTCTTTCTGCATCAACCTGATTGTAATATTAATGATGTAGGCTTAAAACATTTGACTGCATCAACAACCACTCACGAGCAATTTTCCCAAAGTTCCCTAAGCATTATTGACAATGCTTTGGTAAATTATGTGTGACTTTCCTAAGAGTTGGTGTAGCTCATTTAATTCATATTAATTGATTTTTAGGCTTCCCTTGATTAATTGAACTGGGTTCGTCTTGTACAGAATGCAATAAATAATCATTAAAATGAGGGAGATGTGACTCCACAAATGATAAAGTTTGAGTGTGCTAGAAGTCATAGAGGACAAAATGAAAGTTAGTTACAGTGATGGAGTTAAATGGGTCTTCTTAGTATTTCCCTTTTAATTTTGCATACAGTACTTTTCCTTAGACATGTATGTGAATTTATTCTCATAATATATGTGGATAAGGTCCTTTAAAACAAACAAAAATTAATTCTGGGGATTTCTTTTTTCTTGTTTATCCTGGAAAAATATACTCTAATTCAAAGGGCTGGGGTGGTATCTTGCATTTGCTAGTTCAGTTTTCAACAAATTTAGAAAAAGGATCTTTGAACTTTGATCCTGAGCCCCTCTTCTTGCTGTCAGAGGTGAATAAAGACAGGCATTTTACCTCTGCATTTTGATCAGAAACACGTGACTTAATGACCATCTGGAGCTGTTTTAAATGTGCCTGGCCTGTTTTGATTTTTACAAAAAAAAAAAAAAAAAAATGTGAAAAGGAATTTCCAGTGTCCAGCTGCATTTTGGTCCCTGTGATGAGAGAGAAACCCCACGTGGTGCTGGGGGACCCGACACAGGGCCACAGTAATGCTCTGGGGTCCCTTCTGCAGCGTGCTGAGGTTTGCTGGGAGCCAGAGTTACAGCTGGTGGTTTGGCACCTGAGCAGCACACAGGGAGGAGTGAACACTGTCACAGCCTGGAGTGAATCTGACTGAACTCCATGAAGTCACGGCCACTTTTCTGGTCAAATACCCCTGGAAGCTGATACAAAGTCATTTTAGCACAGAGGTGTTGCTGTTTTTCTGATTTTTGATGGTGCCTAGAGGCTCAGTTTTCTGAAGGACTCCACAGTGGTCTGAAGCCTGCCCTCATTGCAGTTTGTTAGTCTGTCTTCCAGAAGCACAGATAAGCAGGGGTGGTACAACTTCAGAAATGTAAATTGTGGTGTCCAGTTCTGTTCAAAGTGAAGTTAATGGCAAAAATGCACTTTACTCCAAATAGGAATTTGATGACAAATCAAGTGTGGGGGGACCAGCTTGATTAGAGCAACCACTCTACTGTATCTCCTCAACCTATAGGGGATTTCTCTTTGACAGGAGTTCCAGAGGTGAAGTAGAAAATCCATAGAGTATTAACTCTGCATATAACAGTATAGTGAACTGGCTTAACCTCTGTTTCTAGTTTTTAGGAGTGTTTATCAAAAAATAATGTAGTATGTTGAAGCACTGAGCTTCTGTGGTGATGAAGACTTGATGAATGCCAGTGCAAAATTAATTGATTTATATGCAAAACAGTTGGGGAAGGCTCATTTTACTTTAATGTTTTTTACATGCTGACAACATTGTATTTAGGGTAGATTGAAGAGTTTTGTGAACAAGACATCCTTAGAAACGTATATGGATATACTTATGTAGATATACTTAATTTTGGAAGCATTTCTTTGTTTCTGTGTTTCCATTTGTTCTTTTTGCTTGGGTATGTACAGCCATGCATCCAGGAGTCCATGGTTTATGGTGATTTCATGGCTTCTGCCTACACCAGTGTGAATGTGCTGAGTGCCAAGTACAATCACAGCAAGAAGCAGTACAATTACACCACTCCAAATAGTCTTCTGGAGTAAATAATTCTTTATAATATCCTAGACAAAAAAAAAAAAAAAAAAAAAAAAAAAAAAGAAGGAGTAAAAACAAAA